>CM071924.1:38761819-39122317 GCA_016081115.2 Rehmannia glutinosa
TTTCGGTTTGAGGAAGATCAAATATGAGGAATCCAGCTTTTAATGGATATTCGAAAGATATTGGCTATTGCTGCTACTTTGCGTCATGGGATCTATAATTGTCACAGAGGTAATGAAAGCAACAAAATCTTTTTGCAAAAGAATTAGCCATCGTGCGGCTTGATTTCAAATGAATCAATCAGCCTTCCACAATTTCACAAACACTTGTTTTTAGATAGTGTTTGAGAGTAGTAAGGATCAAGCAAGCCAAGCACACATCAAAACAAATCAAATAGTGTTAAGCAAATGCACAACACATTATAAGAAAACACCTACATTCTATGTTAATAAAGACCAATATACAATAAAAGGAATAGCAAAGTTTGCACATAATAATATCCTAGAATCATTCAAGTCGGGGGTAGACTAGGTATAGCTTTAAGCAATCTATGTAAATGACAACTCCTATCTACTAGGAATAAGCTAATCATGACTCGTGGAACAGCAATGGTTGCCGGAAAGCCTATGTTAATGTCTTTACATATGTCGGGTGATTATCGGGGCCAACTTTGCACATGATAAGCACATGTGTCCGGAAATCATCGAGTAAGCGATATGCCACCTGGCATTGCACTCACGCGTGCCATGAAAGCATACGCCGCAATATCGCTCGTTCTGCGTGCCATGCATATGCTCCCCAATTTGCCGAATATGTCGCACACCCTCAATCGATGTCGAGAGCTTTGGCCAACATCTCTCGCAAGTTCGCACAACACGAATGTTTCCTACCCAACGTCTAACAAGACCGCACCAACAAGCCGATGTTGACATGACATTGCACATGCCCGGACATCATCCCCACAAGAGCCTACACATCACCGCATACGTGCAACTAATTATATTTGATGCGAACAAATCAAGAAAACTTAAACCATGCCCATGCGAGGCTATTTTGTTGATGCATACGACCATAACAAGCACCCGAGATGCACATCGATTGTCGAAACATAGGTCGGACACTAGAGATCGACGACCCGCGCCGAGCAACCCATCACACTCGAGGTCCAAGTGTAGCTATTAACACCCAAATGAGATTGAGGCCAAGGTTAGTGCCCACGAGTCACCCTCACTACAAGAAAAATGCAAATAGACAACGGGATTCACCGATTTGTCTCTTAAGAACAAAATGTTGTAGATATCGTGTTGTTGTAAAAGGGGCGTTAATAGACAACGGGTTTTCACATGTTGTCTTTTAACTTATCGACAACGGTTAAACATCTTTTTAAAACGTTGTCTATTGAGTTCAAAGACAACGTTTTTCTAACGGTTTTTAACCGTCAAGTTAAGTTAAGAGACAACAAGTGAAAACCGTTTTGTCTATTAGCACCCTCTTTTACAATACGATATCTACAACGGCTTTTTTAGAAAAAGACAACGGTTTCTAACGTTGTGCATTGCTTATTAGACAAGGGTGCAAAACCATTGTTTCTGTAAAAAAATTCGCAACGGATTTTCCTATTGTCCACATTTTTAATTTTTTTGCCTACAATTTTTTTGCAAAGATAATTAAAAACCATTAAATATTCATGAGAATTCATTTAATATAAGTATATAACACAATAGATCCAAATTCATTGCAAATGTCAAATATTCCTGAATACAACTTAATCCAAATACAAATCATTGTACAACCCATAGCAATTCTAGTTGAGCAATAAAAAGAAAATCAAAATCCATACTTAATCTACTACAAATTAGAAAAAAAAAACTAGCTAGCATACTAAAACTAAGCAAAGAGTGAACCAATGATTGTGATCACCAAAATCATCAACATCGATCGGTCTCTCTGTAGGGGCTCCATTGCCTTATATTCTGCAAAATCAAACCCCAAGAAGTTAAAAGAAGAGAAAAGAAGTGAACATGACTAGAAAATACATTGCCCAATTCTTCTATCCAAGGCATATATAGACAGAACAAATCACTGAAATATGACCCTGAGAGAGGAATATTTTGAGATACAGTTTGTTTCAGAATCATAATCACAAACTACAGATTAATCAAAGTTCCAAAGATCTCTGTAAAGCATTAAACTCAGTAAGTAGAAATTCAAGCACTAATAGAAAAACCCTACTGCACCACCAATTTTAAATTACTTGGCATCCTTTATCTTGATGAACACCCAAAAAAATTAGAAAAACAAAAACCAAGAAACAAAAATTGGAAATGCATACCTCTAACTGCGATCACCAAAATATCCCTCTAACTCCGAAATAAACCCCACCAAGAAATGCAAGGAAAAAGTCTAATCTATATGCCTCTGTACCAAAAACTTATTTACAAGAAAAAAATAAAAACATTACGTATTGGCAGGAAGTACAAAACCACTAAACCATAAGATATTCTAACAGGCTCTGAGGAATTGAGCTCACAAATATTCTTTTGTAACTTAAGATTGTGTAGAAGTACAGTGAAATTGAGTTGGAATCTATCACTACAATGATGATTAAACAATTCACCACCACAACAGCTAACATCACACACACCCCAAAAAAAAAAAAAAAAGACCCCACAATTCGTCATTTAGCTCGGAAAAGACAAAGAAAAGTCTTTCACAAGACTTTCTCAAACATAAGAATACTTATCTGAGCTACAGGAATTTCAAAAAAGTATATTGTAAGTCCACAGTAGCCAGATGACTAAAATATAAATATTTTCTCAAAATTGACAAGAATCTGATTCCATCTTTAGTTGACTTTAGAGATAACTTGGAAATGGAATTAATTTTATTTGGAACAGAGTATAGCAACTTCAATACCAATGAGGCAACGAACAAACCTTTGATCAGATGGCAACTTGTAAAAATGGTTACTACCTCCTAGTCAACAAGAAAAGCAACTCTGAACAATTATATTAAGTGTATGTATGACAGCAAAGTCGTAATGCAAAGTCCGAACAGTCAGTAAAGGTTGTAAAATTTTAGAACAAAGAGTTCTTGATTAGTTGATTACCTGTACCACACCTTTGCCAAAGCCATCTCCAACTTTCATACTCTCAATAACACTTGAAAAGGCATTTGCAAACTTCTGAAATATCCCTAGAATAGGGGATCAAGAAAAAAAACAAGAAATTTAGGATAAATATTATATTAAAACAAGAAAAGTAAAAACATAACAAAAAGAAGAAAGATAAAGAAAGAAAATGAAGAGAAACAGGGGGGTTATATTCAACGCAGTAATGTAGTAAAATGTCATGCATTTAGCTTCCTTTTTAACAATGATTTAACAAAAACACGTACACTTGTCTCATGTATAAGAAATTATTTATGGATGTGATTTAGTTCCTTTTAATCTTTTCAGCTTTCATCTTACAACATGGAGGGTGCCGGCCTGCTAGGATCTACTCTTGTGGTGTACCTAAAGTAAAGTGGCATGCTATTGATAAACTCCCACTAAAAAAAAGAATAAGAATGTATCATGTTGACAACTCTCACCATAAACTATTCACATATGTACAGATGCAATTAAGACAAAGAATAGAAGTTAAAATTTTTACGATTTGCAGACACATGTTTGTCCACTGTTACAGAATTTAGTTGCCATCTTCATTTGCATAAATATGATAATAAGAAGATCCTCAAACTGAGAATGTAATAGTGATAGAAACCAGTCAAACATCAAATATACACTAGCGGAGATCCTAAAGTCCGTGTCATTTGTGATTCAAGTTGTTCAAAATCCAAAAATATTAAAACACTTCCCATCTTACCCGTATATGTCTAGAGTCAAATCCTGGTATTTAATTTACCAATGGAGAAGGTTGTAATTATAAATGATAAAGGAAAATGCTACGGCCAATCAAGTCCATAGTCAATATACTTCCTATAGCATAAAGAAAGAAGGCAAACCACATTATTGGAGAACATTATTGCTATTTGATCATGTTGAGTAACTAGAAATAAGATCAACTCTAAATATCATTGACGCATTACCACAAGGCACACAATTGTATTGCATACACTAAAAAATTTATCCAATAAAAGGTAATTATATGAGTATTTGCAATCTATATTATATGAGCTGCATAATATGCATCAAAAAAGTGTTATCCAAACAACGATAAATAATATCTAAAGAACAGCAAAAGAACCCTAGTCCCCGAATCTAATTTACAAATTCGACAATTAAGAAACCCTAACCTCTGGGGCATTAATCGATCGAAGCTTCGTGACAATCGACATCTCCTAACCCTGTAATTATCAGATTTCTTCATCAATTTTTCGTACAACGGCAACAAAACTGAAAAGAAAATCTAAAAGAGAATTAGAGAAGAAATTCCATCGGTACAAAACAAAAATACAGGCCTACATGCAAGAAACTAGTATTCACCGGAGGAGCGGCGGCGACAGGGGCAACGACGAGTGAATGGGCTTGTAGCAACGACAATAATAACCGGAGTTGAGAAAGAGAAGAAACATGACAGACGGAGAGTTTGAGAAATGAAAAAGAGAGTTGGAAAGAGAAGAACCAACTCTTGGAATAAAGGGCATCTTTTATTAAGATTTTTTTAGTAAAATAAAATTTTAATTTTTTTATGTAATGAAAGGATTATTCTATTTTTCAAATAATGAAAACACAAATTTATTTGGTGGGAAATATATGGAGCCTAAATTTTGTAACATCTAATTTGGGTAATTTTTTTAACATAAATAGTGATGGGATGAGATATCAATAACTAGGAAATTAAAATTTCCTCAACTCTTTAATTACCATTTTTGGACCTCATAAAAACTTCACAAATCATGCTTTTAATAACGAATTTTCCATACTCTCTTTAAATTGAAATTCTTGTAGTGCAAGAATAGTCCAATTTTTTTCCTCTAGCCCAACTATTTTTAACCCTTTCAAAAAAATCATATATTTTCTTTTTTAAAACCTTTTTCCAATAAAAGAAGGGATAAAAGAAATTGGGGTGCGACGAGGGACCAGGAAGCTCCTTAGATACGCCTATGCCAAGCCCTTTACGCCATGGCGGCGCGGTCACCCTAAAATCCATCGGTGATTTTTTCAATGCCTAGTCAGCCAGCGTGTAGTGCATCTTGCACCTTGCCAGGGTTGATTCGATCGACCGTTGGGTCCGTTAGGCTAGGCCAAATTGACCCGATCCTTTTTAGGCCTTGATTCTTGGCCTACCTGGCGAGATATTGGCCCGGCCTGCAAAGTCCGAAATGTCGGCTCTGCTTGCAATAATACAATGAAACCGAAAAACAAATGAAAGTTTGAAAGAAACTAAAAAAACAAAAATGACTTTGTCATAAATGGTTATAAAATAGACAATGGTTCTAAACAAGTCGTAAATTACCTATAGAGAATGATTTTTCCAAATACTTATTAAAAACATTTTTGTCTAAAAAACAAATTCTCTAATAGACAACAGTGTATAAAGTTGTTGTCTAAGGCCTGAAAACACTGATGTTGTTTTGAAAATGGGCTTCTAATAGACAACGGTTTATGGAGTTGTTGTCTTTGACTCGGAAAAATTGTTGTCGTTATAAACAAAACCGCTCATAGACAACGACAAGCAGAACCGTTGTCTTTTAACTGTTGTCTTTATTAAAACATCCGCTAATAGACAACGGTTCTGCTGAACACCGTTGTAAATATTCCAACAGACAACGATTTTTAGAATACCCGTTGTCTTTTTAGTGTTATCATTAAGCATTTTTCTTGTAGTGCTCGGAGAGACGCTTCACGTAACCAACTCTGCCTCAATAATAGCTTAAAAATAAAAAGGCCACGAGAACACTTTGGACATTGAAAAGCTAAAAGGGAGTGATTGCTTGAGCTTTCGCTTTGCTCATTTTTACTTTTGGAGAGAATAGTGTGAAAATTTATTTTAAAAAATAAGAATGAATTTTGAGAGTGTGATTGGATATAAGATGAAAATGTGATGATGATAGTTGATGTGATTGTTTTTTTGTATAATAGTGATTGGATGTGATTGATGATTTGAAAAATAAGAGAGAGTGATAGTGTATTTGTGATATGATTATAT
Organism: Rehmannia glutinosa; assembly: GCA_016081115.2. Taxonomy (NCBI): domain Eukaryota; kingdom Viridiplantae; phylum Streptophyta; class Magnoliopsida; order Lamiales; family Orobanchaceae; genus Rehmannia; species Rehmannia glutinosa. The sequence goes on from CM071924.1 coordinate 38,767,850, forward strand.
AGTAATGATAGTTGATGTGTATTTTTTTGTTTAAATTATAAATAGATGTGATTGATGATTTGAAAAGTGAGAAAAATGAATAGTATATTTATTGAAATTTTTCACAAACTAGCACACTTCCATAAAAAAATTTATCCAAAAAGTAGAAGAGATGAAAATTAGTTCACAAGCAAGCACTCCCTAATGAAGCACTTTTTCCCCCAACTGGTTTTAAGTTGAGTACAACTCCTTAATGACTTAGAAATACACAAAAAGTAAAGTCAAGCAACGGCGGAACACTTGGCCAATAAAATTTTCAAGTCTTGTCATTTTCATTGGCATCACTCGGTGTTGCTTTACTTGACTGTTAAGGTTATATACGAAAAATATTCCTTTTATATTAACATTATTTCCTTATCTATTTTAATAAGAATCATTTGGTCAAATGTTTGCACATTGGTGTGATTGCAGTATAATTTGGTAATAGTCTATCTTAGAGCATCCCCAAAAGACTCTTCAAATGAAGAATCCTCTTTATTTTAAAGAGCCATCTACAAAAAACCATCTCCAACAAACACTTTATTTTAACATTTAAATTTAGAGAATGAGTTTCACTCTCCAAATTTGGAGAGCAAAAACAACTCTCTATAATTAATTGCATGATATTTCTTGCACTTTGAATTATCTTTTTGATTGACACTTTCTAAAACCAACACAAATTTTACAAAATTTCATTAATTACTTCTAATATTTCATGTGTAATAAATTAATGTTGGGAAAAGATAAAATAAAGAGTAAAATACAAAGAGAGTGTTGGAAAATATCAAAAATTTCACTCTTTAAATTTAAAGATGCTCTTTATTTTGCAAGAGATGCTCTTTAAATATAAAGAGTCTCTTGAGAATGCTCTTAACTATATAAATACACTAGTCTATCTTGGCTATATAAATACACTATTACACTTTATGTTGTATTGAATAGGACCATGTGAAGTTGTTCCTTTTATTATACCGACTATATTATAAGTGAACAAACACCCCTTTTATTATAGATGCTTGTTCTTTTAATTTGAATATAATAACAGGACACATATGTGATATGTTGTTATTATGCATGTATTTCTGAGTGTATTTTGGTATATAATTGACACAATTGCATGTATATCTAGCGTGCTTAGGTTGCTTTTCCTTACTGGGCATGATACTACATTTTTTTGGATATTTTTGCAGGAAATAATGGAGCTACATTGGAAGAAAATCGATAGCACGTACTCCCAAAGGGTATGTCAAGAGCTAAAGGACAAATTGAGACAAGCAGGAAACAGAGAAGAACTCATCATATGATCAAATCGTGCATAATTGCATGCCTGTGTGCAGTTTGACTCCAGAGAGCTTACACACGGTCTGGTAGTACCAAAGAACATGGTCATGTGTGTGATGCACCTCAGCCAGTTTCAGAGGAGAATTCACACGGCCTGCCCGTGTGAAATCGCAAGACCCATGCAAAATGGCAAGTTTTGCTGATTGTATTTCCTAATTATGCGAAAACTTATAAGGGGAAATTAATAGGCACCTATAAAGGGAAGAAATACCTAACAGCCGGCACAACACACCTAGGAGAGAAGGAAAATTTGGATAGAGAAGAGGGAAGTTTTAAGAGAATAACACGCGAGTTTCATCAACCACAAACGCAAGAAGGTTCGAAATTATAAAGATTATTTCATTCACGCACGGGGGTTTTCTCATCATAGTCCAGAGGTTTTTAATTCATATCTTGTCTATGTTTAACTCTTTGTTTAAGAATTTGTGTATGGATTTGAAAATAATTATGTTAGACTAATTTCTCATTGATTCTAATACATGATTTAGACTGTGGATTCATGTTATTTCCGATTTAATTTGTTTTGTAGTGATCTTTTCCATTTATCTATTTGTGAATTAGTTTGCTTATTCCTTGTGGATTATTTGGCCAATAATTTGCATTATTAATAGTTAGTTCCCAACTCAAGAGATGAGTTGTAACTGATTCACAACATAAATGAGAGTAGATTCGAGAGAATTACGACGTTCGTGGGGTTTTATTTAATTATTTATGCTTTTGGGAGTTGATAGTGATTATTAAGTAGAGATGCTAACAATTTGATATTAATCTATGGTTTTGTTTACTTCGAAAGAGGGAATAAATTACAATAGGAATTAAACCCATAGATAAGGTGAAATCGGTTATTGCAAAATACAAATTAGAGATAATATTGATGAAGCATGTCGAGATCATAGTCCTAGTGTCATGCCCACCTCTATTACTACTAGTAGAAAATATATAAATAGTACAACTCGACCGCACTATTTAATACGTGAATTTTTTTCTGTGCAAATTTAATAACGTACAACAACGAAATAAACTCGTACACAACGGAGATTTTGCCATTTAAAAGCAAAAGACGAGTCAACCATGTTTTGGCGTAAACACGATGACTAAATATACAAACCCAAAACTCAAACAGTTCACTATTTACAAATATTTATCATACGATTTCAAAAGTTATAAAAGTACAAGTTCCTCCATATTACACAACAAAAGCAAAACTAAAATGAACCCAAATACAAGTCCGACAAAGGTTGTCATCCATATCCATGATCCTCAAAATCTAAAGAAGCTACAACTTTAGATCGCACGGTAAGCCAATGACTCGGGCATTCTCATGCTCACCGAAAAACATGAACTACATGAGCTAAAGCACAACAAGTAAAAATCATGCATGTCCAAAGAATAGTGATACTTTTCCAACATGTAATGCTAACATGTAAAATCCATGAATCAAAATATTTTATTCAAAATTATTTTCTTTCACTTGGGCCCCTAACCCAACTACTATGCACGAGAAATAAGCTATGCACACAACCATAATCAAATGACCAATAATATCGTTATGATGTTACGTGTGGTCCATCCTCCGCGGTCCATCCAAGGGTTTCCCTTGCGTCCCATGTGTCCGCAAGAAGTATCCCACTCCGTAGGGTCATAACATAGGTACCCACAAGAGATCCATCCTCTTGTGACCCACCGAGAGCCCATCTCCCATCTAGCCCTGTGTTCACCAGGAAGTGCCTCACTTGCTATACCTAAATATATATCATAAGCATGCCCAACGTGCCTCGGTGCACTAGCAGTGGTCAACAAACATCAATTTTCTTTTAGAAAATATTTTCGTGCATGCGAACATCCTCTTGTAATATGCATGCACATGCAAATGCTGTGAATGCCATGTTCAACGGGTCATCAAGCACCATATTGCAACATCATGTATGCCAATTATGTCACACAGAATACCCACATATATTCAACAAGATACCACAATCACATAAAATACAATTAATTCAAACAATACTATGTCCATGCATTACAGTTGCAAATGGAATTTTGCTTACCTTTTACCTTGGATATTCTACTGAAAGTTAGCCAAGTGTCTTTTTTCTCTAACCTTAGGCGTATGACCACCTGTAAAAATGTTAGTTTCCTACTTCTAAAATATTAAGTTTAATATACCATGAAAAAAAACTTTAATCCAAAATGTTAATCAAGTAATTATCAAATTTTGAGACTTAAGACCTAAATTAAGTCAAATCACTTGAACACCTTACTTTGTCATTTTGCATACATATTCTACATTATTTAATTAATGTTGTGGAACCTGTATTTTATCTCAAAATTATTTGCTATTCAATTTATTTATAATTCTTATCATAACTTCAGAATTTCTCACCTAATATATATGTTAAAAGGTTAATCACATGTATATATACTTATATCTGTAGTCAATTATAACATAAAAAAAAGAAACATTCTCTCATGGTTCTCGTCACTAGCCGATTGGTGATAACTCAACGATAAATTTAGTGTGACATTTAATATCATCATGATATTTAAAAATACCTAACTTCTCTTTATCATTTTTAGCTTATGAGTTTGCAGATAAAAATTATTTTGAGATAAACCCACAATTAAGGCAATTCAAATTCGTGGAATCAAGAATGAAAAACCAGAGGGCATGAACACCTTACATATTATCCAGTGATTACCCCCCTTTTTTTTATCAAATCTCGAAAAGCCCCTAACTCAATTAAAAGCATACCTAAATTATAATATCTGGTTAGATTTAAAATTACATATTGCCCCCATAATTATAACTATGTTTCCATTTTATTTTATTTTATTTCTTCTATATCTGCAATTCGATAACAAGATTAGATGTTAATCCGATGAATTTGAAAACATGAAACTTTAGTTCAACAAATTCCTACATGAATCTGACTTTCTAATTTATTGTGTGGCAACAAAAAAATATTAACTTACAAACCCTTATAGAAACCTTATCAATACAAGATACCCACCCTCTTAAACCAAACTGTAGAATGAAAATTTGGTGATTCAGACATAAAAGAAGGCTTACCTTAAGTACTAAGATTCTAGGAGACAACCAAGCATCTCAAAGCTTAGCTTGTGCCTAGTCTGCAAAGCCTTTCTTGCCATGAGGTGTTTTATACTATATTAGAGACATATATGTGTTTATCCTTAGCTAACACATGTACCATTATCTATCACTCTCATGCGGTGGTTAGAAAAAATGAGAGAAGGCTATCACTCTCATGCCGCGCTTAATGATCATCAGACTAACGCGATTTGAGCGCTCCCACTTCTCAAAGTTCCGCTTTTCCTCAGCAGAACTTGCATCCGTAAGAGAAGGGGGTTGCTCAACCCTTAGCGCATAGTCCAGATCCATGCAGCCCAAAATGATCAGAATGTTTTCTTTCCAATCCTTAAAGTTCGACCCATTGAGCATGGGGATGTTGTTGGTGTTAGCAGAAATAGAAGTAGCAGACATCATAGCTGAAGAGAGAACAAAACCAAAATTAACTGTCATGCTCACATTAAACCGAATAATCAATCATTAAATTTAAATAAGTTGGTAGCATCTCGAGGCACCTAGCACAACATTAATATCAAGTCTTTGGACAGTAATATTAACTTGTAAGTGGCTACCTCTTGTAGTGATCAAACACTGACAATAAATCCTGTCAAGTAATATTGTCTTCCTTTGGGCCGACAAAATCACTTACATGGATAACCTTATAATTGCCACGTATTTACCACCGGTGTTTGTGCATTTCGGGCCAAGTATTAACCTTCCTTGGGCCGACTAATACCCGCATGAATATACACAAACACAAACATCCAATATTCTTAATGAATAAATCTACACAAGAGAGGTCACTTTGGCGACTTCTTGTTTCAATAAATTCATTTTAAATATCAGACAAAATAAATTGGGGCATGAGATGCACCAAACAAATTTAAAATAAAATGATTGCACACAATACAAATATTCCTTATTTATTTGGGGCCAATATAATAATACTTCAAACTTTTCCATTGAGCCACAAGCCTCAAAACTAAAGGCAGTAAGTGGTAACAACAATCCCAAACTTTCCGGAAATTCTTGATCAACCCCAAGAACACAAATATTTGGTCAAAAATACCATCTTCCTTAAAGGCCCTATTTCCGTCACAATGATACTCATAAGGCCAAATCAATCCATTAATGAAAATCCATGAAACACATCATTATTCCATTAATCAAAAAGTAGGATTGAAAGCTTGAAGTATCTGTTTATGAACTCAAAATACTTGATGGATTCATTAAAAATAAACACCAACATCATCATTATTCCTCCAACACAAATTTGCAAAGTGGCGGACAAAAATCAACTTGTAATTGAGGCATTACAATTCGCCAAATCTTATTTTATAAATCGAAATCCACAAAATAGAAAAAGCAGATTTAATCGCGGTGGATTTTATAAAAAGCGTGTGATTTGAACGCCGGATTTAACCAAAATTTTAATATCACACAAGATTTGAATTCTGGAAGATCAATCCAATTGCAAAAATATATATAGTCCGTATATTATAAACCAAAACCCAATCAGGCCATTAAGAAATTTTGAAAAACCCTAATCTTGTTTCTCACGAAGAACCATAAAAAAACAGACGCAAATCATCCAAATCACAGAAAATCATGAGTAGAGTGGCTCTGATACCACTTGTTAGAAATCATAATCACAAAGGCATGCTTTAATTCACAAAACCCAAAAGCATGCTTGACCGATCTACCATGATAATCTGAGAAAGAGAAGAAATTAATCCTAATCGCGGAAGCGTACCTGAATCCATTAGGAAATTAGGGCTTGAGAATTCTGGATCTAGATCGGTTTTGGTCTTCCAGACGAGCGGTTCTTCTTGAGAATCTTGAGAGTTCTCAGATCGACGTTCGTTAAGGAGACAGGACGTTTTCTCTTATTTAAGAACCGTCGCCCGGGGACCATAACCGTTTTGGATAAGTATCCCCTTTATTTTCTATTTGGTCCCTCAACAAAAATAGAAAATCTCCTAATAGTATCTACACATTTAATCCCATAACAATTTGATACCCTTTTAATCCAAAATTAAAACCTTATTAGATCACTTTAATTGGATTAAACCGCAAGAAACGACTATGCACATTTAATTAACATATGTTAGTCCAAATTAAATATTTCCAACAATCTCCACTTGGACTACATATGTTACCAAACAAATGCGCAATACCTTATGAGCTCAAACTCTTGCTGTCACATATAAGAGTATCCTTTAACAATCTCGTCCATTGATTGTACTAATACAGGACCAAAGAGGCTTTCATCACTTTATGCGTGAATAAACCCATCAATAATCACATATACCAAGACAATCAAATGACATAGATCAATCATGGGTGCGTAGCATGGAAATTACATGTAATGTGATCTAACATGTCTATTTCAACCTGGTCCACCTTATTCCTTAGTGAGATCAATCATAACCAAAATGACAGAGTGTAATAAATCGAATACTTTATATCCGTAGACAGTAAATATCCAAATACACAAAATGTGTCCAAAATAATGTATAGAGCAATAAAATTACTGGACTCCCACTAAACCAAAGTATCCCGAAATCAGATTACACCCATACGAGCGGTGTGCTCGTGAAAGACCCCGGGTGTTAATCCTTTAGTAAGCGGATCCGCAATCATTGAGTCCGTCCGATATGCTCTATAGTTATCGACCACTATGTACCCTTTCCTTCACAACCGGGGAACTTTATGTCAATGTGTTTTGACTTAGTAGAGCTCCTGTTGTTATTAGAATAAACCTTTGCCGAGTTATTGTCACAATACAACTTTAGTGGTCTTTCTATATTCCCAATAATGCGCAGCCCAAAGTGACAAAATTTCGCACCATATTCCATGATTGGATGCCTCATAGATGCTACAAATTAAATTTGCCATGGTAGAAGATGCTACAAGTGTCGCTTAGCACTTCTCCATGAAATGGCTCCCAAACCAATAAGAAAATGTAGCCCGAAGTGGATCTCCTCTTGTCTTGGCATCCCGCAAAATCGAATCGAGAATACCTATGATCTCCAATCGATCCGATTTTCTGTATGTGAGCATGTAATCTTTTGTTCTCTCAGTAAATACCTCATCACCCGTTTGATCGCTTTCCAATGATCCATACCAGGGTTACTTAAATATCGCCAACATACCAACAACAAATGCTATATCGGGTCTCAGACAGACTGAGCATACATTAGACTCCCACCAAGCATAGGGAATCTTCTCGCATTTCCTTAATTTCGGACTTCCTTTAGGGCATTGTTCGAGACTAAACTTGTCTCCTTTAGCTATGGGGGTGTCTCCTGGTTTGCAGTTCTGCATGCCAAATCTTTGCAACACTTTCTCTATGTAGCTCTTTTGTGATAATCCAAGAATACCCCGAGAACGATCACGGTGTATCTGGATTCCCAGAACAAAAGAAGCTTCCCCAAGATCTTTCATCTCAAATTTCTTTGATAGAAATTTCTTGGTATCGTAGCAATCCCGAGTCATTAGTAGCAAAGCGAATGTCATCCACATACAAGACCAGAAATAGACACTTACTCCCACTGAACTTGTGATACACACAATCATCAACAGCATTAGTCTCAAAACCGAACGAGACTACTACTTGATGAAACTTGTGATACCACTGACGAGAAGCTTGCTTGAGCCCATAGATGGATTTCTTTAATTTGCAAACCATAGACTTTGGGTCTCCAGACACAAAGTTTTCTGGTTGCACCATATATATCGTCTCATCAATGTCTCCATTGAGAAACGCCGTCTTTACATCCATCTGATGTAACTCAAGGTCAAAATGTGCAACTAATGCCATAATTATCCTGAAAGAGTCTTTTGTGGAAACCGGAGAGAAAGTCTCTTTAAAATCAATGCCTTCTTTCTGAGTAAAGCCTTTAGCTACAAGACGAGCCTTATATCTTTCCACATTACCCTTCGAATCCCTTTTGGTCTTAAAAATCCATTTGCAACCAATAGGTTTCGCACCTTCAGGTAATGGGACAAGATCCCAAACTTGATTGTCTTGCATTGACTTATACTCTTCATTCATGGCATCAATCCACTTTTGAGAGTTTGGATCCTGCATGGCTTGACGGAAATTGATAGGATCATTTTCCATCAATCCATTATTATCCTCATTTTCTTGGAGAAATACCACATAATCATCCGGAATAACATTTCTCTTCTCTCTAGTGGACCTCCTTAATGGCACTAGTTCTTGAGGTTGTTGAGTTTGTTCTTCCTGAATAGTTTCAACCTGAGTGGGGAGTTCTTCAACATTATCCTGTTGAGGTTCTGAATCTACTTCTCGGCTAATGACAGGAATAGAAACCTGAACATCATCAGAAGCAGTAGTAGGTGTCGAGATCGACTCCTCCTCAAAGGTAATGTCTCTAACCTTATTTCTCCCCCCAAACTCAACATCCTCAAAGAATATCGCATTTCCCGTCTCAAAAATAGACCTTCTAGTGGGATCATAAAACTTAAAACCCCTTGATTTTTCTGAGTAACCAATAAAGTAGCTGCTAACTGTTTTGGAGTCCAATTTCTTTTCATTTGGCCTATAAGGCCTAGCTTCAGCTGGACATCCCCATATGTGAAAGTGGTTTAGACTCGGCTTTCGCCCAGTCCAAAGCTCAAAAGGTGTTTTAGCACGCTTTAGTTGGTACTGTTGAGAATATAAGTCGGATCTTTAGTGCATCTCCCCAGTGATTCGCAAAGAGGAATGACTAATCATACCGTACCATATCCTTTAAAGTCTGTTTCGTCTTTCAAAGAACACCATTCATGCTAGGCGCCCCGGCATGGTGTATCGTGGGACGATTCCACATTGCTCTAGGAAGATAGCAAAAGGCCCCGGACGTTGTTCTCTCGAACCATCATATCTGCCGTAGTACTCAACTCCACGGTCGATCCTGACTTTAATTCTTTTGCTAAGTTGATTCTCAACTTGACCTTAAAACCTTGAACATGTCCAAGGCCTCTCGATTTTTCATGAATTAGATATAGGTACCCATAGCGTGAGTAGTCGTTCATGAATGATACGAAATATTGTTGACCATTCCAAGAAGCCTTAGAAATGGCCCACAAATGTCCGTATGTATCAATTCTAAGACGCCTACAAGTTCTGTTGGCACCTAATCTCTTTATTTTGGTCTGTTTTCCTTTAATACACTCAACACAAACATCAAGATCCGAAAAGTCAAGTGTATCCAAAATACCGCCCGACACAAGTCTCTCATTCTGGGTTTTTGAGATATGACCTAAACGCTTTGTGCCATAATTTAGCCGAATTTTCTTTATTTAATTTTCGCTTAGTACCTCTTGATTCAACATGCGGGGATTCATTATATGAAACAATAGTATCAAGCATATATAGATTGTCATAAGCACTTAACGAACCAGTACCAACAATATATTGGAATTAAATGAAGGACTAAACCGACAATTTCCAAATGAACAAGAAAAACCGTATTTGTCCGAAGGAAATAGAAACCAAATTCGTCTAAACGACGGTACAACAAAAGTGTCTTTCAAATCCAAGAAAAACCAGTTCCTAATAACAATCTAAAATGCCCTATTGCCTCCACTTCCACCGATTTGCCATCACCCACAAAGATGTATCTTTCACCATCGATTGGCTTTCGGTAGAGCTCAGCAACCCCGCATTGAAACACTTATGTGAGTAGTAGCACGAGAATCTAACCACCAAGTGTTTCCAGTGCATCAAGCTAAATTAACTTCTAATCGGACCAAAGCAAGAAATGTACCTTTCTTCACACGCCAAGCGCGATACTTGGTACAATCCTTCTTTTGTGTCCAGGTTTGCCACAAAAGAAACAACCATCCCGAGTTTCACCTTCTGTTTCTTTTGTGTTGCACCTTTCTTATGTTTCCCTTGCCCTTATACTTAAGTGAGATCAAGTTAGCCAAAAGCGTACTTGTCTCGGCCTTATCGTTTTTAACAAAACGCTTTTCAATTTCCGCAAGGTACTCACCGCCGTAGTAACTTCCTCGGTCGTGCCGCCTCGAAAGGCTTCTGGAATGCCGCGCTTAATGATCATCAGACTAACGCGATTTGAGCGCTCCCACTTCTCAAAGTTCCGCTTTTCCTCAGCAGAACTTGCATCCGTAAGAGAAGGGGGTTGCTCAACCCTTAGCGCATAGTCCAGATCCATGCAGCCCAAAATGATCAGAATGTTTTCTTTCCAATCCTTAAAGTTCGACCCATTGAGCATGGGGATGTTGTTGGTGTTAGCAGAAATAGAAGTAGCAGACATCATAGCTGAAGAGAGAACAAAACCAAAATTAACTGTCATGCTCACATTAAACCGAATAATCAATCATTAAATTTAAATAAGTTGGTAGCATCTCGAGGCACCTAGCACAACATTAATATCAAGTCTTTTGGACAGTAATATTAACTTGTAAGTGGCTACCTCTTGTAGTGATCAAACACTGACAATAAATCCTGTCAAGTAATATTGTCTTCCTTTGGGCCGACAAAATCACTTACATGGATAACCTTATAATTGCCACGTATTTACCACCACAGGTGTTTGTGCATTTCGGGCCAAGTATTAACCTTCCTTGGGGCCGACTAATACCCGCATGAATATACACAAACACAAACATCCAATATTCTTAATGAATAAATCTACACAAGAGAGGTCACTTTGGCGACTTCTTGTTTCAATAAATTCATTTTAAATATCAGACAAAATAAATTGGGGCATGAGATGCACCAAACAAATTTAAAATAAAATGATTGCACACAATACAAATATTCCTTATTTATTTGGGGCCAATATAATAATACTTCAAACTTTTCCATTGAGCCACAAGCCTCAAAACTAAGGTAAGTGGTAACAACAATCCCAAACTTTCCGGAAATTCTTGATCAACCCCAAGAACACAAATATTTGGTCAAAAATACCATCTTCCTTAAAGGCCCTATTTCCCGTCACAATGATACTCATAAGGCCAAATCAATCCATTAATGAAAATCCATGAAACACATCATTATTCCATTAATCAAAAAAGTAGGATTGAAAGCTTGAAGTATCGTTTTATGAACTCCGAAATACTTGATGGATTCATTAAAAATAAACACCAACATCATCATTATTCCTCCAACACAAATTTGCAAAAGCGGACAAAAATCTGAACTTGTAATTGAGGCATTACAATTCGCCAAATCTTATTTTATAAATCGAAATCCACAAAATAGAAAAACAGACGAATCGCTTAATTGGATTTTATAAAACGTGTGATTTTAACGCGGATTTAACCAAAATTTTAATATCACACAAGATTTCCGGAATTCTGGAAGATTCGAATCCAATTGCAAAAATATATATAGTCCGTATATTATAAACCAAAACCCAATCGGGCCATTAAGAAATTTTGAAAAACCCTAATCTTGTTTCTCACGAAGAACCATAAAAAACAGACGCAAATCATCCAAATCACGAGAAAATCATGAGTAGAGTGGCTCGATACCACTTGTTAGAAATCATAATCACAAAGGCATGCTTTAATTCACAAAACCCAAAAGCATGCTTGACCGATCTAGCATGATAACTGAGAAAGAGAAGAAATTAATCCTAATCGCTAAGCGCACTCAATCCATTAGGAAATTAGGGCTTGAGAATTCGGATCTAGATCGGTTTTGGTCTTCCGACGAGCGGTTCTTCTTGAGAATCTTGAGAGTTCTCAGATCGGCGACGCTCGTAAGGGGGAGACAGACGTTTTCTCTTATTTAAGAACCGTCGCCCGGGGACCATAACCGTTTTGGATAAGTATCCCCTTTATTTTCTATTTGGTCCCTCAACAAAAATAGAAAATCTCCTAATAGTATCTACACATTTAATCCCATAACAATTTGATACCCTTTTAATCCAAAATTAAAACCTTATTAGATCACTTTAATTGGATTAAACCGTAAGACAGCTATGCACATTTAATTAACATATGTTAGTCCAAATTAAATATTTCCAACATGGCTATGAACAACACCCATTCTTAATATATCAACCAGTGAGTTCTTATATCAGTTTTGTCAAATTCAGTCTCTAGATATCAACTTAGCTAGTGCAAATTTCTGGCGAATGTTTGTGCTAACCATGCGCAGGTCATCGGTGATTAAAAATCTGGAGGATGGTGATATTGAGCCAGCACTTAAGCTCATTCAAGTAGTATTCCAAAACTGCAGGGGACAGGTTGATCATTGGATTGAGCCTTACTTAAGAATCACTATGGAGCGTATGCGTCGCATTGAGAAACCTTATTTAAAATGCCTCTTGATGGAAGTGGTAAGGAACTTATGTTTTACGATTCCCCTATCTAATTGCTCCAAGTTTAGTCAATTGGCAAGTATTCCAGGTCTCATTGAGTGAGAGACATGTCATGACACATATACATGTCTACGTATAAAGGGTCCATTAGATCAGAAACAGATCAATGGACCCAAATATAGTTGCTGACTGAATATGGTTTATGAGTAATTTAGATTCAACTTTTAATATCATGGTTTGATATTGAGAATAATGTTTATCTTTTTTGGATTTTCTTGTAGGTTGATTTATAAAGAAAAATTCAAACATTTGATTACCAAGTTGACATATGGTATTTTGAAGCAATCAAGTAATTTTGTATTGATCACCTAGTATATTAAAAGATAACAACATGACACATGTCGGTTCATCTATTAGTTATATTTAGTTATATTTGTAAATTATATAGTCAGTACGTTATATATATATATATATATATATATATATTTATATATAAGCCACACACACATATATATATATATATACACGTTATACATATTTATAGTATGAATAATGCATACTCATATAGACTTATATATTTATATATATGTTTTGAATTAATACATTCACGTATTATACCGGCCAGTACAAGAACTGATGTCCCCTTTCACTGTATATTTTAAACGTGTAACTTTGACACTCCCGCACTTATAATGATACCACTTGTAATCTAATATCGCCTAATAGTTTGACAGCTACATGCCCCAACCCGGAGCCATGACACAGTCAATCAAACTTAAGCCGGTCTACTTAAGCTGGTCGTAAAATAAACCAATTATTCATTCATAAAAGTAATTCAAATATAACAAAAAAATCAAAAATAATACATAATGTCAAAGTAGTCTAAGTCTGAAATATCGCAGCGGCAATAACTAAGTACATCATTGTTCATAAATATTTCTACGGGTCCTACGCCCGTCTATTATAAATTTCTCAATTGTTCATTCTGCAAAATAACATAATAAGATTCAGTTGACTCAAGGTCCAGTAAGATGTAGGGCTAATCGGTAGCATCAAAGTCTTCGCCGCCTTCTTCTTCCGGCAGGGTCTAATTCTCTGGTTGGGGAAAAAGTAGGCGGGAGTGAGACAAAAATTCTCAGTGTGTGTAGTGAGTGTGTGTGAAAGTGGGGCTAATATTTTATGCAGTGAAATTGTTTCATGAGTTTTGATGCACGAAAGTGTGACGCCAACCTAGACCACCTTATACGGCAAAGAAGTGTGGATCAAATATCATCTCCCCAAATAGTACACCTTATCCCTCTTGTCGATAGGGTTAAAGACTCCATCCCAGTTGGCAAGACGCCTCTACAGTGGAGCCAGCTAAACTTGGAGAACATCATATTCATGATTATACCCAGAATCCTACGACTCGATCGCTCGCCAGACTCTCCTATCTGGCTCGAGGTTGGGAGTTGGACGATGGAAGCCAGCATGAGACTGTAGCCAAGCTACCCATCCCATACGCGCCATTCCACAAGTCCGTCAATTCATATCAGTTGGTTGCGCATGAAAGTGTAATGCCAACCCAGTCAACCAGTCAGTAGGACCGGTGCGTTCATAGACTCACCGCGTCCGATATTTAGTCAGTCAGTCATTGACATGACATAGATACAAGAGGGGTAATCTAGCCGGTTCTATTCTTTGATTCAGTGTGATGCTGAAGTTCTTAATAAGGTTCGGATTATGCGGGCGAGGTAGTCCCTTATTATCGTGGCAATTAGTCGTATGAAAATCCCAAATAAATTCGGACAATAATTTAAATATGGAAATTTTAATTAAATATATATTTTAATGTTATATAAATAATTTCCTATGACCTTGGTAAATTTTATTTTAAAATAAAATATTTTAATTAAAGAGAAAAATTTATGCCGGGTTTTAACAATTCCATAAGTTGTGATCTCAGACTCGGAAAAGGGCAAGATCAGTCCCTAATTTTTCTAAAAATTCTAAAAATCATAGTTTTTGGGTCTCCGAAGCAGAATTTTAAAAATTGCAGGTCAGTCCCAATTTTTTTCCAATTTATTATTTTGACCCGGTACTTTTAAAAATGGATATCTCTTAAACCGAAAAAGGTTTTAACGAGATTCCAAGTCTAGTAATTTCTTTGGGGTAGTAAGTATGCGGGTTACAAATATTTTCAAAAATTTCCAGATTTAGTACCGATTTTCTGAAAAATTCCATATTAACCCCAAAGGCAATTTTACCGTTAAGGGCTCGTTTCAAGGCCGTTTTTTAGAAATTTGGACTAAAAGTCCAGAACGTTAATTAAAATAATTTAATAAAATTTTTGGGACAGTAACCATCCGAAATTATTGAAATTTACAGTTTGGCCCCTTAAGGTTTGGAAAATTTCATTTAAGTGTCTTAAAATTTCGTAATTTCAGTATTTCCTTGACCCGAGGGTCTCAATTATAATTTTTATTTTTAATATATAATTCCAGTAATTTTAGTACAAATTTTTGGATTTTACATTGAATTTCACAGTTTTTGGTTTTATCATTTTTGGCCCTATATTTTATCGTATTAGCAAACGTTGCCCAACTTGATTTTGTATATATCTCAGTCATCTTGAAGATATATAAATATAAGATACATTTATGCATATAAAAGCTATTTTCTAACATAAAAACCACTTTCATCATATTTCCAACACACACATATAATTTTTGAAATTTTCCAGAAATATAAAGAGACAGAAAATTTCCAGAAATATATTATAAAACAAAATACATACATTCATGCCATAAGAAAGCATATAAGCATACAAAATCTATTCTTATCTAAGTAAAATCACTTTTGACATAAGTTTACACACACACACACACACACACACATATATATATATATATATATATATTCGAAAATTTCCAGAAATAAAACTGAATTTATTTTCCAGAAATATAAACAAAATATAACACAAAAAAAATCATGCTATTTTATGCAAATAAAGTCATGAGTTTTAAAAGAATTCACCCACCTCTTCTAGTACTTTTTGGTAAAGATGGTCTTAGATGTTAGATAAATGTTTTTATCATGATTTTGATGATTTTGTTCAAATGAGTTTTTATACCAAAACAATGTGCCTAAATGTTGTCCAAATACTTCCGATCGATTTAAAATATTTTTACTATTTTTTGGAGTATTTCTTGAAGTTTATTTTCGATAAAAAATTGGACAACACTTATGTTTCAGATCGATCGGTCGCCCCTATAGGGCAACCTGCACTGAGTTGAGTTTTGAAACAAAACGGGACGGAAGGGAATGGGGGAGGGCGACCGGTATGGGCGACGGTGCCCCGACGTTGCTTCCAAGAACAGTAACATTTTGTTTTATATTTTTGACACCTCAATCGGCCGACATAGCGGCGACCGGTCGGACCCCGTCGACCGGTCCCCCTGTGTAAATTTTAAAACCCATTTCAAACTTATCTCTGCGTGACCTGGGTCGAACCCCTCTTTTATCAAAGAAACTATCCGTTGCATTTTCGAATGACTTTAATTTTCCATAATTTGTGGGATTGATTTCTAACACCTATAATTTTGATTTTAAATGGTTTCTTTTGCAGGAAATCACTCCCCAAGGAGGAGCTTATGTCTGGAAATCAAGCCAAGACCTCTCCTATAAATAGAGGTTTCATTCAAGCAACAAGATACAACACAACATACAAGAAAAGAGCATACAAGCAAATACTTTCAAATCTTGTTGTATTTTTAGCCTAAGTACTTTCACTTGCACACTCTTGAGGTCTAGGCTTTTGATTCTTGATTACACTTGCACTCAATCTTTGTATTGGTATTATAGAGTTGTAATCTTGAATTTTGTCAATCATCCAAAACAAGATATCCTTGTTGTTGCTCTTGTGGTAAGAGTACACTTGGGTGACCTTAGGTGTTGAAGAGTGTGGTACTCTTCATAGGTGTTGAAGGAAGATTATGGTAATCTCTTTGAAGGTGTTGTAAGAGGATTGTGGTAATCCTCAAGGTGGTGTTGTATTAATTTTGGTAATTAATAAAATCTTTTTTTCTTTTTGAAATCCATCCCGGATATATTGGGGTGGTAGAGGATTAGGCCCTAGGTGGGTTGAACCTCTATAAATCGACGAGTGTTGTTTAATTTCCGCATTTACATTCTCGTTATTTGCTTGTTTACTCGAAAAAGAGGGCGGAATTTGAAAAACCGCATAATCTATTCACCCCCTAGATTATCGTGAGCCACTTGACTAACAAGTGGTATCAAAGCCAAACTCTTTGGCTAGCTTGTTCCGAGTAAAGAGAAAAGATCAATGGCTACGAATGAAGCTTATCTCACCATCGGCGCCTCCACCAACAAGCCACCACTATTCGACGCCAACAACTACGCATTTTGGAAAGACCGTATGGAGTGCTTTCTACAAGGGTGCGGGTTCGACATTTGGAATGTGGTCATTGAAGAAGTTGCTCAACCAACCAAGAAATTGGAGGATGGCACCTCGACTCCTAAACCCTTCAAGGAGTTCGATGAAGACGACAAAAAGGTTTTTCTCTAAACGGTAAGGCCTTAAATATTTTGCATTGCTCTCTTACCGCCACCGAGTACAATCGCATAAGAGGCATAAGGTCGGCACATGAAGTTTGGGAATATTTGGAAACAATATATGAAGGGACAAAGAAGGTCAAACAAGCAAGAAAAACCATGCTTGTTAAAGATTTTGAAAACTTTAACATGCATGATGGTGAAAGCATCTCAAAAATGGTGGAAAGGCTTGACAACATTGTCAATCCTCTTGTGGCCCTCGGTAAAGTCATCTCCGAAGAAGACAAAGTGACTAAGGTATTGAATGCACTTCCCTTCCCGGCTCATGGTCCGAAAAAGGTGACGGCAATCACGGAGGCACAAAATCTTGAGACACTTAAGTTCGACGAGCTCATCGGGAACCTCCTCATCTATGAAGTCTATCTCAAGGAGAGGAAAAATTCCAAACCATCCATCAATCAATCGGGTATGCAAATTATTCCTAAAGGTCTTGATCTTCTTCTAATAATGCATACTATGATAATGATGAGGATGATGAGGAGACGATCGCACTTGTTCGTAAATTTGCAAAATTTGTGAATAAAAATAAGGCGAGAAAACCGAGAGACAACTCGTGTTTTAAATGCGGAAAATCCGGGCATTTCATAGCCGATTACCCAAAACTCGACGAGGAGGAACAAAGAAGAAGAAGCTTTTTCCGAAAAAAGAAGGCTTTAAATGCGAAGTCAAAACTTGGGATGAGTTACTTGAGACAACCGACGAGGAAGGAGAAACCGAACATGGTCTTATGGCCATAGACGATGAAAATAATGAGGTACGCTCTAATTCTTTAACCTCCTCCTTAGTTGATGAATTGCAATGTGATTTTGATGAATTGCAAATTGAGTTTCAAAATTTGATTGTTAAATACAAGACTTTGAAAAAGGAGCATAAAGAGCTTAAAATTGAAAAGAAAAAAATTATTTACTTCTTATGAATCTATTGATAAAACTCATGCTATTACTCTTACTAGAGTTCATACTCTTAAAACCGATAAAGAATCGCTCACCAAAGATCTTGAATGTTTAAAAAATGATGTGCATCGTTTTAACATAAGCACGGATAAAGTTACAAAAATTTTAGATGCACAAAGAGGTGAGCATTCCAAATTAGGACTTGGCTATAAACCTTTTCAACCTCTTTCAAAGAAAAATGACCAATGTCCGACTTTTGTACGTGCTAATAGTGCCCATGATCTTATTTGTTTTTATTGTGGTAAAGTTGGTCACTATGTTAGTAATTGTAAATTGAAGAACAATTTTAGCTTTGTTTGGAGACCCAAAGGTCTCAAGGCTAACCCCCATGGCCCTAAAACTATAGGGTACCTAAAAATAATTCTTTTGTAGGTCATAGGGGCTATAACAACCATGGATGATTCAAAATGGCTCGTGGACAGCAGGTGTTCACGCCATATGACCGGAAAGAGAGAACTTTTTACCAAAATCAAGCTCCAAGAAGAGGGTATGGTCATGTTCGGCAATGGCAAAGGAAAAATCATTGTCAATGGAGACATTGATAACTCTTCTTTCTCTCTTAGTAATATTTTATTAGTAGATGGGCTTAAGTTTAATTTGATAAGTGTTAGCCAACTTTGTGATTCAAATTATATTGTTGTTTTCAATAAAGAAAAATGCCTTATTCTTAAAAATTATGAAATTATTTGTGAAGCAAATAGAAAAGGCAATCTTTACAAAATTTGTACAAGTGATTTGGTCAGTCAAAATGTTTCTTGTCTTGTCGCCAATAATGATTTAACGAGTTTATGGCATAGGCGACTTGGACATGTCGGATACAAGAATTTGAAAAATATTTACAAAAACCAACATGTAAAAGGACTACCCAAATTGAATTTTGAAAATCTTGGCTTATGTGACACTTGTCAAAAGAACAAATTAGTTAAGAGTAGTTTTAAGCCCAAAAACGAAATTTCCACAACCAAGCCTCTACAACTTCTTCATTTAGATTTATATGGGGATATTGGTACGGCAAGTCTAAGTGGAAAACATTACACTTTCGTTATTGTCGATGATTTTTCTAGATATACTTGATCTCTTTTTCTTGCAAATAAAAACGATGCCGTTGATGATTTTGTTAAGTCGTGTAGACTTATTGAGAATGAAAAGGAAGATACTATTAAGTGTATTCGAAGTAATCGAGGTGGAGAATTTGATGGTGAATTTAGAGTCTTTTGTGAAACCAAGGGATATGCACATAATTTTTCGGCTCCAAGGACACCTCAACAAAATGGAGTAGCCGAAAGGAAGAATCGGACACTACAAGAAATGAGTCGGTCCATGCTCAATGAATTTTCTCTTCCAAAATATTTTTGGGCCGAAGCCGTAAGTACCGCTTGCTATGTCATTAATCGAGTTTATATTCGTCCTAAAATGAATAAAACTCCATATGAGCTTTGGAAAGGAAGGACTCCAAGTATTAGCTACTTCAAAATATTTGGATGTAAGTGTTTTATTTTGAATACTAAGGATCAATTGGACAAACTTGATCCTAAGGCCGATGAAGGAATATTTATGGGGTATTCAATGAAGAGCAAAGCATATCGGGTTTACAATAAGACTAGTGGGGTTGTTGAAGAATCTATTCATGTAAAATTCAATGAAGCCTCGGGTGTTGAAAGAATACCCAATAATAATAGTGATGAACAAGATGTTATTGAACCCATTGTTCAAAATGATGCTCAAAATGATCAACCTTCTACATCAAGTGATCAACCATCCACTTCAAATGTTCCTCAAGAAGACAAAGGTGATACTTCGGATCTTCCCATGGCATTGAAATTTAAAGGAGATCACCCAAAAGATCTTATTATTGGTGATCCCCTTCATAAAGTGATGACCCGAAGAAAATTTGCCAAAAAAGCTCTTATATCTCAAAAAGAGCCTAAAAATGCTAAGGAGGCTATTACAGATGAGGATTCGTTTCTAGAAATGCAAGAGGAGTTGAATCAATTTGAAAGAAATGATGTATGGGAATTGGTAATTTGTCCTCCATCTCAAACTATTATTGGTACTAAATGGGTATTCCGGAACAAACTTGATGATCAAGGAAACATTGTTCGAAACAAGGCAAGGTTAGTAGCTCAAGGGTATTGTCAAGAAGAAGGTATTGATTATGATGAAACTTTTGCACCCGTAGCACGTTTAGAAGCTATTCACATTTTACTTGCCTACTCTTGTTTTAAAAATTTCAAGCTTTACCAAATCGATGTTAAATCCGCCTTTTTAAATGGTTTTATTCAAGAAGAAGTCTATGTAAAACAACCTCCGGGGTTTGAAAATTTTTCTAGGCCAAATGATGTTTATAAACTTAAAAAGGCCTTGTATGGTTTAAAACAAGCACCCCATGCATGGTATGATAGACTTAGCTCTTTTCTTTTGCAAAATGGTTTTACAAGAGGTAAAGTTGATACTACTCTCTTTGTTTTTGAAAAAGGGCAAGATTGTTTACTTGTGCAAATTTATGTTGATGATATTATCTTTAGTGCTACTAATGAATCCTTGTGCAAGAAATTTTCTAAGTTGATGCAAGGTAAATTTGAAATGAGCATGATTGGGGAGCTTAACTTCTTTCTTGGACTTCAAATCAAGCAATGCCAAGAAGGTATTTATATTTTGCAATCAAAATATACAAAAGAACTTTTGAAAAAGTTCGGCATTGAAGAAGGAAGAACCGTCTCTACCCCTATGGCAACAAATGTCAAAATTGACAAAGATGAGAAAGGCAAGTCCGTGGATGAGTCAAAGTATCGAGGTATGATTGGTAGTTTACTTTATTTAACCGCAAGTAGACCAGACATTCTTCATGCCGTATGCCTATGTGCTCGTTTTCAAAGCAATCCCAAAGAATCTCATATGAGTGTCGTTAAAAGGATTTTTCGATATTTGAAAGGCACTATTCAATATGGTCTATTTTATCCAAAGAATGAAAATTTTTCTCTTAAAGGTTATAGCGATTCGGATTATGCGGGAAATATTGATGATCGGAAAAGTACTTCTGGATCATGTCAATTTTTGGGCGATTGCCCAGTTTCTAGGTTTTCAAAGAAACAAAATTGTGTTTCACTTTCAACGGCCCAAGCCGAATATATTTCCATGACCTTTGGTTGTACACAATTTCTTTGGATGAACCAAACCTTAGCAGATTACAAATGTTCTTTTGAAAATGTTCCTATCTTTTGTGATAATATATCCGCTATAAATATTGCTCAAAACTCGGTTCATCATAACCGTACTAAACATATTGAGATTCAACATCATTTTCTAAGGGATTGTGTTTCTAAACGAAAAATTGAGATATCTTTCGTACCATCTCAAGATCAATTGGTGAACATTTTTACAAAACCGTTATCTTCCGAGACTTTTGCTTCAATACGAGCTCGGTTGGGCATAATGCATATTGAATGAGGCTTACGTTTGCATTTTGCATGTTTTTAAAACTTAGGGGTGAAAAATTGGATTTTTGGTTGAAAATTCGGATTTTGAAAAAAATGAATGAGACAGTGGGCTGATTGGGGTGAGGGCAGCCGGTCGGACTTCACCTCGACCAGTCGCCCACATCGTCGATCGGTCGTCCACTGCCATTTTGTGGTTAAAAACGTTTCTGTCTTCAGACTTAGCCATTTTGGCTCATTT
Organism: Rehmannia glutinosa; assembly: GCA_016081115.2. NCBI lineage: Eukaryota > Viridiplantae > Streptophyta > Magnoliopsida > Lamiales > Orobanchaceae > Rehmannia > Rehmannia glutinosa. The sequence continues at coordinate 38,789,842 of CM071924.1, forward strand.
TGTCCATTTTTCGTCCCCTTCGCCAATTGCACACAAATTTCACTTCAAATTTATTTTCTTGCATACATTACATATCTTGGACTTAATTAGGCTCGATTATTATCATCATCATTGCTCGTCTTTACCGATTGAATGGTAAGAATTCTACTTCCTTTGCTCAATTGGGTTAAACAGGTTTTTGGCAACTCGTCTTGAGCACGACATGTCTCCTACATAAGTCCTCGCGTTTAGCTTGGTCTTTTCATCTCAATTCTTAGGGTTAGAGATTTATTTGTCTGTTTTTTTCTTTTGTACTTCTTCCTTTTTTGGCTCTTCAACCTCTCAAGGATGCGCCTAGGATGGAAATTTTCGAGCCTGCTAGCTCATGTGGCCGGAGTGTGGACGCTCCTAATTTTCGTAGTTAAGAGGGCACAAACTTGTATATCTAAGAGTATAAACGCTCTAGACTCGCAAGGATTAGAACATGTTCTCAACATAGTGAATTATTTATAGGTATGACAACAGTGTAAATCTACGACGAGTTGGCTATATTCAGAAACCATTCCGATAAGAAGATATGGGACCCGTGGACCGCCTCGACAAACATCATGCCCCCATCACCGTTCCTCGTTTAAAATTCGTAACTCAACAAGATAGACTAGTTGAACACATCAACTCATAAATTAAAGAAGCATCTAATTAATTGTGGCCATGTTTAAGAAGATTTCGGTTTACGTCATGTATGTTATTGTTGTCTAGTAGATGAAACAAGTATGAAAAAATAAGTAATGCTAAATAAAATTAAGGGAAATGAAAAAATCTTATACCTAGTGAACTAAAAAACTGATGCATGAAGTTTGTATAGAATATATGAAAGCACTAGAACTAATAAATAATAGTTCTCGCTCGGGAAACATTAATTGAATCTAATGGTTGGAGGGTGCATTGAGGGTTGATGAATAGTAGATTGTTCTTGACAATGACGTCAACTGTGGAGTTGAAACTCAAACATAGGATTGACTTTTAAATAGAAACGAAAAAAAATCAGGTGAGAGCGTTGATGAGTGCTTACCATAGAAAATATGGAGAACAATTAGATGGTGTGGCAAGAAGTTCAGTGGACAAATTAGATGATAATAAGCAGCGATGAATTCGGAAAAGAGAGAGAAAATTATAGTAGTTTCAAATGCTAAAGAAAAGTATGAAACTCTAAAGCTTAAATGTGAATCGTTAAAAAGGTAAACTTATTAACTAATTACAATATAATAATAAATATATCGGGCATGCTTGGCAGGATCCGTTACCTGCCCTGACCTACCATGTTTTAGAAAATTGGACCTGGGACACGACTCGAAGCTCATTTGACCAGGTTTGGTCCCACCCCATTGCCATCCCTTATTATTGATCTTGCCCTTAATTTTGCTGTGACATTCTCTACAGGCGCTATCGGGTTCTCTTTGTGATTTGCAATACTATCGCTCTAGCTAGCTAACACTCCTTGTCTTGAGGTGATGGATAATATTGATGGAAGAAACTCCTGCGGTTGTTGATCCCCTCTATTATTGCTAGGCTTTCTCTTGTGTGGAGGTGTCATGGATGTCTATTTCCTGAGCTCAATTCTCGTCAGCTTTTTCAGTTCGGAGGTATGTTTTCCCACGGAAAAATAACACCCAAATGATGTCGTTCTTATTGATTTATCAAGAATCAAATATGTCATTGATAGTGAACTCCTTTTTACAAGCTGTCAACTATTTATAAACTGGTTCTTATATACAACACAGAATACTTATTTTGAATGCTTGAGAAGTCGAGTGAAAACTCTTTATAACTCTAGGCAGAAGTAAATGACGAATGCTTTAGTACCATCAATGGGAAGGACGGATGTCCCATAGTTCGAAGAAAGTGTGGGGTCAATATCCCCGGCTAGTGTGGACATACTCTGGGACGACAAAAAAAAATTGAATAAGTAAAATAAATTCAGAAAGTATAGGTACAAAAAGTTGTGAGTGTCGATTTGTATCTAAAAATGAACAATGAGACACACAGGGTTACATTTTCATTAGTGCATTCTAGACTTTTTAGGCTAGGCGTGTGTTTGAGTGGATGAATGCTAGGCATAATCAACTAGTTTTGGATAGATGCAAATAGATTCCACCAATGTGCTAAACCTACATACAATACAAATCTATCATGTGTTTTTACATAAAATTCTTGTATGATGTGGACCAGGTTCGTGATTCCACGAATGTGCAAGACCTATATACAATACAATCAATCATGTGTATTGACATAAATCTTTCTATAATATATGAACCAAGTTCATGGACCTAATTAATGGGATCAAAACTCACATATCCCTTTCTATTACATATGAAAACTACACATAACTTCAATTGCCAAAGAAATCAAAAAATGTTATTTACAACTTAACTAATTACCAAGTCGCCAAACTTAAAGCCTATGTACATAAATTAACTTCTGTTTTCTTCAATTAGTTACCTAGCCGCCAAGTTTTAGATTTACAAGCAATATTACTTTAACAGATGAGCAGATCTCTTGTAAGACGGTCGTACGGTGCGACCGATTGCGCTTTTAACGTAAATAGTGATATTTTTAGTGTAAAAAGTGATACTTTATCTGAATACAATTATTTTTTGTGTATTCAGACAATGTATCACTTTTTACACTAAAAATATTACTTTTCACACAAAACGTATCAACCATCGCACCATGCAACCGTCTTATACAAGTTTTTGCCGTGAATGAGATAGGCATAGGCGAAGCTACCTTAGGACGAGTGTGGTCACGGACCGCACTCGATCTTGGAGTGACCATGTTAAATTTAATTTGCCATCACTTTGAAATTCAACCCAATGTTTAATTCATATAAAAAAATTGAGCTAAATTTAAAAAGTCAATAAACCTTACTATCTTGGCTCAAAATATTAAGAATTACCTAGTTGAGTTAAGGTCTATTAGTGGATAAATGATTGTCTTGTTGTCATGTACATAGATATATGTTTCAAACTTGATAATGAACAGTTTTTTGGAAGTATTTTTCGAATGAATTTATGTATATAAGTTTATTCCAATAATAACAGTTGTTTGGTGGTTAATTTAGAATATGTTTTTGAATAAGTCACTTATACAAAAAGTTCATTCTAGAGAAACTATAATTGGAGATTATGAAAATCCGCAAAGAATTGTTGTAAGGTACCACCTTCATATTTGCCTTTTTTCTATTTTTTTCAAATATCGGTCCAACATTCGTCTGTCAAAATGAAAAAATTCCAAACCGCATCTGGTCAGTAAATAAATCATGGCTACGCCCATGCAGATAGGCGATATTGTTTCAACTAAATTGATACAAGTTATGGTCATTCCCATATCTTATTTACCAAGAATGAAAGTTTATTAATTTAAGTCATTGACAGGTAAAACATCTTAAAAGTACAACCAAAGGCGAACCTCACAAAACAATTGCTTAAAACATAAATATAAGGACATTTTAGGCATCTTACATCCTGAGTAATCTGATTTTAAAAATAAAAAAAAATTCAGTCATTTAGCGTGATTTTTTTTTTTTTTTGATGAAAATGTGAAAATTTCATTAAAAAATGTGAAAAATTACAAATTTCATTAAAAAATGTGTATTGTAGTCTTGTAGCGTGATTAATTATTAAGTGACTCGAACATGATCCTCATTCCTATATAAAGTCCAATCGACAATCAGAAATGAAACTCTTATTACATATGAAAAAAGTAGAGAGAGAAAGAGAGTAGGAGATCGAGGTTTAGTTAATTAAAGTAGCTAATACATCATCATATCATACATATTTCGAGGGAAATTCAATTCAAGCAAATGGGCAACAGCTTAAAGTGTTGTTTGGCTTGTGTTCTTCCATGTGGAGCACTAGATTTGATCCGAATAGTACACTTAAACGGGAGCGTAGAAGAATTAACGGGTCGGGTCACCGCCGGCGAGGTACTGAAGAACAACCCGAATCATGTCCTCACGACCCCATGCTCTCAAGGCATGGCCCGGCGGATCCTGATCCTTTCCCCGGAGTCGGAGCTGAAACGGGGCTCCATTTATTTCTTGATACCCGCTTCTTCTTTGCCTGCCGAAAAGACTAATAAAATCCTGAACAAGTTCAGCTCCCCCAACAAAAAGTCACTGGAGATTATCGCCGAGAAGAAAAGGTCGTCGTCTTCCCGGCAGCGAGAGCGGAGAAAAAGCATCGGCGGAGAGTGGAGGCCAAAACTTGAGAGCATTTCTGAGGAATAGACAATTATTATAAATATAAATATATTTCAAATAGAATTTTTTTCCCATTTCTTGAGGGCATTTTTATTCTTTTTGTTCTTGGTTTTCGTTTTCAAAATTGTGGATAATTTTAATATTCTATTCCTGCCTCTTTCTTGGTTTTTTTCACTATTTTTTTGATCACGGATCTTAATTCCCGATCTTTTCTTTTTGGAATGAGGTTATTATCAGATTTTTGCCTCATCAAATTAACTCATGTATACCGAAAACACGAGGTTTGTGTAATTTAAGAAAAATATTTTCTCTTTATTGTGGGTAAGCTTTGAACATCTTTTGGGTTTTGGATTTCTATAATTGGCATGGCAATTATCATTATTTTGAATTTTTTTTTCTTTTTCCTTTCAATTAATACAAATGGAAGATCTTGAATATGAGCTACAACCACAAACTGTTCAAGTTTTGAGGAAAAAAATAGTTGGATATACTCAAGTAAAGATCAATTGCCTATATAAAGTTGTATTTGGATTAGATGATTTGTATTTCAGGAATTTAAAAAATTTGGGAATAATAAGCTGAATTTGAATTCTAACATAATGACTTACAAATAGGGGTGTTCATCGAATCGAATTCCGGATTCTTCGACTTCTTCGAATCGAATTTAATCGAATGAACATTTTAAACCTCAATTCGAAATTCGATCCTAATTCGATTAATTCGAATCGAATTTAAACGAATTGGATTTCTCGATTTTCGAATCGAATTCGAATCAATCCAAAAATCCTAATTTATCGATGAAGTGAACAAGGTTTGGATTCATAACATAATATGTTCGGACTATACCTAGTAAAATTCCAGATTTTGTTTTTTCAAAATTACAAATTATCGACTAACTATTTTTCATTGTTTAATTTAACTATAGACTATCATAAATTCATAATGAACTCCCTTATATAAATTTAATTAAACATTTTGTGTCAATTTTATACCAGCACTAGTTACTTGATAAATAACTTCTATACTCAAATATGAGGTATCAAATTGACAAAGTGTATGTATGAAAATAGATAAAGAGATATAATGTGTGCTATCATATAATTTATTATTTTAATATGATCTGAAGATAAATATATGTAATATAGTGTACAGATGTATAATATATAATGCATATTGTAATAAGAATTTAAAATAAAGGAAAAAAATCAAAGACTATATTGTATAAATGTGTAGTGTATGTTGTATAGTGTATGTACACAAATTTTGTACTTCTCTATACAATGGACATAGCTGGTGGAATATTCTTATAGATTATTTCACCTTATGCCCTCCATGTGAGATTGTAAGAACGAAACAGTTTTTACCTAAAATATATTTTTTAACACAAAAAATGATTATTTGAATATGGTCTAAAGATAAAAATTTGAAGCAATGTAAAATGTATTTCATATACTATTAAGTGTAATTATTTCTAACAAAAACTAAAAAACGAGATGGAAAAGAGTTATAATTTTACATTTTAATTTAAAGAGTAGTGTTTTATTCATTTATATACATTATAAATGCATGTGTAATTGTGTATAATTTACATATATACAATAAATAATTATGTATAGTGTGAAATATATACATATAAATTTCGAATTGAAATACGAATTCGAATTGAAATACAAATTCGAATCAAAATACGAATTCGAATTTAGTCGAATTTCACCTCGAATTAGGATTTTCGAATAGAATTCGAAAAAAAAACCTCAATTCGTTATTCGATTCAAATATTCATATTCGAGATTCGAGTTGATTCGAAATTCGATTCGAAATTCAAAAATCCTAATTCGAAACTAAAATTCGAATTCGAACCGAATCGAATTTCGGATCCATTCGAAAAATGAACACCCCTACTTACAAAATAGCTGAAAATAGGAGCTTATGGATTTGAATCCATTATATCCGAACAAGATCAAAATAGATTTGTTATTATGGATTTGAAATTCTCATCTTCAATTACATCTATCCAGATAAAGTCTTAAAATTCTTTTCCCACTTCAAGTCCTGAAATATAACAAATTAATAAACTTGAACACATTTCTTTGTTAGATAGGATTTGAAGTTCAATTTGAGCTGAATTAGGTTAGTAAATAATTAATAAAAATATATGTAACAAGATTGAATTATTCAAGCTCGATTCGCGTTGAACTTGATTAAAGCTCGTGAAAGTTCAACTTATCAACAATCAAACCAAGTTCGAATTTCAAATTTTTAAGCGAGATAAAAACTCAAATAAATTGAAACAGTTCCGTGTTTGACTTGACATATTTCATTCACATCCTTAGTATAATAGACAACGGAGAGCAAAATGCAAATGATTTATATCTAGTAATTTGTATTTTCACCCAAAAAAAATATAATGATAACTTGCATTTATATGTGATTGTGAACTTCAACATTACAGTGACAATACAAAACATCATGCATGAAATAAATGGACAGCCTAGTATAAAATAAAGACTAATATATATTTTCCTTGTTTTTTTTTTTTTTGAATGAAGTGTGGTGAAAGAGCTATCGGCTGGTTGAATAGAGGATAATAATTGTAGTTTATTCACATATTTATTCGTTTTTGTAAGTTGTCCAATGGTTTTTTGTTTAGGATCCATGAGAAACATTTATGGATGGTTGCACATAATTGAAAGAGTTCAAATAAGTTTTATGTTGTTACACGGGAGAATAATCATGTTTGCGCTGGCTCTCATCTCCAATCATAATATATGCATATGCTTATGCGATGCAGCGTTTGGTGCGAGAGATTGTCAGCGTTGATAGCTGTACAATTATACATACTAATATACTATACATGCACGGAATATTTCTTGTAACTCGGGCCTTCTCATATTTCCGAATTGAAATTAAAGTACTATCAATTAAATTAAATTAGCCAATATGCAGAACTAATACAAGTAGGTTAGTAATGTCTATCATACCTTATGTAGCAAATTAATTTGAAATTTCAAGTTTATTTTATGTAATCATATCAGTTAATTGATATCTCGTCTAGAGCTGTTAATAAGGACATGTCTTAAAGGCCCCAAAGTCATAAGGACCTGAAAAGTATAGGTCCAGCTCTAGCTGTGCAGGCTAATGTCAGGCTAGGGCTGACCCTATATTTACTTTTTTTTTTGTTTTTTTAATAGTCATACCCTCATAAATTTAATATTCCTAATCAAATCAAATATTAATATATCATAATCTAATAAAATATAAATAATAATAAATGAGGTTTCTTCTAAAATAAGTTTCTAAATTAATAAACTGACATTAAGTATATAATGTTCCAACAATAGATTAATCATCGATCATAACATCATGTTCCTTCATCATCATCAATTCTAATTTGCCAAATTTAAATGATAATTAATTATTGAAATCAAAAATTAGATTTGGTCTTATAATAGGTATAAATTTAAATATAAATCAGTAAAATACAAAAACGTTACTGAGAAAAAAGCCGCAAACCAACTAGGATTGGGCTAGGTCACCTCGTGGGTGGGCCCTTTGACATCTCTAATCTCATCTTAGCAGGGGTGGACTTACATGGGAGCAAAGGGGGCCCTGGCCCCTCCCAACATTCTATATTCTCATTTTTTATACACAAATTTTAGGCATAATTTCATTTGGACCCCCCAATTATTATTTTTCCTGTAAAAAAGAAACTTGTGTTAATTTTGGGTTTTAATTATGTATTTTGGAATTCTTAATTTGTCATGTATTTGCAAATACATAATATATTTTGCATTTATCATGATATAAATTAGATATTAGATTGTCCACCTATTGGCCCCCCTCAATGTCAAATCATGGTTCTGCCCCTGCATCTTAGTAAGATTATACATCCCATAATGAAGATATTTTGAGTTCAAATATTCAAATCCTATATAATTTTATATAATATATACTCCCTCCTATTCAAAATAAGTGTCATTTAGACACATAATATTTTTCAAAAAGAATAACTTTTTGATGTTTTCAAGACTAATGATAAAAGTTTTTTCCCAAATTACCCTGATACTTATTAACAATAATGGCTAAATTTATTTTCTTCCAAAACAACAATTATAATTAATTAAAAGTATTTTGGGTATATTAATACAAGTCTTAATACATGTATTTTTTTCCCTATGACGTCACTTATTTTGAATAGGAGAGAGTATTTAAATTGTAGGATATGAGTTATTATAATATCCCAATGTGTAATAGTGAGATAGAAAAGGCTTCCAACAATAGTCCGATATAATGTTAGGTCGGTCAATGATGTGCCATCTGTTTGATACATGTTTTTATCTTAAGTTTGATGATTTTATTCTTACACCAAAACAATATTTTTAATTGTTGTCCAAATACTCCTAAATGTTTTAAAATGGTTTTAATATTTTCCGGAGTATTTCTTCAAGTTTTATTTCAGATAAAATTGGACAACACTTTTTTTGATTTTATGTTTATAAGTTTTTACTTCAAAACAAGGTTCCTAAATGTTGTCTAAATACTCCCGATTGGTTTAAAATGTTTTTACTAAATTTTCGGAGTATTTCTTGAGTTTTATTTTCGACAAAAATTGGACAACATTTTTGTCTCAAGGTCAACCGGTCGCCGTGTAGGGCAACCCGTACCTGAAGATGAACTTTGAAACAGAAAATGAGACGGAGGAGAAAATGACCAGGTCGACCAGGGTGTCAGGCCGTCGGCCGACATCTCTGTCGGCCGTACACTGGGCATTGGTTTTGAAACGAGCGAAACCTTCTTGTTTTCTCATTGAGGGGACCGGTTGTAGTTAAGGTCGACGGTCGAAGTACCCCATGACCGGTCGCCCTATGTTGTTTCTCAATATGTTCTTCAAACGCGTCTATTTGTGCGACGGACCGCCGCTATGTTTTGACAAAGAAAAATCATTGTTTGATAGACAACATTTTCTTAAATTGTGAGATTGATCTCTAACAGCTATATTCTTGATTTTAATTGTATTTTTCTGTAGATTTTCAATCCCCAAGAGGAGCCTATGCTTGATCAATCATCTCCTATAAATAGAGGAAGTTTTGGAGCAACCAACACAACAATTGAGATACAATACAACAAGATACACTTCAAGCAAAATATTTGTTCTTCATAGTTATTATTCTTGTTGTAATTTTGCCTAGCTTATCACTTTCACATCCTTGAGGTCTAGGCTATTCTTGATTACACTTTGCACTCATATTGTAATATTCATTATTGAGTTGTAATCTTGATTTTTTGGTCATCATTCAACACAAGACATCCTTGTGAGTATTCTTCTGGTTAAGAATACACTTGGGTGATCTAGGTGCTAGGTGTGAGAAGATTGTGGTAATCTTCTTGTTGAAGTGTTGAAGAATTTGGTATTCTTCAAGGTTGAAGATTGTGGTAATCTTCACAAGGTGCCGTTGAAGGAAGATTGTGGTAATCTTCAAAGGGAGATTGTGGTAATCTCAAAAGGTGGTGTTGTATAAGAGTGTGGTGCTCTTCAAGGTGTTGTAAGTTGAGTTTGTATTAATTTTGGTAATTAATAAAATTCTTTTTTTTTTTGAAATCCATCCCGGATATACTGGGGTGGTAGAGGATTAGGACCTAGGTGGGTTGAACCTCTATAAATCGACGTGTGTTGTTTACATTCCGCACCTTTATTATTGTCTTGGTTTGTCTTGTTCGAAAAAGAGGGTAAAATCGAAAAGATGGAGATAATCTATTCACCCCCTCTAGATTATCGTAGCCGCTTGGAATTACAAGTGGTATCAGAGCCAAACTCTTTGGCAAGCTCATTTCACATCGCAAGTGAAGAGGAACGATCGTCGGCTAGGAACGAAGCTCATCTTTCCGGCACCTCCACCACCAAGCCACCACTATTTGATTCCAAAAATTTTATATTTTGGAAAGAAAGAATGGAATGTTATCTACAAGGTTGCGGGTTCGATATTTGGAATATCGTCATAAATGGAGAATCTATTCCGATGATAGACACACCACACACCTCCAAAGGCTTCAAAGAGTTCAATGATGAAGAGAAGAAAATCATCTCCTTAAATGGTAAAGCTCTCAATATTTTGTATTGTTCATTTACTAATTTGGTATATGAACATATTGTGGGGATTCGATCGGCTCATGGAGTATGGCAAAAATTAGAAGCCATTCATGAAGTATATGCAAATGATAGGAGCAACTCCAAAGCATCTACTTCTCAAAGGGATACAAGTTCAAATCTAAGGAACAAACCTTTTACAACTTCCAACTATGAAGTAGTCGAACAATGTCTTATGGGCATCGAAGAAGAAAACGAGGTATGTCTTAAACCCTCTACTTCTTATGATATTGTTATTCAAAATGATTATAGTGATTTGCAAAATGATTTTGATGATCTTCAAAATGAATTCCAACGTTTACTTGTTAAGTACAAAAATTTGAAAAAGGAATTCAATGTTTTAAAAAATAAAAAGGATAGTTTATTTACTTCAAATGAATCACTATCATGTGCTCACACCACCACACTTGATAAGGTTAGAAACCTTGAAAAACAAAATAGTACTCTTGTTGAGGATATTAATTGCATGAAAAATGATTTATCAAAACCCAACTTGAGTGCCAATAAATTGCCCAATATTGTGAATGTTAATGGTTGTGATAACTTGAAAAGTGAACTTGATCATGAGCCTAATATTGTCAAGCATATGAAAAAGAATCAAGTTCCTATGCATATTAGTGATGTTACTTGCTTTTATTGCGGTAAGAAGGGTCATACAGTAAATACTTGTCGGGCTAGAAATAGCTCTAATTATTGTTGGAGACCTAAAAGTCTCAAGACTAATCCCAAAGGACCCAAGCACTTGAGGGTACCAGAAAACAATGTCATTTTAGGTACTCGGCGGATTAATAATCGAAGAAAGTTCATGCCGCCAAGGAAATATCAAATGAACATCTCATTTGATCAAAGAAGGAGAAAACAAAGTCAATTTCCAAGAAGAGGATATAATCAAAAATGGGAAGAACACAATCCTTGGAAATGGCAAAGAGATCATCAACAAAATGACTTTCCAAAAGAAAGACACTTTCAAAAAGGAGAAACCCACAATGCTTGGAAATGGAACAATTGGAGAAGCCATCACCAACAAGATGATTCTCAAAGGGAAAGATATCATCAACAACGGGAACGGCACAACCCATGGAAATGGCGTAATTGGTAAACCGTATCTCCCCATTTAAATATGTATTTTATTTAGTTAGTATGCATGTTTTTATTTATGTCTAAATTGCAAATGAGTTTTCATTAAGGTCCTCAATAAATATTTGTGTTTTTAAAATCCTTTGAAAATGAGACCTTACATGTTGTTTTTAAACTCTTATGAATTTTTATAGCATAAGTTTTTTTATTGTGATATCTCTTATTACTTGCCTACACTTGTGCTATTATATCTTGTCCAATTTAAGAGTTGTGTAGGTTATATATCTCATCAAGATTCTTAAACCATTGAGGTATGTTCACTCGTATTTGTCTTAGAACTCGATATTATGTTTATGCTCATGTCTTTCAAAATATTTCTTTTCAACCCCTTAAGTGCCCCTAAATGATTTTGTAAATTTTTCTTAAAAGGGCACTACTCGTTAAATCTCGTTTTTCTCGTATATGTGTTTTCTCGAAACTCATATTTGTTGGATTTAGTCCATAATTATCTTTTTGCAAAAGTTTTAAAACTTTTGGGGTGAAAAATCGAATTTTAGAAAATTCTGGATAAAATTGCACTGAAACTGGTACCCAGGAGCAGGTACCGGTCGACCACACCGGTCGACAGCCCTGTCGACCGGTCGACTGGGTGTATTCAGCGGGCAGAAGGTTTTTAATTTTGAAACAGGGGCAATTTCTTCTCATTTCTTCCTTATAACATTCGAACCCTAGCTCAACTTTTCTCCCAAATTCTCTCAAAATATCCCAATACCTCACATATTGTTTCATCCTTGAGCTCATATTTCTCAAATTCATCTTGTTTTTCATGGCACCTCGTCAATTCACCGGACGAAATCCTCAAAAGAGGAGAAGTAAGCAAAGGGGAGAATCTTCCTCCAACCCCCAACAAGATGATATTCCACAAGGAGATAATCCAAACCGGCTCACGGAAGAAGAGATTGATGAATTGAGAGCCGGGGTTTCAAAATCAAACATTCATTGGGATTCAAGTAAGTTATCACTTCTTTACGAGCCTCCCTCTAGAGCCAATAAATTTCGATTTCTAAATAAACTTGCGGAGGAGCATTATGAGAATATTGGATTGAACGTCAAGAAAATTGCATGCACTCGTATGGTTCGGTTTTTGGCTTTTCATGATGAATATCCGGATATTAGGGCTTATTTTGAAATTCAAGGTTGGGTCTCATTATGGGATAATCCGTGTTTGCATTATGATGACGAGCTTATATAACTTTTTTATGCAAATATGTGGATTGTTGATGCTACGGTAGATAATCCGTTGGAACTTCACACATTCGTTAATGGTAGGCACTTTTCATGGACATTGGCCGATATTTGTAATCATTTTAATGTGCCGAATGATGGTGTTGAATATGTGGATTGTGCTCATTGGGATAATGATCTTTTTGGTGTCTCACTCTATGAGGTAAAAACTTTTTTAGGAGTTTTTCCGGAAGTAAGCTTCTCGGCAATGCCACCAAATTATCGGATTGTATCAATTATTTGCTCCTATTGTGTTTGTGGTAAAGAAGTTAAACTTCCGAGTAATCTTGAACTCTTTCTTACCTATAAGATTATCCGAGGAGAAAGAGTAAATTATGGGGCTATTTTTGTATATTATTTGTCGGAATCAAGAAGGCTTACTAAGAAAAAATATACGTTGGAAAATTTGATTTGTCGACTACTATACCTTTCGGGCTATCCAGGAAAGTGAGATGAATACCGAAATTCGGCACAATGACTATGATAATGCCAATATTCTACAAATGGTAAGAATGCGACAACACTTACCACGAGTTCCCACCAAAGCCGCTAGGGGACGTGCTCAAGATCCACAACAACCTCGAGATGATTTCTTTAATGACAATGAGGTTGAAAATATTGGTAGAGGAAATGTTGAGGAACAAGAAGATGAAGAAGAAGAGAATGTGGGGAATGAACAAGAAATTGGGGAGGAAGAAAATGAAGAACACTTCAATGAAGGAAATGAGGAAGAAGATGAAAATGAGCCGGATGTTGAAGATTTAAGTCTCAAAGAGAGAATGGACAAAGTGGAAAGAGATACATTTAGAGATGTAGCCTCTCTTAGAAAAGAGCTCCGGGTTGTGAAGGAAGAAAATTCTAGATTGAAAAAATCAATCGGCAAGTTGAAGAAATTCATCAAAGATCTTATTCCCGGAACTTGCTTCTCTTCGGACGAAGAATGATGTCCCCACCCCTTTATTATCTTAGCATTTTCTTTTGTTCATGATATTTTGTATTTCTATGAACTATCTTGTAAAACTCTATTGCACTAATGAGATTTGCTTGTTTTCTTGAAAGGGTTAAAATAGCAAGTTGAAAATGGCTATCGAATAATCATGATATTGATGGAGTATTTGATGGTAAAAATACTCTAATTTGGCATTGTCTGATAATTGGTATGAAGTACTTGATGGTAAAAGTGCTTCTTTTAATTTTTGCTTGATGGCATTTGTAATGCCTTGATCTCTTCTTTGGCTATAAATTATCTCAATTGGGTTGAACCCTTGAGAATTTACTTTGTTTAGGCCTATTATTTGTTGGATATATGTTGAAAATTGCTTTTGGTGATGATATGAAAAACTTGGTTTAATTTCCTTTACAAGGGCTATATACATCCTCTTCAAATTTTGACGCCCGCCAAGTGTTCGTTAAAATGTTTCAATGAAAGATTCATCATCTACATGATTTTCTTAGTTTCAAATTTCTTAAATTCTTGTTGAGATCATGTTTTGACAAACAAAATGAGCTTATGGATTTCTTATGATACATCTCTCCCAATTTTTTTTGGATTCTAAGCTTAATTCTTTCAAAGGTTGATAAATCGTATTGTTGGCGCACTTTGATAAACTTGTATGATGTTTTTATCATCCTAACATTCTTTTTGATGATTCCAAAGGGGGAGAAACAGGAAATTGGCTCATTAGCTAATAAAAGCTTGTTATAAAAGCTATAAGCTATGGCTCTTAAAAGCCATAAGTTGTGAATTATTTTTTAGGCCAATTGCTACTTGATGGACTTATATACTTGTCTAATGATGTTTTGTTAACAGGGGGAGCTTATAAGCTCTTGAACAATATGTAAAAGCTAAAGCTTCTAGCTTATGGTTAATTGCTTTTACATTATTCTTGATGTGCTTGTTGATAGGGGCAACTTGTGCTTATTATTGAGTATATTTACTCCCTTACTTGGTTGCTTATGTATTTTGGAAATTTTGGTTGCTTCCAAACGGTTAGATGTTTTTACCGGAAAATCGTTTTTAAAATTGTCCTCCTAATATTTCAAAAAAATTGTTTTGGTTTGTAATCATCAAAAGGGGGAGATTGTTTGATACATGTTTTTATCTTAATTTTGATGATTTTATTCTTACACCAAAACAATGTTTTTAATTGTTGTCCAAATACTCCTAAATGTTTTAAAATGGTTTTAATATTTTCCGGAGTATTTCTTCAAGTTTTATTTCAGATAAAATTGGACAACACTTTTTTTGATTTTATGTTTATAAGTTTTTACTTCAAAACAAGGTTCCTAAATGTTGTCTAAATACTCCCGATTGGTTTAAAATGGTTTTACTAAATTTTCGGAGTATTTCTTGAGTTTTATTTTCGACAAAAATTGGACAACATTTCTGTCTCAAGGTCAACCGGTCGCCGTGTAGGGCAACCCGTACCTGAAGATGAATTTTAAAACAGAAAATGAGACGGAGGAAAAAATGACCGGTCGGCCGTCGTGTGGCCGGTGTGTCGTGCATCGACCGGTCGACACCCCTGTCGACCGGTACCTGGGCATTGGTTTTGAAACAGAACAAAACCTTCTTGTTTTCTCATTGAGGGGGACCGGTTGTAGTTAAGGTCGACCGGTCGAAGTACCCCATGACCGGTCGCCCTATGTTGTTTCTCAATATGTTCTTCAAACATCTATTTGTGCGCGACCGGTCGCCCTATGTTTTGACAGCAAAAATCTGACCGTTTGACAGCAGACAACATTTCCTTAAATTGTGGGATTGATCTCTAACACCTATATTCTTGATTTTAATTGTATTTTTCTGTAGATTTTCAATCCCCAAGAGGAGCCTATGCTTCATCAATCATCTCCTATAAATAGAGGAAGTTTTGGAGCAACCAACACAACAATTGAGATACAATACAATAAGATACACTTCAAGCAAATATTTGTTCTTCATAGTTATTATTCTTGTTGTAATTTTGCCTAGCTTATCATTTTCACATCCTTGAGGTCTAGGCTATTTTTTATTACAGTTTGCACTCATATTATAATATTCATTATTGAGTTGTAATCTTGATTTTTTGGTCATCATTCAACACAAGACATCCTTGTGAGTATTCTTGTGGTAAGAATACACTTGGGTGATCTAGGTGCTAGGTGTGAGAAGATTGTGGTAATCTTCACAAGGTGCCGTTGAAGGAAGATTGTGGTAATCTTCAAAGGGAGATTGTGGTAATCTCCAAAGGTGGTGTTGTATAAGAGTGTGGTGCTCTACAAGGTGTTGTAAGTTGAGTTTATATTAATTTTGGTAATTAATAAAATTCTTTTTTTTTTTGAAATCCATCCCGGATATACTAGGGTGGTATAGGATTAGGCCCTAGGTGGGTTGAACCTCTATAAATCGACGTGTGTTGTTTACATTCCGCACCTTTATTATTGTCTTGGCTTGTCTTGTTCGAAAAAGAGGGTAAAATCGAAAAGATGGAGATAATCTATTCACCCTCCCCTCTAGATTATTGTATCCCTTGGACTTACACCATCTAAAGGAGAGTACCGAACATTAAGTTCGAGAGGAGTACCACCAGTTTTAGTATCAATAAGATAAGCATGCTCTAGAATATCATTTTTGTACTAGGATTGGGAAAGAAGATATCCCTTAGGAGAACAAGAAACTTCAATACCCAATAAATAACGTAAGGGACTCAAATCTTTCATTTCAAATTGAGAAGCTAATTCGGACTTCAATTGTGCAATGACATCAACATCATCATCAGTGATAATCATGTCATCAACATACAACGATGCTAAAGTAAGACCAATAGATGTGCTCCTAATAAAGAGCAATGAGTCATGATTTCTAGAGCGAAAGCTAAGTGAAGTGATCACAATAGAAAACTTTTCAAACCAGCCGCGTGGAGGCTGTTTAAGATCGTATAAAGCTTTCTTAAGCCTGCAAACTTTCTCGGGCTTAGGCACCACAGAAGGAGGAGGGAGCATATAAACCTCTTGTTGAAGATCACTATTCAAGAAGCCATTCTTAATATCCATCTGAGATATGCCATCAACGAATAGATGCAACTACAGTAAGAGTACAAATAACTGTCATTTTTGCAACAGGGGAAATGTCTCATCATAATCTTGGCCATATTGCTGAGAAAAACCTTTAGCAACCAACCGTGTATTATACCACTTAATCAAGCCATCAAATTTAATTTTGATTTAAAATACTCATCGTGAGAAAACTGTCTCTTTATAAGATGAAGTCTCGGAAATTTTGTGAATAGATGATAGAAATGATGTAAACAAAGTAGAATAAGAAGAATAAACAAAATCTGGCAGATGAGTTGACTTACGCGTACACTGAGGGTAGCAAGAAGGAGGATCCACAACCTGAAGAAGAAGGCATAGTAGAAATATCAGGAGCCAAAGTACCAAATCTGTAGAAACACTAGATGTATCATCAATGAAATGATCAATATGAACAAGATCAAACTTAGACATAGTGGGAGGGTGAGGAGCAATATAGAAGAAAGGAATGTGCTCAAGAAAGAATAATGACAAGACATATATTTTTTGAACAATAGGGTCAAAGCAACGATACCTCTTTTGACGATCCCCATAAACTAAGAAAACACAAATATCAGAACGAGAAGATAAC
Source organism: Rehmannia glutinosa (assembly GCA_016081115.2). NCBI lineage: Eukaryota > Viridiplantae > Streptophyta > Magnoliopsida > Lamiales > Orobanchaceae > Rehmannia > Rehmannia glutinosa. The sequence goes on from CM071924.1 coordinate 38,807,230, forward strand.
TTGCTTCACTCTACTTGAGGACAAAGGACAAAATATGCACAACTAAAGACTCGCACGGAAGAATAATCTAGAGCATAACCATATAACTTCTCATACGGTGACAAGACATAACTGTGTGATGAAGGGATTTTATTAATCAAATGGACAGTGGTAAGAGCCGCTTCCCACCAAAATTCAGCTGGAATAGAGGTAGATAATAATAGAGAACGAGCAGTTTCCATGATGTGTCTACGCTTTTTTTCAGCAATACCATTTTGCTGTGGAGTATCAGTACAAGATGTTTAGTGTACATTGCCATCCAAACCAAGTAAGTTGTTGAAGTCATTGAAAGTGTATTCTACACCAAAATCACAATGAGAACGCTTTCTAACTGCTGAATATTGAGTTTTGACAAGTGTATGAAAAGCAATGTAAATGGCTAGAAAACTAGAGCAACAATTCATAAGATAAACCCAACAATATCGAGTATAATCATCAATGAACAAAACATACTGGGACGACCTCCTGTTATATTTTTATTTCAATTTTGATGATTTCATGTAAATGAGTTTTATATCAAAACTATATTTTCAAATATTGCCCAAATACTTCAAAATATTTCAACTGATTTTTACTAAGTTTTTGAAGTGTTTTTTGAACTTTATTTTTGATAAAAATCGAATAACCTCTTTGTAAAGAGGTCGACCTATCGCTCTATAGGGAGACCTGTACCTGAATGTTGCAAAATAAAAAATATAACAGAGACATTGGAACAGGGAGGGCGACCGGTCGCCCTATATTGCTTTTTCGGTTTAAAACTTCTCTGTTTCTCGAGCGAACGGTCACTATCCACAGAAACCGGTCACCATAGGTAGCGACCGATCGCCCTAGATAGTGACCGGTCACCCTAGATGCCATCATGTGTCAAATCTTAATCCAACGGTTCAAACTTTTGAAATTTCTACATAGCGACCGGTTGCTATAAGGTTTTTAACGGCAAATTCTATCTTTGCATTTTAATCAATTATCAACCGATTCATTTTATCAATTCTAAACCATTTTTGTAGATATTTTGATCCTTCTTTTTGAGACAAATTTCAAATTGGAGGAGCCTATGTTGGAAACCAAAACTTGAAGTTCTCTATAAATAGTTGAAGAAATTGAAGGAAAAAAATAACAAATTACTCTACAACACAAAGAAAAATTTCAAGCAAATATATTGTTCTTCATTTTCAACATTCTTGTTGTAATAGGCTAAGAACTACACTTTCATATCTAGCTTGATAGGCTTTCCTTCTTGATTACACTTGCACTTTTCAGTTGTAATATTTCATTTAAAGCGTAATCTTGATTGCATTTGTAACATCTCCCAAAACAAGAAATCCTTGTTATGTTCTTTTCGCAAGAACACGTTTGGTTGATTGGAAGTGGTTGATTGAAAAGGTTGGTGTTTTTCGCGTTGAAGAGTTTCGTGCTCTTCGAGTTAGACGAATTTGGTGCTCTTTGAGGTGAAGAAGAGTTTTGTGTTCTTCAAGGTTGTTGTTGTAAGAAGGATTTGGTGCTCTTCATTGTACACATCGTAATTGTTTGGTACCAATTAATAAACTTTTTGTTTTCAAAATCCACTCGAATATACCGGGTGGTAGTGCACGTTGGCCCTAGGTGGGTTGAAACACTATAAATCATCGTGTGTATATTAATCTTCTTGCACATTTCTATTTGTCATCTTATTGTTCAAAAGAGAGGGCATACATCGAAAAATCGAGAAAACTATTCACCCCCATCTAGATTTTCGTTGTCACTTGGACTAACAAGTGGTATCAAAGTAAAACTCTTTGAAAAGCTCATTTAATCGTTGCGAGTAAAGAGGAAAGATCCCTACAAATGAGAGCTATCTTCCAACCGGTGCTTCATCCAATAGGCCGCCTCTTTTAGTCTCCAATAATTATACTTTTTGAAAAGATAAAATAGAGTGCTTCTTACAAGGTTTGGGTTTGATATTTGGAACGTGGTTATAAATGGCCCAATGGAGAAAAAGGAGGAGGAACTCAAATTCTTAAAGTCTTCAAGGATTTCGATGATGAAGACAATAAAATATTCTCTTTAAACGGTACAACTCTTAACATTTTTCATTGTTCTCTTACCGCTACGGAATATAATTGTATTAGAGGAATTGGATCCGCTCATGATGTGTGGGCAAAATTAGAAGTTATCTATAAAGGCACAAAGAACGTGAAATAAGCTCGAATGACCATGTTGGTCAAAAAATTCAAAAATTTCGTTAGGAATGATGGAGAAAATATCTCCAAATTGATTGAAAGGCTTGATATTATTGTAATCCTCTAGTTGCACTTGGGAAAATTATTTTCAAAGAGGATAAAATCACAAAAGTGCTAAATATTCTTCCCGCCTCTTGGTCCAAAAAGGTTACGGCTATCATGGAAGCTCAAATTTTAGAATTAATTCTAAATTTTGATGAGCTTATCGGCAATCTTCTCATCTATGAAGTCTATACCAACGGAAGAAATAATTCAAGAGCATCTACTTCTCATCTGGATATAGAATCAACTCCAAAAGGTCTTGCCTCAAGAAGCAAGTCTTGCTTTAAGTGTGGAAAACCAAGACACTATCTTGCCGATCGTCGAAACAAGGAAGAACAAATTAAGAAAAAATACTTTCACAGAAAATTAAAAGCCTTGAATACCAAAGCCGAAGCAAAAACATGGGATGAGCTTCTTGCAATATCCGATTAATTAATGAATTTCAAGATGATTATGTTGAACTTTAAAATGAATTCCAAAGCATGCTAGTTAAATACAAAAAAAATGAAAAGGAATTCAACACTTTGAAAAATGAAAAGGATAGTCTATTTGTTTGATATGAATCACTTTCATGTGTTCACACTATCAAACTAGAGAAGGTTAGAACTCTTGAAAATGAAAATTAATCTCTAGTCAAAAATATTGATTGTCTTATAAATGATATGAATAAATTCAACTTGACTACGGGCAAAATCACCAAGATTCTTGATGTGCAACATAGTGATCATTTGAAATTAGGACATGGTTATAAGCCAACGTTATCAATGATGTAAAAAAGAACCAAGTACTTACTCTTACTTATGTCAATCTTATGCATCCAAAAGCGTTACTTGTTTCTATTGCGGTAAAAGTGGTCACACAACAAATACTTATCGTGCTTTGGATATAGCTCAAATTATTATTGAGACCTATAAGTTTCAATGATTGTAATATCCCGTATTTTTTAATTATTATATAAATTATAATTTTATTTATCTTATATTAATATTTATAATTCTATCATTATCCTTTTACAATCCGATTTTTATTAAACTCAATTAAGATAGAATTTCACTCGTATTAGATTTACATATTTTATCTTATCATTAACAAACCCTATTTATCTTCAACCTCCATAAATTCATCCATAAATACAAATTCTTTTAATACACCATAATTTCATAATTTGGTGCGGAAATTTCAATTAGAGTATCTAGCATTAATTTTTATTTAATTAGATTTTTAATTTAAAAATTAGAATATATTATATTTAATTAGTCATTTTTAATGAAATTTCAGTTATGGATTTGAAAAGTTTCTAGCATAATGATGGTAGATGAAAGGATTAGATCATAGCTAAGTATCCTGAATTTCTTAAATGAGGTTAGTAACTTAAATTTCAGGACGAAATATTTCTAAGTGGGGGAGTTTGTAATAGCCACCGACTTATAATAATATTATTAATATTATTTTAGTATAAACAATAATAATATATAAACATATGCGTGTAGTATAATAAATTTGTGATTTATATTTATTTTCAAATCATTTTCCTAATCAAAATATACAATTTTAATAATTTATACGGTTACATTGTTATTTGGTTAACTTAAGAAATAAATCGATATCATATTACATGCATTAATTCAATTTCATTAAGATTTACGTTAATTTAAATTTAATTAGAACTTATGAGATTTAAAAGCTTAACTAATAACATAATTAATACATACCTAAATTAATGCTTACGTTTATTTAATTATCAAAGTATTAATTATGTTATTAGTTAAGCTATTTAATCTCATAAGTTCTAATTAAATTTAAATTAACGTAAATCTTAAAGAAATTGAATTAATGCATGTAATATGATATCGATTTATTTCTTAAGTTAACCAAATAACAATGTAACCGTATAAATTATTAAAATTGTATATTTTGATTAGGAAAATGATTTGAAAATAAATATAAATTACAAATTTATTATACTACACGCATATGTTTATATATTATTATTGTTTATACTAAAATAATATTAATAATATTATTATAAGTCGGTGGCTATTACAAACTCCCCCACTTAGAAATATTTCGTCCTGAAATTTAAGTTACTAACCTCATTTAAGAAATTCAGGATACTTAGCTATGATCTAATCCTTTCATCTACCATCATTATGCTAGAAACTTTTCAAATCCATAATCGAAATTTCATTAAAAATGACTAATTAAATATAATATATTCTAATTTTTAAATTAAAAATCTAATTAAATAAAAATTAATGCTAGATACTCTAATTGAAATTTCCACACCAAATTATGAAATTATGGTGTATTAAAAGAATTTGTATTTATGGATGAATTTATGGAGGTTGAAGATAAATAGGGTTTGTTAATGATAAGATAAAATATGTAAATCTAATACGAGTGAAATTCTATCTTAATTGAGTTTAATAAAAATCTGGATTGTAAAAGGATAATGATAAAATTATAAATATTAATATATGATAAATAAAATTATAATTTGTATAATAATTATAAAAAACGGGATATTACAATGATATTCCCAATGGACCCAAACACTTGAGGGTACCACAAAATAGTTTCATGTTAGATATCGGCGTAATAAAAGTCAAAGAAAATTCAAATCGTCTAATAGACAACAAATGATCACGCCATTTAATCAAATGAGAAGATATTATCAACAAAATCATTCCTCGAGAAGAAGGTATTATTATGATCAACAATGGGAAAGACACAACCGTTGGGCATTGCAATACTGGTAACTCTTATCCTCTTCTTGAACTTTGCATTTTTTTGTCATTTATAATTATTGCGCATATTCATGTTTTTTGTTCATGTATTGATTGTCAAATTCCCTTTTTAAAATGTTTCTAAAAAATGAGGTCTTAAGTGTATTTTCTCGGATATTCTAAATTGCAACGGAGACCTTACTTAAGCACATTATAACTTGCTTTATCAAACTTATTTTGGTTCTTGCAAAAGCATAGTATGTGATACTTGTCTTATATCTCAAAACAAAATTGATTTCAACTAACATACTTGATTGTTTTTCGACTCTAGAAAAGTCTATATTTACATTTTGAGCTCATTAAACTCTTTAGAAAATTTTTGGGGTAAAAAATCTATTTTTCAAAACTTCTAGAATCAGATATTAGATTGCACTAAACAGGGATGAGTCACTATAGGGGAACGACTGGTCCCTATGTTTAGGCACTGGTTGCCCCCATAGCTACCGGTCGCCCTAGCTCGACAAAATACATAAAATCGCGTCTGTCTATTCTCTTCCTAACAAAAACTCTTCCCCTCTTATGAAAACCTAAAGTGAAAAAATCTCAAAAATTCTCAATCTCTCCCAATACTGCATCTTTCATCTCAATTATTGTTTCTAATTTCTTCCTTCTTGTGAGCATTACATATATTTGGCACCTCCAAAGAATTTCACCGATATAAATCCTCCCCAAAAGCGAAAAAGGATCAGAGAGGGTTCGTCTTCAAACCATCAATTCGTGGCAAAACAACGCGAAATTTGTGCCACTCAACAAGAAATGGCACAAGGACATGCCATAAATCAAAACCCCCAACTTTCTCGGGATCAAATCACCAAACTCACGGTATAATTTCGAAGGATAATGTCAAATGGGTAAAGAACAAAAAAACTATTCTCTCTCAAGCTCCTTCTAGTGAAAATTTAATGTTATTTATCCATAAATTTGCTGAGAATATTTTAAGGATTTGGAATTGGGGGTAAGCATGTTGTACGTAGTAAGATTTGTCGATTTGGTACATTTTTGGATGAATTTCCTACAATTCGTGATTTCTTTGTTACTCAAGGTTGGTTGTATTTATGGGAGCATCTATTTGTTATTTATGATGATGAAGTTATCAACTATTTTTATGTAAATATGTGGATTGAATTTGACGTTGATGAAAAACCCATGGTTTTGAACTCGTTTGTTAAGGGGCGTTATCTTCGTTGGACCCCTAATGATATTTGTCGTTTGTTGGGTGTAAGAAAAGGAGGATGGGATTATGTTTCTTGCGTTTATAGGGATAATGATAAGCTAGGGGTGTCCTTGAATGAGGTTAAGACGTTCTTGGGTGTAATGTTGTCTTTTACAACACAATCTATGACGGGTGAGCTTAGAATCATATCCCTTATTGTGTCATGTCGTGTTTGTGGGAAATATGTGAAGTTGTCTAGCAATATGGATTATTTCTTGATATATATGATAAAAAAGGGCGAGTTGGTGAATTATGGGGCTATCTTTATTTCATGTTTGATTGACGCTATCACTTTGGGGATGAAGCAATTTGCTTTGGGAAACTTAATTTGTAAACTTCTTCTCTAATCCAGACTTCCTCCCGCCGAGCTAAATTCCGAAGTAATTCATAATGACTTTGACGATGATAATGTGCAACAAATGCTTCGGATGCGTAGGAACATGGTACGATATCCTACGAAGTCGGCAAAGGGTTGTTCTCAAGCCTCCTCTTCCCAAGTTCCAGATGATATATTTGATGAATTAGAAGCGGAGAGGTTGGCGGTGGGTGGTGATCACGGTGCTCCGGAGATTGATACCAGCGTTGGTGATCATAGTGGTGCTAGTATTTTTCATGAGCTTCATGATCTATTTGAGAAACTCTCTGAGAGATGTCAAGCAAACTATGATGATCTAAAGCTTAGCCATGAAGCCCTCAAGCAAGAAAATAGTAAGCTCAAGAAGTCGGTCGGGAAGCTTAAAAAATTCATCATGGAACTCCTCCCCTCCACTTGCTTCTCATCGGATGAAGAATGATCTATTATGTCTTATTTATCTTTTTGCTTCTTATAACTCTTAAATTGATGTTTAATTTATTCCTTTAGATAATGACATGTTTTTAATTCTATGCGCGACTTTGATATATATTTGTGATGTTTCTTTTATGCTAATGGTCTTTTTGATGATTCCAAAGGGGGAGAAATATTTCATGAGCTCATATTCTATAAGGTAAGGAAAATGAGCTAGAAAAAGCTCACTGAAAAAGCTCAATTATAAAAAGCTTGTTTGAAAAAGCTAGAGCTTTTTTGGTAAATGGTATATTGTTTTTAACTCCCATAATTGTTGTGTTTTATTTCTAATAAGTTAATTTTGATAGGGGAGCTTTTAAGCTTTTTTAGCTTTTGGAAAGCTCATAGAAAAATCTCACAATGGTTAAAAAGCTCTTTAAGTTCTAAGCTGGGTTATATTGCTTTTTGAATACATTGAGCTTAGTGACTAATGATTTATTTTGATGGGGGGGGGGGGTTAAGTTCTCTAGCTTTCAAGCTATTTTTAAAAAGTTAAGCTTCTAGCCATAAGTTGGTAGCTTCTTTGCATAGTCATTGCATAGCTTGTTGATAGGGGGAGCTTTTAAAACGTGTTTTGAAAACTTTTGCTCATTTCCCTTATGAATTTGTCTTGATAAGTGTTTCTTAAAATGGATAGGTTATTTTGATCGGAAAAACTTGTTTGCTTTCTAAAAATTGTTTTGGGTTGTAATCATCAAAAAATGGGAGTTTGTTAGAAAAATATTTTTATTTTGATTTTAATGATTTCATATAAATGAGTTTTATATCAAAACAATATTTCCAAATGTTATCCAAATACTTCAAAACATTTCAATTGATTTTTAACTAAGTTTTTGAAGTGCTTCTTGAATTTTATTTTTGACAAAAATTGGACAACTTCTCTGGAAAGAGGTCGACGGGGTCGCCTTATAAGGAGACCCGTACGTGAATGTTGCAAAACATAAAACAAAACATAGATATTGGAAAAGGGAGAGCGATCGGTTCCTGGGAGTTGTTTTTTTTGTTTTAAATTTCTCTGTTTCTCAAGTGAACGATCACTATCCACAACAATGGTCTCCATAAATGATCGGTCATCCTAGATAGTGACTGGTCACCCTAGATGCCATCCTATGTCAAATCTTGATCCAATGGTTTAAACTTGTGAAACTTCTACATAGCGACCGATCGCTATAATGTTTTTGACAGCAAATTATGTTCGTTGCTTAAGCACTTATTAGCAAAATTCACTTTATCAATTCTTAACCATTTTTGTAGATCTTTTGATCCTACTTTTGCAGACATATTTCAAATTGGAGAAACCTATATTGGAAATTAAATCGTGAAGCTTCTATATAAATAGTTGAAGAGATTGAAAGATCAAAAATAACACATTACTCTATAATACAACACGAAAAATCTCAGCAAATATATTGTTCTTCGTATTCAACATTCTTGTTGTAATAGCCTAAGAACTACACTTTCATATCTAGCTTGATAGGCTTTCCTTCTTGATTACAATTGCACTTTTGAGTTGTAATATTTCATTTAAAGTGTAATTTTGATTGTATTTGTAACATAATCCATAACAAGAAAATCATTGTTAGTGTTCTTTTGCCAAGAACACGTTTGGTTGATTGGTGGTGGCTGATTGAAAAGCTTGGTGCTTTTCGTGTTGAAGAGTTTGGTGCTCTTTAAGTTAGAAGAGTTTGGTGCTCTTTTGAGTTTGGTGAAGAAAGAGTTTTCAAGTTTGTTGTTTAAGAAAGGTAAAAGTGTAATTGTTTAATATCAATTAATAAATATTTTCTTTTTGAAATCCACTCGAATATATCTGGTGGTAGTGCACATAGGCACTAGGTGGATTTAAGCATTATAAATCATCCTTTGTTGATTTATCTTCTTCCACATTTTTATTTGTCATTATATTGTTCGAAAAAGAGGGCATATATCGGAAAATCGGGAAAATCTATTCAACCTCTTCTAGATTTTTGTATCTACTTGGACTAACACCTCATTTGGTGGAAGTTGGAGAATACCCCCATACATCAAAATAAATTAAATCAAATGGTGCAATATAAAATGATTCACTTTTATTGAATGGTAAGGCACAAAATTTTGCCAGTTTGCAACCACTATAATGAGAAATATCATGAGTTTGCAAATTTCCTAATGCCCCTGTAGAAACTAAATATTTCAACATGACCCAAACGAGAATGCCATAAATAAAATTTAGACCAAGACTAACTCAAACAAAAATAAGATAAATCAATACTAGAAGCTGTTGCAAATGCTTTTACTTTTAGCTCATCCAAATCATATAACCCCCATGTCTACGACATGTCCCAATCAGCTTCCGAGAGTGTGCATCCTGCATATAACAAGAAGTTGGAGAAAAAAAAACTGAGTAAACTAGAATCACATAACTAGCCGACTAAAACAATTTTCAATGTGAGATTAGGAATATGATACATATTAGGAAGAGACAGGTGAGATGTAATAACAGAACCAAATCCTACTAATGGCATAGAGGTGCCACTTGCAGTAATAACTGACATATAATGCATAAGGGATAAAAAGATATAGGTTGAAGAGTCAAGAGATATATGATTAGATGCTCCATAGTCTAACACCCAGATGGAGCAAGATATACCTTAAGGACTCCGGGTTGACAAACCTAAGAGAGACATAACATGTGGTTGTGTGGAAAGGAACCTCTGAAATTGTTCAGCAAGAGAATCTACCATATGACTAGCAGATGGCGTGGCTCTAGCCCCAACAGAATTGGATGGTGGCACAACTGCCGTCGTGCGAGGTGTGGAGGTCTAAAACCATGTTATTACTATTAGGGAAATGGAAACGACCTAGAATTTTGAGATGGTTGTTGTGTTGTCCGATTTAACAACTTAGGATATTGGGCCTTCCACGCCTCTAGTTGTCTACAAAAACTGCACTCTTAAACTCAACTTTTGCAGAAGGCTTATTAGGATAACCTTGATTTGAGCATGGAAAAGCTTCCAAAACAGACGAGCTAGGTGTCGATATAAATCATTTCCCCGCGTGAGATTTATGACGTATTTCCTCAGTCAACAATTCACCAACAACCAAATCTTCAGTTGGAAGGGGTTAGATGGAGAATATTTCCACGGAGTATTTCAAAGACATCACGAAGAGCCATCAAGAATTGAACCTGTCATTTATCTTCCCTACCACTACTACAAAAATGCTGAATAGACACCGGTTTTTTAACCGATGTCTATTAGTAAAACAACCGGTGTTAGAGTCACTGGTGTTAAAAGTCTGAACTTTTTGACAGCGGTTGAGAACCGATGTCGTTCCCTTGAAAACGTGGGTTCTAAACCTGTGTCGTAGGGATAAAATTTCTGCTTTCTAAGGCCCTGATGTTAAAAGTTTATGTATTTGACACCGGTTTAGAACCGCTGTCTTTAAAGGAATACACATCAGTTTTACACACCAGTTTTAAACCGGTGTCATTTTATTTAAAGACACCAGCTCAAAACCGGTGTCTTTTGTATGAAATATAATTTTTAAGCTCTAGATATAATACAAATTAAAGCTGCAAAAAATCCATATCAATAAGCAATTCATCATGAAATCCAATTCCATCAACCATCGTAAATTCATTACCAATTAAATGAAATCAATTCCACCAATCAACAAAAAATGCATTAATACTAAAGTCACGAAGATCCATAATCCAACAAAAAGTACTTGTAGTGAAGTTTCCTTTCGATAAAGCAACTACAAATTCATAATCCAATTCTATCAACCAACATAAAGGCTATATACTTTCAACTAAAGACAAAAAAATCCAGATGATCAACATTGCTCCTGCCATTCCAGCTCCTATCATTATAACAAGAATAAGAAATAATAATTATGCCCTTTAGGTCCTATACTTAATTATAAAGCCTACGATTTTCCTCAAGTATCTTTATGATATCCAGAAGTAGCATGGGCTAGTCCATGAACATGGAGACCTGTAGAGCAAGAGTAAACTCTGGTTAAAGAAAAATGAAATAGTCTTACCTACTATATTAGAAACATAAAAGCAAATGAAGAATGAAAATTTTGGAATTCCTACCAACATTGTGAATTTCTTCAGGGAATTTCACTTGCATGAACTGCATACCAGCTTTTGTTGTCGAAAGAGTTTGCTTCAGCACCAACCTTTGAACCTTGTTCTCCTCACAATATTTAGCATCTTCACTTGGGGACATATCAACAAACTTTAATGTGCTCAGAGTCTCCAATGGCATATCAGAAATTTATGTGAATTTCATCATTTAACTTAATGAAATTAGATTGCTGTCTGATACATGGATTCAAGTATTGTTGAAGAAAAACCATGTTTAAAAAATTCAGACTAAAGTATCTTAATAACCATGCAAGATAAAAAAAATCAAAAGAAAATCGATAACATGTTTCTAAGACAATGAAATCTCGCATAGTTAGTATCAAGTAATTACTCCAAATCAGATATGTAAGCATGATGATATCATTTTGCTATAATCTACACATAAGAAAGTACAATAGAGTAACATTCTCCATACTTTCCAACCAACACCAAAGGACATAGAAAAAAGCATTTAACTTAAATTTCACTAATCTAATCAAGGTCTTGGATAATGAAATAGTTACTATTTTCTTTACCAAGGGCATGTTTTATACCCAGAAAGAGAGTAACCCATAGCCATAAAAACCAGCCACCCTAACACAAATCAACACAAAGAAGTTCATTCAAAAAGCAAAGGAAAAAAAAAGTTAAAGCTAAAGTAATAATTACAACAATCACATTCCATCCAACAAGAACAAATGGAACCGATATTTGCCCCCCAAAGGAAAAAAAAGAGAATTATACTGAGGTGGGGTAAAGAAGAAAAAAAGATGAGCTCTTAAATTCTACAAACAAGAATAGGCACAAATCAACAAACAAGTACAATCTGTTTAAAAATGCATCAAATTGTTGGTGATATTTCAATCTTAAAATGCCAATTAGAGTGTAAGAAAAAGGAAACTTTGTAGAAGCTTCCGCAGCTGATGAAGAGTGTTCAAAATTAGAAGAGTCAAACCATTATCAAGATAAAGTCTGATAGAGGAACTGAGTTTGTCAGTGGGATTATAACTCAGTATTGCATAGAAAATTGTATTGCTCATGAGTTATCAGCTGCAAGAACTCCACAACAGAATGGAGTTGCTGAAAGAAGGAACAAAATTGTTAGGAAAATTTATGTTTAGATTTTAATGATACCATGTAAAACTTAGAATAGTAGGACAACCAACTAGCAGATCAGAAATCGTTGTATGGGTATGGAATGTCCTACTCTTACATGAGCTTCCCGATCTACCAATCCCCTATTTCAAGGACATCTGTGTTAGGTAGGCAAAGGGATCACTAATTAGTCGAATGAACCCATCTCTCTAGCCTATCATTTGTTGGTCGATCTAGCTGGCATCTCCTGCATATCTATGGGGGCCCCTTTATACAAGTTTGCTGCTAGGAGTCCCTAGAGTCAAATTAATAATCAATAGAAGTTGACTGACTTGGCTCTTCAATCGACTATCTACTACTCCCTCTTAATAGTAGATACCCATGCTTTGATTCGAAAGCCCTAGCCAGTGATGAATCCCCAGGAAGATCCGAGTAAAGAATTCCTCCTCCCTTCATCCCCAGTTTGAACCCGTCCCAAGAACGAACACTTTCCCTCTTGCAAGGTGAGGCTCTTCCCTAGAATCCACCCAGTGTCGGGGAACTACTAGTCCAACTTCTTTAGCAAAATGAGATATTGAATAAAGAACATTTGAAAGAATTCCTTGCCTCACCCTGAGAGGGAAGGTCGATTTGACTCAAATCCTAGACCTGATCTTTATTCCTACACCGGTTAATGATGCGATGGGAGAAGTTTTTCTTTTTTTTTGTCATTTTTTCATCAATGTAGCCCAGTCGAGTGACAAATGTACCTGGCAGCTTGTGTTGTTTGTTGACCAGAAGTCAAGAACTGGTTTAGCATAGGGAACACATATGAATATCTATAAATAATTTTACTTCTTTCTTTCTCTTGTTTGAGACAAGCTGTGAAAATAGACTATTCTTTTACAGTGAAAGAAGTTGGGACGAAGATGTTAATAATAGATTACCTAGAGAAATAGGTAAAATAAATTTCCACCAAAGATTTAACAGTTGGTCCATTCCCAGTCTCGGTAAAGTCCACCCATTTCAGCATCATTTACTAAAACAGTGATCTCATTATTACATATTCTAGCAAAATAACCCATCAAAGCCATCTTAACCATTGGTCCTTAAGGCGTATTCTCAAAATCCCTATATCTACAACTCTCGGAAGTTCGCACCCCATTTTCTTTGTAATTCAACTTGTAATAGATATGGTTGTATGAGCTGAGTTGGAGTCAGCTAAGTTGAAGATTACAAGAGTCGACTGATGATCAAAGAGAAGACCCAGTTGTGTGTCAGTTGTGTGAAGCGAAGTGAAGAATCAGTCAAGTGACGAAAAAGCTATCTCGGTCACCGACCGACATGCTAAGTCATTCCAAAATAATTGGAATCGAATGTCAAAGGGGTATGCAACAGAGAAGACTTGAAGAAAGCTGAAAGAGATCTATTGTCAACATAAGTCAAGGTTTTGCTGGAAATAGGCCTGTGTCAGGCTACCAACAATAAAGTTGTTTTGCTGAAAGAGTGCGAAAAACAAGGAACCAATGGGATGTACTTTTATAAGTTATATCCTTACACACTTATATGAAACCTATATATATATATATATATATATATATATATATATATAGGGGAGGGTTATATAGGACCCCCCCTATTATATGAGTACGTAGGACCGGATCCAAGCCACAAATATATTGATTTCAATGGTGAGATTAATCCCGCTTAATGATGATAAATTATTCGAAAAAGTCAATGAGAGGGTAAATTAGTCCATATAATAATCAGTTGTGGTAACTAAATCTAGTAAATCTCACTAAAATATGATGAGTTACCATCAAATATGCAATCACAATCCACCAAATCTATTATTGAAAAAATCGCCCGTGCCATATCACCTTCTCCACCGTGTTTCGAACTCAAATCTTCCTCCATTCTCTCGCAAAACTCGACATTTGCAGAGTTCAAGCAAGAAAAAAAAATGGATGACACCTATGAGGAATGCTTCAACATTAATGAAGAACAAGGTAACACTTTTTCTTTCCTTCCAAATTGTTTATATTGTCCATTTTTTACTGAATCAATTTAAAAATTGATTCGTAATTTTTCCTAAATCAATCATTCGATCAATCATTTCATTTTTTTGTAATTGTAACCTTAAATATGCTTATCGTGTCTATAATATCGCTTATGTGTGCCAAATAATATGCTTATAAATATGAACTTACTTGGTAGTCAAGAAAAATTTCAATTCTTCATCCCAATTTTTTTTTTTATGTTTATCCAGTGAGTTGCTTATTCGTGATCACAATTATGCTTTTGCTTGCCTACAAATGTGCTTATAAGTATCAACATACTTTTGAATGAAGAAAAATTCAATTCCTCTTCCATGTTTTTTTTTTTTTCATATTTACCCAACAAGTTGCTTGTTCGTATCCATAATGTTGCTTATTGATGAATACGAATATGCTTATCATTATGAACATATTCTTTCAAGCATGAAATGCAATTCTTCGTCCCTCATTTTTTTCTTTAAAAAACATATATGCTATGATCAAAAATGCATTTTTCGGTGTTATAAACTATCAGGTTAATTGGTCATTGTTTTTTCGCCATATGTAGGTTGTATCTATTGAAATTATTTGATTACAACCCCGTTGGGGACAAATCCCAGCTAGGCGTTGTAGTGTTGCCACCAACACAGGCCAAAAATAAGGGAAGTGGTAGTCGAGTCAAGAGTTGACTTCAGAGTCAGAAGGAGAAATCAATAAAGGTCGGGCATAAAATGAAGAGACGTTGTGGGAAATGCGGAGAAATAGGTTCGCACAATAGCAGAATGTGCGACAAATAGAATTCACTCTTATTGATGTTATTTTCTGAAGTGCATGTTTGAGACTGCTTATTAAAGCATTTGATACTGCTTATTTATGTTTATTCAAACGCTTGATTTTTATTTTGATTTTGATTTTATAATTATTTGTTTCATATCTGATCCTAAAAATTATTTCTTAAAAATAAAAAAAGGCATGTGCTCGATAAAAAATATTGTGACTGCCTGTTTAATATTTATTACCTTGCACTTTGCTTATTTGCTAACAGTATAAAATACCATAAGATATATGCTTACAAGTCCATCCAATTCTGCTTACAAAGCATTTGAATCACGCTTACAAAAATATTTGAATAATGCTAGAAGTATACGATACTTGATAAGTTATAATATTTGAAATAGTGCTTACAAATCAATTGACTTCTGCTTACAAAGCGTTTGAATTCTGCTTACGAAACATTTAAATACTGCTAAAAAAGGTATAAAGATGCTTGAAAAGATAAAACATCTGAATATTGCTTACAATGCAGTTCATTTCTGCTTACAAAGAACACGAACATCGCTTAAAAATATTTGAAATAATGCTAGAAACATTATAACATACCATGAAAATGATTGCATAAAATAGAATTGAATTCTCATATACGACTAATTGAATTCTCGCTTACATGAGCAATCAATTCGCTTTGAGGAAAGTATAACAAACATGAACTAACACTCATCAATTATCAAAAAAACATTCAAACATCACTACAGAGTACTTCAAAGACCAAACAAATTTACCATGTCTGAAAAACACTACAGTAACCAATACTTTTATCAAAAAAAGTGCGAAGCAATAAAACGTTTCGGATTGATCTTATTTCATTTTGGCAAACTCCTTCACCCGTCCCAATACCGCCTCCCTCAGCTCATTCATTGTATCCAGACATATTGCAGTTGCATACTTTATACGCATCATCAATAGTTGCGCTCGTCATTTTTTTGAGCCCGCTATCCCGCTTTTTGATCCCACCTCCCTGTATGTTTTTGCACATACCCGAATATACATAAGCATGATATAAAACATAGATAAGCAATGTTTTTGCCTCATTAAAGCAATCACCAAAATACTTGAATTTATTGCATGAGACTTCGTTTTTCCAAATAATAAAGACAAGAAGAATAAAAAACAAACTCATTCCCGTATTTTCGCACATACTTGAATATTCATAAGCATAATATATCACAAAGATAAGCAATATTTTTGCCTCATTAAAGCAATCACCAACTACTTGTAAAAATAGATGTGAGCATACTTATTGACAACAATAACCAATTTTTGCCACATTAAAAGAATCTCTCTTGAATAAGCATGTCAATCTCCCCATAGTTCGAAAAACTAAGAAATACTAATTTCCACCATTTCCCTTTATAAGCATAATTCATAACAATCATAAACATATTTAACAAAAAAATATGCAATATTAAAAACAAATCCAACAATAACAAAAAATTCTACATAAAAATGCAATAAAAATATAAAAAAATACGAAAATAAAAAGACAAAAAAATAGCCCTACCTACACTCATTTTAGGCTCGGAAAAAAATTCACACACTTTGGTGTGTTCTTGACAAACTAATGGTTCCAAGACGAAACTTCTGTGAAAAACAACGTCTGATTTTCGCCCTCACGCGGGAGTTTGATTCTCGACCAAAGATTTGGGGATTTTCGACCGAATGGTTGGGGTTTTCCACGAATGGTTAAGTTGGATATGGTTAGGACTTGGGATTTTGATTTCTCACTTTAATGGAGGTTGTTTCACGATTTGCAGAAGAAGGATGGTGGAGGACGGTATACTTGTTTGCGAAAGATGGTGGAAGGCGGTTGAAGTTGTTTGCAGAGAGAATCAGTGTTGAAGATGGAAGAAATGGGGGAAATGACTCTTCATTTGCCAAATAATGTAAAGATATGCAGTATCTTGAATTTACACACGTCCATAACCGGTCCTATAATTTAGCCCACTACCAAAAATAATTTCCCTCCCAAAAATTGATTTAAATTAAAATTACCAATAAGCCTTTTTTAAATTAAGTTACATATTAAATAATGGTAAAACCCGATTAATTTTAACCGTTTAAAAATTAAATCAATGACTCATATTTGGTCTCATGTACTCACCTAAGATATGTGGACTCACCGATCTAAATCCTATATATATATATATATATATATATATATATATATATATATATATTACACCATGTCACACACGTATACATAGTTAAGATAAAGATATATATATTTATATATATGTCGTGTGTGTTGTATCTAAGTGTTATGTATATATATAAATTTACATAAGAGTCCTTCAGTTAGTTTTTAATTATAGTTTAGTCCTCCTTAATTTATCTATTCTTTTATCATATCTCCCTTCAGTAACTATATCAATGTCACATTTCCTTCTAAGTTTACCATGTGTATCCTACCAATATTGAAAAGAGTGATATAGCTAATGTGATTATGCTAAAATCGAAACTTCACGATTTTACATTCATTCTAATGTGAATATGAGATGTCAAAATGCGTGTAATTATGCTAATGAATAATTAACCCTTCGGGTTATGACAATAACCTTGACCATCCGCTCAACTAGCTCGGGACATAATACTTTTTTCTCACCAACTTCGCCCCAATAGATAGGGAATTTACTCTCCTAGCATGCCAGGGCTTCATAAGGGTCATTAGGTGGTCTTTTGGTTCTTTGTTATTGTAAGAGAATTCCACAAGATCCAAGTACTTCTCCCCTTGTCATCAAAATCCAAAATTCAACTTCTCAATAAATCTTCTAAGATCTGAATTGTTCTTTCATATTGTCCGTATGTCTGGGGATGGAATGTTGTGCTGAAGTTGAATTTCGTCCCCATTGCTTTCTGCAGGCTACTCTAAAATTTTGATGTGAATCTTAGATCCCTGTTCAAAACTATAGAAATTGGTACACCATGTAATCTTATAATTTCTCTGACATAAAGTTGTGCCAATTAGTTATGTGTCATCTTGACGGGCAAGAACTGGGCTGACTTGGTTAAACGATCTACTATGACCCAAATATCTTGATTTCCACGGTTTGACCTTGGTAAACCTATTACAAAATACATGTTCGTATGTTTCCATTTTCACTCTGGAATCTGAAGTAATCTCAATAATACTGAAGGACGTTAGTGCTCGACTTTCACTTTCTGACACGTGAAAAAAAAAATTTTGTCCTAAATTTGATGATAATAGATGAAATATATCAATCTCCAAAATAATTAGTGATTTCCTTGATTTCTTATAAGTCTCATGATCACTTAATCTAAATCAAATCTTAATTCTATAAAGTAAAAGTCTCCAAAATAAATAGTCTCTTAAAATTCTAAGGTGACTAATAAATACAAAAATAGTAATAATGATCAATCAAGTGATCATAAATGCAAAATAGAATTAATAAAGATCATGATCACAAGTAATTAAATAAAATGAAATAAAATACAAAATATATATATTATTAATAATTACCCGTCAAAGTGACGCGGTAAAATAGTCGATCAAATACATAGATGACAATAAGAATCAATTATAAGCTCGGAAAAATCGGGGCTTCACATCATCCCTCCTTAAAAGAATTTGGTCCCCAAATTCTCTTGTAATAGTTCTCGGATATTGATTCCTCATGTCTTCGTCCATCTCCCACGTTGCGTCTTCGTCTCGGTTGTAGTTTCGCCACACCACTTTAACCATCGGAATTTCTCTCTTACGCAACCGTCAGATCTTCTGCCGAGCAATGATCCTGGATCGGTCTCTCGGTGTAGGATAGATTTTCCATTAGAGGAGGAGTATCTTGAGTGATGATATGCTCGGGATCCGGTTGATACTTCTTCTTGATCTCGACACGTGGAATACATCGTGCATTCCCGTATATGGTGTCGGTAACTCGAGTCGGTAGGCTAACTTCCCGATCCTCCTGTAAAATCTTGTAAGGTCCAACATATCTCGGACTCAACTTGTCTCCTTTCTTTGGATTGATTAATCCTTTCCGTGGTGAGAGTCTGAGAAATATTTCATCTCCGACTTCAAATTCCAAATACTTTCTTCTCTTGTCCGCGTAACTCTTTTGGCGGCTTTGAGTTGTGCGGTCGCTCCTTGATCGCTTGACCTTCTCCATGGCCTCCTGAACTAAGTCGACCTTTGGAATCCAGGGCGACTTTCGTTTCTCTTTCGAAGTCCATTGGTCATCAATCTCCTAGTGTAGTAGGGATCTACAATTTCGCCCATATAATGCCTCGTAGGGTGCCATCCCAATCGTGGCCTGATAACTGTTATTGTAGGTGAAATCGGCTAATGGAAAGTGCGAAGCCCAACTTCCTTGAAAATCCAATGTGCAGTGCTCGCAAAGATATCTTCAAGGGTTTGAATCGCTCGGATTTGTCCATCGGTTTGTGGATGTCTTTGTTGTCTTTGAAACTTCGCGAGGTACCCAATTCCTCGTGCAAGCACTACTAAAATCTGGAGACAAACCTCGGGTCTCGCCGGATACTATGTCGATCGGTACTCCATGCAATCGAATGATTTCTCGGATATAAACTGTGCAAGTTTCGCAAGCTATCGTTTTCTTGATGGGTAAAAAGTGTGCGATTTCGTGAGTCGTCTCTACAACTACCCAAATAGCATCATGGCCTCCTCTGGTCTTTGGTAGATCCGTCCGAAGTCCATCGTTATGTGTTCCCATTTCCACTCGGGAATTCTCAATGGTTGTAGTAAACCGGATGGTCGTTGGTGTTCTCGCTTTTACTCGTTGACAAGTCAAACATCTCGCAACAAACTCCGCTACCTGGTTCTTCATGTTTACCCACCAATAACTCCGTTTCAAATCCTTATACATCTTGTTTCCTCCAGGGTGTATAGTGTATTTTGAACGGTGTGCCTCTGCTAGGATTTTATTCCTAATCGCTCGTCATTCGGTAAGACACACACTCGATTCTCGAATTTGATAATCCCATCTTCGTGTACCGAGAATTCGATCTCTCTCCTTTAAGTATCTTCTCCTTCAGTTTTTGAAGATGTGTATCTTTCCTTGTGCTTCTTTGATCTCATTCAGCAGATCGGGCTTAACCGAAATGTTAGCGCATGAAATCTGTGTATTGGTTCTCGTCAGATTCCAATTGCTCAGCTCTTCGAATGATTCCCATTCTCGAATCATAAGTCTGGCTAAGCTCGCCTTTCTGCTCAAAGCGTCATCTACTACATTAGCTTTCTCGGGATGGTATTGAATATCAAAGTGATAGTCCTCAATCAATTCCATCCATCTCCATTGACTCATTGAGGTCTTTTCGGGAGAATAGAAACTTCAAGCTCTTATGATCCGTGAAAACCGTGAATGTTGCTCCGTAGAGATAGTGTCTCCATTTCTTTAACGCGAACACTATCGCTGCCAATTCCAAGTCATGCATATTGGATAATTGGCTTCGTACGGCTTGAGCTTTCATGATGCATAAGCGATATCTTTTCCTTCCCGCATGAGCACCGCTCCTAGTCTTCTTTTGATGCATCACTTTGTCAGAGACGACAAAGTTTTTTCGTTCCCTTTGGAAGGGCTAACCGAGCCGTAGTAAGTCGTTTCTTGACTCTTTGAAACTCCCTCGCATTTGTCATTCCACTCAAACTTGACTTGCAGGTTAGTCGAGTGAGTGGTCCGCTATCTTGGAAAAATCCTGGATAAATCTTCGATAATATCCATCTAGTCCCAAGAAACTCCTCGATTTCCGTTCTGAGCACTCGGGTTGTTTCCATTCAACCACTGTCTGTACCTTCGAAGGATCTACTGCAATCCCGGTGCCGGATACTATGTGTCCCAAGAACGCGACTTTACTAAGCCAAAATTTGCACTTGCTAAATTTGGCATACAACTTATGCTCTCGTAGTGTCTCCAAAACGATTTTCAGATGACGTTCATGCTCTTCTCTAGACTTAGAGTATACGAGTATGTCATCAATGAATATCACTACGAATTGTTCAAATAAGGTTGGAAGACTCGATGCATCAGGTCCATAAATGCTGCTGGTGCATTCGTCAGACCAAAAGGCATCACTACAAACTCGTAGTGTCCATATCGGGTTTGAAATGCAGTTTTGGAAATGTCTTCTTCGCGGATCTTTAGTTGGTAATATCCTTGTTGTAAATCAAACTTCGAGTACACCGTCGCTCCTTGAAGTTGATTAAATAGTTCATCTATCCTCGGGAGGGGATATTTATTCTTGATGGTCACGCTATTAAGACCACGATAATCTATACATAGTCTTAAGGTGCCATCTTTCTTTTTGACGAACAGGACAGGTGCTCCCCACGGAGACGTACTCGGTCGGATAAATCCCACATCCATCAGTTTCTGTAATTGCATTTTCAGCTCTTGTAACTCAAGAGGAGCCATTCTATACGGTGTTCTGGCAATCGGGGCAGTCCTTGGTAACACCTCGATGGTGAACTCGACTTCCCTATCTGGAGGGATAGTGGTGAGTTCTTGTGGAAATACATCCGTATATTCTGATACTATAGGTACTTGGTTGATTTGTGCCTCAACCTTGGGTTTGTTAATTACAAACGCCAAGTACCCTTGAGCCCCTCTAGTGATCGCCTAACTCGCTTTCATTGCTGAAATGATTGGGTCAATCTTAACTCGTGCCCTTCCCGAAATTTCCACTTCGGGTTTTCCAGTTCACATAGCTTAATGGACTTGTTATGGCAGTCCATTTGTGCATGGTGTGCAGACAACCAGTTCATTCCCAATATCACGTCGTATTCGGATATAGGTAATAAGATCAAATCGGCAGGAAAGTTTATCTCAGTAATCTTAACTTCGCATGCATTATAGATAATATCTGTTATCTGACTTGCACCCATAGGAGTTGACACTTCTAGGCATATAGGCATATGTTCCATGCATGCATGCAGTTTGTGTACAAAATGCGGTGCAACAAATGAATGCGTTGATCCAGGGTCGAACAATATTTTAGCGTAGTGGTTAGATACTAGAAGCGTACCTTCCACCACACCTGTTGCCTCCGGAGCCTCCTGTCTGGCTAGTGCAAATGCTCGAGCGGGCATCCTTGCCCGATTACCCTGGCCATTTCCCGGCTTCTGCGGCTGTATCTGTTTGGTTCGGTCCTCGTACTTCGGGCAATCTTTCAGCTGATGTTGATTACTACCACAGCGCAAACACCTTCCTTGTTTACGCCAACAGTCATTGGCGGTATGTCCCGGTTTCGGGCAATATGCACACAATTGACTCGGCTTTCCTTGTACTGGTCCCTTTCCCTTATCTGTCTTATTAATCTGGTCCCTTCAAACTTAGCGGTTTAGATTGTTGTCCCAAATTTGTCCTCTTAAGAGACATTCGATGGCCTACTGCTGAACTGGCTGTCCAATACGGTTTGATCCCCCGACTCAATGCGGAGAGCGCTTTACCGCATGGCCGAGTTGGTTGTCGATTCAACGATCAACAGATTGTTTTCAAGTTCCAGTTTCAATCCTCGAGTGAACTTGTAAAGCTTATCCTCTTGATCGATTGTCCCAGAGCATACTTGGACAATCGGTGAAATTCAGACTCGTACTGAGCTACAGTCATGTTCCCTTGCCTCAATCTGTGGAATTCATCTCGGCGCACCTCTTTCACAACCTGTGGAATGTCTTTATTCATTGAACTCGCCAAGAAATTCCCCATGTTCAAGCTACCCGGTCCTGTTCCCAACTTCTTTCAACTGCCCTCCACCAGTCTCTAGCAGCCGATTCCAGACAAAATACGGCGAGTGTGACTTTCTGCTCATCTGAGTATTGGAGAGCGTTGAAGATATTCTCCAATTTCTCTACCCATTCTTCTGCCTTCAAATCATCCGGCTCTCCTGAGAAGGCTGGTGGGTCGAACCATAGAAATCGCTCCAACGTGCGATCGTTCGCCTCTTTGGCGGGTTCGGGAGCACGGGGTTGAGGCTCTGCCTGTTGCCTCATGAAAACCAGTATTTGTTGTAGGGCCTGCGCAGTCAAGTTGTCCCCTGCAGCAGGTGGAGGAGGCGGTGGTAATTCAGGGGAGAGTACCCGGTCCCTGGGTACGTCGTCATCCCCTCGTGGAACGCGGCGAGGTCTCCCACGTCCTCGATGTTCGGCCATTCTGTATCTTGAAGTGTTAGTTGCGATTCACGAGTAGATGAATACAATAATTATTCGCATAAAGCAAGTTATATCGTAGGGAAAGTAACAACAGACACAAGATACTGGAATAAGCGTCTACAACAACGAAAGTACAAACTGACAATCAGCTAACTAATCAGTGAGATCGCCATCATCGTCACTCGTAGCTATGTCCATAATCGGGGCCGGGTCGGGCTGAGGTGGCGCCTCGACCTCAGGCCAATCAACGAAATCCAACCACTGCTCGAATCCCTGAGCCTCATCAAGTGGAGCAGCCTCAAGTGCCTCAGGCTCTCCAATGTCGATTGGATCCTCCTCGGGATCCTCCTCAGGATCCTCCTCGGCGTCAGGTACGGGCTCCACCTCGGGTGGTGGCAATGGGCCGGGCATTAGGCGCCAGCGACCTCCGCCCAGGGCTCGTGTAGGTCCTCTATCATGTCATCCGCTTGACGAGGGTCTCCTCCAAGCGCTCAACGGTGTCGCGGGATAGGCGGGCGTCGATCTCCCATTTCTGGCGGCCGTCACTTGCCCTCTTCATCTTCTCTCGCATGTTATCCAGGCGCTCCTGGATACTCTGTATCTGGTCCTCCCGCGCTCGTATGGTGTTGTCGCTGTAAGTCCAAGCGGCTACGATAATCTAGAGGGGGGTGAATAGATTATCTACATCTTTTCGATTTTACCCTCTTTTTCGAACCGAAAGCTCAAAGATAATAATAAAGGTGCGGAATGTAAACAACACACGTCGATTTATAGAGGTTCAACCCACCTAGGGCCTAATCCTCTACCACCCAGTATATCCGGGATGGATTTCAAAAAGTAAAAAGATTTTATTAATTACCAAAATTAATACAACACCAACTTACAACACCTTGAAGAGCACCACACTCTTCTTCAACACCACCTTTGAGATTACCACAATCTCTCTTTAAGATTACCACAATCTCCAACGGCACCTTGTGAAGATTACCACAATCTTCAACCTTGAAGAATACCAAATTCTTCAACACCTCAACAAGAAGATTACCACAATCTTCTCACACCTAACACCTAGATCACCCAAGTGTGTTCTTACCACAAGAACACTCACAAGGATATCTTGTGTTGAATGATTACCCAAAAATCCAAGATTACAACTAGATAATGAATTATACAATTGAGTACAAGTGTAATCAAGAATAGCCTAGACCTCAAGGATGTGAAAGTGATAAGCTAGGCAAAATTACAACAAGAATAATGACAATAGAAGACCAAGTGTTTGCTTGAGTATATCTTGTTGTGTTATGTTGTTCTCTCTTATTTGTTGTGCTTCAAATGTTCCTCTATTTATAGGAGATGATTGATAATTGATAGGCTCCTCTTGGAATCTGATGTCTACAAAACAATTGTAATTAAAATCAAGATTATAGTTGTTAGAAATCAATCCCACAAATTAGGGAAAAGCTGTCTGCTGCACAACGGTTAGAATTTTGCTGTCAAACTAGAGGGTGACCGGTCGCACAGAAATAGAAGTTCAAAAAATGACACAGCATTTTTACATAGGGCGACCGGTCGACGTGGGGTTCGACCGGTCACCCCTATGTCCAACTGGTCCATGTCTCAAGGAAATGAAGAACGGGAGTTTCTGTTTCAACCAAGACTTGCAGGTCACCAGTCGCACCCTGGGCGACCGGTCGACCTGACCGGTCGACGCCCAGGGCAACCGGTCGACCTGCTTTTTTTTATACTCCAGGTTCAATTTTGTTTCAACGTACTCTTCAGGTACGGGTTGCCCTATAGTAGGCGGACTGGTTGACCTCGAGGTAAATGTTGTCCGATTTTTGTCGAAAATAAACCTCAAGAAATACTCCGAAAAATTCGTAAAAAAAATTTAAACCGATCGGGAGTATTTAGGACAACATTAGAAATATAGTTTTGATGAAATAACACATTAATACAAAAAGTGTTGTCCGATATAAACTTCAAGAAATACCCCGATAAATAGTAAAAATATTTTAGACCGATCGGGAGTATTAGGACAACATATAGAAACATAGCTTCAATGTAAAAACATTATGACATAAAATCATTAAAAGCGTTGTCCAATTTAGTCGAAAATAAACTTGAAGAAATACTACGGAAAATATTAAAAATATTTTAAATCATTTAGGAGTATTTGGACAACCTTTAAAAACATTGTTTTGGTATAAAAACAAAATCATCAAAATCATGATAAAACCATTTATCAAACAATCTCCCCCTTTTTGATGATTACAAACCAAAACAATTCAACAAGGTCGATTTTGAAAACAAAACAATTTTGAGAGGCGATTTTGAAAACAAAACAAGTTTTCCGATTAAAAATAAATATCCGTTGAGAGCGACAACATTCCGCGGAATAAAAACACAAGGATGGGAGTAGAGATATTAAAACACATATAGCAAATGCTCCCCCTATCAATATGCACAACAAGAGTAATGTAAAAGCAATCAACCACAAGCTAAAAGCTTAGCTTTTACATATTGATCTTAAGTACAAGAGCTTATAAGCTCCCCCTGTCAACAAAACATCATTAGACAAGTATATGAGTCCATCATACAACAATTGGACTAAGTATAATGCACAACTTATGACTTTAGGAAGTCATAGCTTATAGCTTCTTTTGTTTAGCTTAACTTAGCTTTTATGAGCTAATGAGCTTATAACCTGTTTCTCCCCCTTTGGAATCATCAAAAAGAATGTTAGCACGATAAAAACATCATATAATCATATCAAAGTGCGTAACTAAACCGATGTATCGAGCTATTTGAACATTGAAGCTTATATACCAAATAGGAGGAAAGAGTCGATCATACGACTTGTAGAAGCTTATAAATAATCATTTCATTTGCAAAAAACATGATCTCTATAAATATATGAGACTTTTGAAATCGATAGAATCATGTAGGTGATGAATTTTTCATTAAGACTATCGAACACTTGGCGGGCGTTAAAAATTGAAGAAGATATATATAGCCCTTGTAAATGTAATCAAACCAAATTTTTCATCACCAAAAGCAATTTAACAAATATCATCCATCAACAATCACTAAGCTCATCATAAAAATATATGAATTGTATCAAGAAAAATACATATAAGCCACAAACTCAAGGGTTCAACCCAATTGAGCTAAAGAAGTAGAATTCTTACCATTCAATCGGTAAAGACGAGCAATGATGATGATAATCGAGCCTAAAAAGGTCCAATATGTGAAATGTATGTAATAAAACAAATTTGAAGTGAAATTTGTGTGCAATTGGCGAAGGGGACGAAGAATGGACAAAATAAGCCAAAATGGCTAAGTCTGGAAACATAACCATTTTTAACCAAAAAAAATCGTTCAGAGGACTGGTCCAGGGCATGGGCGCCGGTCGAGTGGTGGGCGACCGGTCGGCCCGCCCGGCAGCCCATTTGTTTTGGTTGTTTGAAAAATCCGAAGTTTGATCCAAAAATCCTGATTTTTCGCCCCTAAGTTTTAAAAACGTGCAAAATGCAAACGTAGACATTATTCAATATACATTATGTCATAATCAAGCTCAAAATGAGGTAGAATACTCGGCGGTGAGCGATTAAAAAATCCGCGAGTTATCCTTGAGACGGAATTAAATACATCTCAAGTTTTTGTTAAACATGCAATCCCTTTGAAAGAGTATCGAATCTCAATATGTTTAGTTCGATTATGACGAACCATATTTTGAAAAATTATTATCACCGGACTTGCTATCCTAAAAAATAATAACGTTTTAAAACTTTGGATGAACAAGTCATAAGAAGAAGTGCCTTACAAATATTTGAAAATTTCTTTTAACGGCACTTTAAAGAGATTCGTTGGGATTGTTTTAAGTCGAGCATATAGACATAAGGCATATAGAATGTCGAGTCTAAGGAGTAATAAACGAATAAACATACCTCCAATTTGTTTGTCAATGCCCCTCTCAACCTTTGTCAATCTTTAGCCATAGAGGTTGAGATGGTTCTTCTTTCTTCAATGCTTAACTCCTTCAAAAGTTCTTTTGAAATATAACCATCTTCTTGGCATTGAATAATTTGTAGTCCAAGCAAGAAATTTAGCTCCCCCATCATGCTCATCTCAAGTTCACCTAGTATCAACTTAGAAAAATATCTTGCACAAATATTCATTAGTAGCACCAAAAATATTATCAACATAAATTTGCACAAGTAAACAACCTTGCCCTTTTTCAAAACAAGGAGTGTAGTATCAACTTTACCTTTTGTAAAATAATTTTGCAAAAATAGCTAAGTCCATCAAACTATATTCGGGGTACTTGAATCCACCGTATAAGGCCATTTGTAAAAATCATTTGGCCAAAAAATTTTAAACTCCGATAGACTTCTATTTGAATAAAACCATTTAGAAGATTGGATTTAACATCCATTTGGTAAAGCTTGAAATTTTCTCAAAACAAGAATGGGCAAATAACTTCTAAATGTGCTATGAGTGCAAATATTACATCAAAATCATTACCTTCTTCTTGACAATATCATTGAGCTACTAACCTTGTCTTGTTCATCAAACTTGTTGCGAAATATCACAAATTTCTGCAAAATCTTAACAAGATATTTTGCACACGAGCATAGTAATATCGAATAATAGATACACTATTTTAAGCACCACATACTATGCATCATCTAGAGTCTAATAAATCATTCAAGTTCAAATAGGCTTAAGAAAGCTACATAAGGTCTCTTTTGAAATTTGACAATAAGAGAGCACATAGTTGAGACCTCATTTACAAGAATCATATGAACAAGAGGTTTGACATAAGTATCCAAGAATAGTGGCATTTATATGTGCAATAAAATGCATAACTTAGTAGATCAATTGTTTTATCAAAACCAAATACAATCCTTTACAAATCTTGGATAAAACAAGTTATGTCAAATAATGCCTTTCAAAAAAAATCAACACATCCTCTTAATGGCACTTGTATAAAATAAGCACATAGTCATATGGCACAAATGTATCGAGTCTATAAGATGAATACCAATGATGAGCGTACCTCGATAGTTTATGTCACTCTTGACATATTATGACGTAGATAGCCATTTGTGAAGATACATGAGTCCTACACAATTCTTAAAACAAGACTAGCACAAAACAATATGATACAAGTGTAGGCTTAAAGTAATAAGATATATCACAAATAAGCTCATGCCATAAAAATCCATAAGAGATAAAAACATATAAGTCTAAGTAAGTCCACAACATGTAAGGTCTCATTTTTCAAAGTATTTTAAAAACACATAAATATATGTAGAAGATTTTAAAACTCATTTTGCGATTTAAACACAAATAAAAAAACATGCAAAAACAAAATGCATATTTAAATAGGGAGATACGGTTTACCAATTTTGCCATTTTCATGGGTTGTGTCGTTCCCATTGTTGATGATATCTTCCCGTTTGAAAATCTTCATGTTGATGGTGGTTTCTCCAATTACTCCATCTCCAAGGATTATATCCTTCCCTTTGTTGATAATATTTCCTTCTTGGAAATTCATTTTGGTGGTGTCTTCTTCTTTGATCAAATGAATTGGTCATTTGATGTCTTCTTGGCGGTATGAATTTTCTCCGATTATTATTTCGTTGGGTACCTAATAAAACATTATTTTGTGGTACCCTCAAGTGCTTGGGTCCTTTAGGATTAGCTTTGAGACTTTTAGGTCTCCAACAATAATTAGAGTTATTTCTAGCCCGACAAGTATTTACCGTATGACCTTTTTTACCGCAATAAAAGCAAGTAATAATTCTAGGAGCATGATGACCAACATGCTTAAAGACTTGATTCTTTTTCATATGATTGACAACATTAAACTTATGATCAAGTTCTAGTTTCGAATTATCACAACAATCAACAATTTCATCGGTACTCAAGTTGGATTTAGATAAATCCTTTTTCATGCAATTAATATCCTCAACAAGAGTACTATTTTCTTTTTCAAGGTTTCTAACCTTGTCAAGTGTGGTGGTGTGAGCACATGATAGTGATTCGTAGGAAGTAAATAAATTATCCTTTTTATTTTTCAAAACATTGAATTCCTTTTTCAAATTTTTGTACTTAACTAGTAAATCTTGGAATTCATTTTGAAGATCATCAAAATCATTTTGCAAATCACTATAATTATTTTGAATAACAATATCATAAGAAGTAGAGGGTTTAAGACATACCTCGTTTTCTTCTTCGATGCCCATAAGACAATGTTCAACTTCTTCATAGTTGGAAGTTGTAAGAGGCTTGTTCCTTAGATTTGACATTGTATCCCTTTGAGAAGTAGATGCTTTTGAGTTGCTCCTATCATTTGCATATACTTCATGTATGGCTTCTAATTTTTGCCATACTTTATGTGCCGATCGAATTCCTACAATATGTTCATATTCCAAATAAGTAAGTGAACAATATAGAATATTGAGAGCTTTACCATTTAAGGAGATGATTTTCTTCTCTTCATCATTTAGCTCTTTGAGGTCTTTGGAGGTGTGTGGTGTGTTTATCATCGGAATAGATTCTCCATTTATGATGATGTTCCAAATATCGAACCCTCAACCTTGTAAATAACATTCCATCTTTCTTTCCAAAATATATAATTTTTGGAATCAAATAGAGGTGGCTTGGTGGTGGAGGTGCGGTAAGATGAGCTTCGTTCAGAGCCGACAATCGTTCCTCTTCACTCGTGATGTGAAACGAGCTTGCCAAAGAGTTTGGCTCGATACCACTTGTAAGTCCAGCGGCTACGATAATCTAGAGGGGGGGTGAATAGATTATCTCCATCTTTTCGATTTTACCCTCTTTTTCGAACCGAAAGCTCAAAGACAATAATAAAGGTGCGGAATGTAAACAACACACGTCGATTTATAGCGGTTCAACCCACCTAGGGCCTAATCCTATACCACCCCAAAGATATCAGGGATGGATTTCAAAAAGAAAAAGATTTTATTAATTACCAAAATTAATACAACACCAACTTACAACACCTTGAAGAGCACCACACTCTTCTTCAACACCACCTTTGAGATTACCACAATCTCTCTTGAAGATTACCACAATCTCCAACGGCACCTTGTGAAGATTACCACAATCTTCAACCTTGAAGAATACCAAATTCTTCAACACCTCAACAAGAAGATTACCACAATCTTCTCACACCTAACACCTAGATCACCCAAGTGTGTTCTTACCACAAGAACACTCACAAGGATATCTTGTGTTGAATGATTACCCAAAAATCCAAGATTACAACTCGATAATGAATTATACAATTGAGTGCAAGTGTAATCAAGAATAGCCTAGACCTCAAGGATGTGAAAGTGATAAGCTAGGCAAAATTACAACAAGAATAATGACAATAGAAGACCAACTGTTTGCTTGAGTATATCTTGTTGTGTTGTGTTGTGTTGTTCTCTCTTATTTGTTGTGCTTCAAATCTTCCTCTATTTATAGGAGATGATTGATACTTGATAGGCTCCTCTTGGAATCTGATGTCTACAAAAAAATTGCAATTAAAATCAAGATTATAGTTGTTAGAAATCAATACCACAAATTAGGGAAGGGTCATTCGATGCACGACGGTTAGAATTTTCTTCATTCAAACTAGAGGGCGACCGGTCGCATGGAAATAGAAGTTCAAAAAATGACACAACATTTTTACATAGGGCGACCGGTCGACGTGGGGTTCGACCGGTCACCCCTATGTCCAACCGGTCCATGTCTCAAGGAAATGAAGAACGGGAGTTTCTGTTTCAACCAAGATTTCAGTCGTGTCACTGGGCCGCACCACGGCAACGGCCGACGTCCATTGGCCGACGACCCGCTTTTTTATACTCCAGGTTCAATTTTGTTTCAACGTACTCTTCAGTGCGGGTTGCCCTATAGGGCGGCCAGGTTGACCTCGAGACAGAAATGTTGTCCGATTTTTGTCGAAAATAAACCTCAAGAAATACTCCGAAAAATTCGTAAAAATATTTTAAACCGATCGGGAGTATTTAGGACAACATTAGAAATATAATTTTGATGAAATAACACATTAATACAAAAAGTGTTGTCCGATATAAACTTCAAGAAATACCCCGATAAATAGTAAAAATATTTTAGACCGATCGGGAGTATTAGGACAACATTTATAAACATAGTTTCAATGTAAAAACATTATGACATAAAATCATTAAAAGCGTTGTCCAATTTAGTCAAAAATAAACTTGAAGAAATACTCCGGAAAATATTAAAAACCTTTTAAATCATTTAGGAGTATTTGGACAACCTTTAAAAACATTGTTTTGGTGTAAAAACAAAATCATCAAAATCATGATAAAACCATTTATCAAACAATCGGTCCTTGATGATAGTGGTCAACTCGCTCTTTTCATCTTGGCTCCTCGCAAGCGCTCGTGTCGATCCCTATTATCTTTGCCGGGCGCTCCTTGGCTAGCTCGAGGTCGCCGATCACTCTCTCGGTGCGGTGAATCATCGGTGCCCGGTAGTACTCCCGCCAAAGCATGGGCATGGAAAACATCCCACCAAGAAGGCGGTGCGACTCCATCCCGATCAAACAAAACTAAGGCGGATCACCAAATGTAGAGGAAACATAAGTAGAGAATAAGGAAAGAATGAATAAAGGAAATCGGTCAAGAATCAACTAAGTCAAGACAAGTATGACTATGAAATCTCAAAATATGCGTTCTAACTTAGTTCAAACATCTATAAGACGGTTCTATGCCAATTTCAAATCGATTTCACACTTAATTGGTCAAGTCGCGGTACTACCCAAAACACGCATCGAGGGTCCTATCCGGGTCGGCTCGGTGTAAGTTTCCATCTTACTAGCCGAGCTCGATACCACTCTAGCCATCACGCCCAAACGGGACGCGATGACGATCCACAACTTAAATACAAATAACCAAACGATCTAGATGAATATCATCGAGAACCCAATGAAACAAAGTCAAAATAGCAATGAAATAAAATAACAAGCACAACTTATAGTCCACAATCCATAATCCAAATTACATCCTCGAAAATCAACCAACGATAACAACTTAAAAGTCAAAGGGTCCTACGCTCTTGATTTACAAACCGGAATGAAAAGAAAATAGAATAGTCCAACAACAATCACAAGAAACGAGTCTATCAACAACAACAAGAAGTAGTAAATCCAACAAGCGGAGTACAAAGGCTCAATCAAGGCCGATTCAAAGATCTTCAACAAAGTCCTCATCTAAAGGTTAGAAAAGCGGTGGGGATGAGACAAATCTCGGTGGATGGGGTGATCGGGTGCAAGTGTGGCGATATATAGTTTATGCGAGAAAACAGATTATATGAAAATGCGTGAGTATGATGCATGAATCCACACACGATCCACAAGCGTCGTGATAACTATATTTAAGTAATATACTTATACGATTCAAGAAAATAGTTCATGGTCACACGACACTATGTGATTCGGTCAAGACAGGTAGGATTGCGTGCGGAAATGTAATGCCAATCCCATGCAAGGCATATAATGGTTGCGTCACGGATTTGTAGCGCCAACCAATGCAAAACAAGTAAGCGGTTGCGCACGGATTTGTAGCGCCAACCAAATGGGTCCGATAACTCCGGAATCGTGTGGATCGGGCAGCGGTTCCTTCGTTCTTCCTTGTAACTCCCGAGCAAGATGGTCCAAGACTGTCACCTTATCGCTCCATAGGCAAAGACAAATCCACAAAGAGAGCTAGCTAGCCCGTATTGTCATAATCATGATTATACCTCAAGTACTACGACCCGCTTCCCTTGGACAAACTCCGTCCCTCAGTTGCAGGATTAGGACGATGGGGCCGGAAGAGTGGAATAGCAGCCGAGCTGCCCGGTTCCATCCCCGACGTATCCATTCCGACTGTGAGCTCGACACACCAATTTGAGTCAATAGGAAACTAAATACAAGTACAGGCAGTCAACCAGGCAGTCGAGTATGATTGATTCAGGGAAGCAGTTTAGGAAAATTTTTGAAAATTCACGAGTAGCAATATGGCGTTGGTGGAGTTATTTGGATGAACATGATTATCGGAAGGATAAGCAATCTTCGATATCTTGAAAGATTAGGTAGAACATAAGTCCCATTATAGATTCAAAACCGCAAGACGAGGAAGTCACCCCGCGATCGGGTATTAATCGGTCGAATAAGTCCGATAAGTCAAGGGTTTTTGAGAAAATAAAATACTTTAATTAAATCTCCAAGTCAGAGGGTCCAGGGCTATTTTAGTAAAAGAGAAAATAATTTGGGTTAGGTCCTTTATAAAAGAAAAATTACAATTTAGCCCCGTTTTGTAAAAACCAAAACTTTTGGGGTTAAAAATTGAATAAATAAATATCCCGACCTTGAAAAATTATGAGGTCAGTTCCTAAATTCTCCAAATTGTCCAGAGATTCAGGTTTCTAAAGTTTTGAGGTCGAGGTTTTATAAAATTCTTACATTGGCCCCAAATTTGTAAAAATTGTCATTTCGGACCTTAAGTTTAAAATAATCGAAACTCACAAACCGGAAGGGCTTTTAATGTGATTCCAGTTGGAAAATTTCACTAAGGTTAATAGGATATTGGGACAAAAGAAGTTTTTAAAATAAATAAGTGTAGGTCCTTTAACTTTTGAAAATATCATTTTTGTCCCATTTTGAAATAATTGCCTTTAAGGCTTTTAGGGGTCCAATTGTTATGAAATTTGAACCTTGGGTCCAAAATATAATTAAGTTATAGTTAAGTTAGTATTTCCAGGTGCATGGGCTGCATAAGTCCTGGAAATTTCATTTGGGTCCTCAAGTTTAGTATTTTACACATTAGTCCCTCAATTTTAGAAATTTTACTTTCCAAGCCCTAAACACTTGGATTTTTGGAATACATTTAAAATATGTAATTTCCAGTACCTTAAGAATCAAATTCTCAAAATTTAAAGTTAAGGTCTGGTACAGTTTTAAAATTTGCAATGTAGCCCTTAAACTTTCAAAATTTTACAATCTAGTCCTTGGGCTTTTAAAGGTTGATTTTGTTTATCTAAAAACATTTAAAACTTTATTAAAATGTCCAAAAGTCATTTTTGAACCTGAGTACAGTCCCAAATTTTGAAATTTGCAGAGGGGTCCTTTAACTTTCATTTTCTTGCAATTTAGTCCACCAACTTTCCATTTTTTACATTTTTAAGTCCAAAATTGAAATTTAATCAATTATGC
Organism: Rehmannia glutinosa; assembly: GCA_016081115.2. Taxonomy (NCBI): domain Eukaryota; kingdom Viridiplantae; phylum Streptophyta; class Magnoliopsida; order Lamiales; family Orobanchaceae; genus Rehmannia; species Rehmannia glutinosa. The sequence goes on from CM071924.1 coordinate 38,841,783, forward strand.
TCGACTTGTCCAGGTTATAAGTCATCCAAAACATGAATTTAAAGATCATACACATGCATATCCAATACATACAAGAATTCATTAAATAAAACATTAAATTGCACATGCATGCACCTAAAATTCAATAAATAGCAATTTTGAGCAACTCTTGAGAATTTTCATGATTTGATACATAAAATTGACATGCAATACATAGATTATATATCTCAAGGCTCATAATCAAAATTCCTACATGCATTTTAATAAAAACACCTAATAGTTGGAAAGTATTTTTCCACCCACCTTAAAATTGGAAATTGTGAAATAAAAGGATAAATTTCACAATTTTTGGATGAGGCCTCTTAGATCAGCCCATAAGTTAAGAAATATCAAAAATTTGGAGTTAGAAAAATGAGAGAAAAATTAAGGAGAAAAAGAAGGAGATAAGAAAATGAGAAACACTACACTTTACCTTGTGTAGTAGGAGATTGGAGACTAGTTGAAGCTTTAAATTTGGAATTTTTGGTTCAACTCCAAAATCACCTAAGGTCAGCCCCTATTTCTCAAAAATGAAAAAGGGGTGTTAAAATTTGAAAAAAATAGAAAGAAGAGGAAAGAAGGGTTCTAGTGTCCAATTCTTACCTTGTAGTCCAAATTCTCTACTAGTTCTTCTTCAAGTCTTGAAGTCCTTCTTCAAGATGATGTCAAGCTCTAATCTTCAAATGGTCTTCTAAATGTACCTCCAAAACCAAAATTAACTTAAGTCAAGAAGTGAAAAGAGGTAGGTAGATGATATCAAGATGAATTGGAGAACCACATTTCTTACCTTGTGAAGTATAAGGAGGAAAAATCTTGAAAATTTTTCTAAGTGTTGAAGAAGAAGGTGAAGAAAGAGTAGAGAGAAGTAGGAAGTTTAGAGAGAAGTAGGAGAATTAGCTTTGAGAGATGAAGGCGTTGGATGAAAAATGAACAAATTTGTTTATTTTTCTTCATGTGGCCGTCCACATGCTTGAGAGGGGGTAGAAAATTTTGATTAATTTGTGTCTTGCATTTTGCCTCTTGCATGGGAGACATTTTGGAGGTCAAAGGTATGGGAAAGAGATGGTTTGAATGGAATGTTGGAAGACTTCCAACATGTTGGCAAAATTAATAATAAAGAATTGATGTATGAGATGATGTGTATAATGTTTGAATTAATGATATAATTATACACAAGATGACTAATATAAGGTGTAAGTGTACAAGAGTTGGATGATATTTCTACTCCAAATCATCACCATGGCCGTCCATACTAAGGGCATTATGGTAATTCCATATATTTTTTTTTTGTCCCAAATTTGATGATAATAGATGAAATATATCAATCTCCAAAATAATTAGTGATTTCCTTGATCTCTTATAAGTCTCATGATCACTTAATCTAAATCAAAATCTTAATTCTATAAAGTAAAAGTCTCTAAAATAAATAGTCTCTTAAAATTATAAGGTGACTAATAAATACAAAAATAGTAATAATGATCAATCAAGTGATCATAGATGCAGAATAGAATTAATAAGGATCATGATCACAAGTAATTAAATAAAATGAAATGAAATACAAAATATATATATTATTAATAATTACCCGTCAAAGTGACGCGGTAAAATAGTCGATCAAATACATAGACGACAATAAGAATCAATTATAAGCTCGGAAAAATCGGGGCTTCACAATTTTGCTTGAATTTAGTATGGTACCAGAGCACCCAGGTTTGGTTTGGAGGCGGTGCTGAGAATCGGACCCCGACCTATTTGGATTGGCACACTCCATATGAGGGCGGGTGTTAGAGTTTGTGTTTATCCCACATCGCCAATTCATTGGGCTATTATTGTGTACAAATTTAGGTTGGATACCTTCTCCCCGAGCTAGCTTTAGGGGATGAGTTCCGCCCAAGTCCACCCAAGTTTAAAAGTATCAATTAGAGCTAGCTTTTTTAAAGCAAGGTTAGTTTTCTCGATTCATACTTAGTTTTCGTTATTATTTGATTTGGTATTTTAATCCTTTCGTTTCTATATTTATGATGGTTTTTATTATCATGATTATTGCAATCAATTAGTGTGAGATTGTATAGGAAGAATTATTTATATTGGAATTATGTGATGAAAATTATTTTATAGGAAATAAGACGTGGGGTTATATTTTTGGATCTTATCGTAAACCTGTGCAAACGAATAATCAAAAAAAAATTAGCAGTTGGAGGTTTGGGAAGTATGCAATTCAAGATTTGTCACATAGATTAACAACTCAGTTGAGAATCCGATTGATATGCAGTTGGTGAAGTATGAAACATCTAAAGAGGTTTAGGATCATTTAGAGCAATTGTACTCGCAGTCTAACTTTGCAAAATAATATCATCTAGAAATTGATATGCGGGCTCTTCAACAGAAAATATGAGATGTTCAAAATCTTTATTCTGCCCATTGGGATCAATTAGCTCTTATAGAATCCTCTGAACTTCGAGATTTTACTCCTTATAATGCCTGTAAACTACAAAAAAACTGCTGATAGACACCACCAAAAGGATACCGGTTCTGTGACTTTACTGGTGTCTTTTCCCATATAACAACGGTTTTGTAAGAAATTGGTGTGTAATTAGTGTTGTGGTTTGATAAACAACAGCGGTTTCCTAGAACTGGTGTCTATTGTAAAAAACATTCCCAAATAGACACCGGTTTTGGCATCGGATTTCGAAACCGGTGTGTCTATTTATATAAATTATTTTAGATTAGACACCCGTTGTTTTGACATCGTTCCAAAACCGGTGTCTATAATATTTTAGAAACCAGATCTTTCGACACCGGTCTAAAGAACCGGTGTCTTTATTTTTTATCTAGATCTTTACGCAGGTTGTTGTAAAACCGGTGTCTTATGACCCTCTAATGAGGTTATTAGTTGAAGAATAGTAAAATTAGTGTATGGCTTGGTCACTCTCTTTCTTTGACCCACCTTTTTCTCCCCCCCAAATCTTTGTGGTTTCAAACCCTAATTATCTGCCGCTTCTTCAGATCTGTCACTTTGTTTGCTTAGATATTCACTTACGGAAGAGATGATGTCGGTGTTGCGCTGGACATGACTCTTGACGATCCGATCAAGAGCAACAAAAATCCGCTCCTCGTGGCGGAGGTCATGCCATGGTCCAGGCCAAGACGCCGCCCCCTAACCGCTCCGCCAACCGAGCAGGTCCCTATGTCTTGCACCAGGGCACCTGAATCAGCTTCGGTTTAGTTTGAGTTCAACTTTTCATTTTGGTTCACTAAATATTTATCCATTTTAGCAAAGATATGGGATGTCCCTGTGAAATTGATAGGTTCCTAGTTAATGTGATTTTTGCGAAATTAATTTATGCAATCAGGAATTTAGTTTGATATCCCCCGGCCCCTCCCCTATAAATTGAATCTTGAAGGTAGCAATCGATGTTTATGTTTATAGCTTGGGCTTGGCTTCATTTTCTGTCCATTTGTTTGTGGATTTTTTGCTAGGCAATTGTTATAATTCCCTCTGTTTGGCATATGACTGCGAGCTTAGGTTTGGTTTGAGATCAACGTTTCATTTTGGTTCACTAAATATTTATCCATTCTAGCGAGATATGGCTTGTCCCAGTGAAATTGATAGGGTCCTAGTTAATGTGATTTTCGGGAAATTGGTATATTCAATCAGGAATTGAGGTTGATCTTTTTTTTCTTTCCAATATTTTTTTTGAAATTGCATATTGAAGGGTAGCAATCGATGTTTATGTTTTTCCATGGGCTTGGCTTCATTTTCTGTCCATTTCTTTGTGAACTTCCCTTGTTGTGGCATTTCAGAATGGAGTTTTGAGACCTGGGATTAGTCTTGTTGTTGAGCATAAATGTAAGAAAGTAAAGATAGGGAACTCTCACCCTTTACGAGCCAATAATGTCTTATCTTTGATTATAACATTTTGTGCACATGTTTTTAGTTTATTTCTGTGACTGACTTCATGTAACTGTGATTTTGAAAGAGTGTGTTCTTTTTTTTCAGGTTTATTTCGAGCCTGATGATGTGCATGCGTGTATAGTCACGTGTGGAGGATTGTGCCCTGGTCTCTAGCACATATACATATGACTCATTGAAAGCAAGCTATGATGAGCTTAAGGCGGATTATGTTAATCTTTAGGCAGAGAATGAGAGTTTGAAAAATGAGGTATGATCTGATATTTGCTGCAAGTTTCATAGTAGGGATAATTACAAAAAGTGCCCTGAGGTTTAGCTTAATTACGAAAAATTCCAGTTATGTTTGCTAAATTACAAATATATGATCAACTTCACATTTTCATGGTTTATAGCAGGTGTATGATTTATTGAATCAATGGTTATTGGGTTTCGCTAGAAAATGAAGTCCACGAGGAGGGTTTTGGTTTTCTTGATTTCTTGTTTGTGGGTTACTGTGGGAGTTATTTGCAATAATGGAAAATCCAGTGGCCTACTGCCTTCATATATATATATATATATATATATATATATATATATATAGATGAACAAAATGAAACTCAAACTTAGAAGATCACACAGTCCAAATACCAACTCCAGACAGAGTACCACAGTGCAAGAAATTTACACCTCAAACTATACATGAATGTTTGTTTAATAGTGTAAGTTACAAATACAACAATGAAGAATTAGATAATTAGACATACACAAATTGGTGAATTATAAAATAAAAAACAAACAAATTACACAACTAGCCTTCCAAAAGATCGGCCGGAAAAGCTGGCTGCAGAGAGGGGGGAGATCAAACTATTTTCGGAGACGATGAAGACATTAGTTTAGGAATGTTTGATTTATTGATTTTTGACTTCATATGTATGTAGTGGAACCTTCTGCACTTAAATTTCGGTTGATGCTCAACTTGAAGGTACATTAATTGTAGGATATATCCTTTAGACTTCTGAGTTTCTTGCTTCAAATTTAATTTTTGGTTATCCTGTGCATGGCTTTGTCACTCGATATATACTTGCTTTTGGTTTTTTGTTATTCGAGCAGAGAGTTAATTTGCCAAAGATTGGAACATGATCATTGTGGATATCTTCGTGAAACTTCCATCTTGTGGGTGCCGTATTTTTATCCACTTTATTTCTCGTCACATTGATGCATATTTAGTATTGTAGTTTAATGGAATTTTGAAGTTTGTTTGGCTTTGAGAAGTAGGAAATGTTGATCTTATCCCTATCTTTGTTGTCTTTCTCCATCTTCAGATTTGGGATTTTTATATTATCAGGGCATGAGACTTATTCTGGTGCACATATTTTTGAAGTTTGATATTTTTGAAAATGTTTGGTTTTGGAAGAGCTATGGACATACTCTCCTTAGTGTGAAAAAACTTTACTGGTTGTAAAAACTTTATTGAATAGCTACACTTTGCAGTTAGTAATTTATGCTGGCACAATAGTAGTTTTGTTATCATACTCTCTATTGTCAATGGACCTATCCTCTCTTGTGGTCAAAATCTCCTGAACAACTCTAAACTAACGGCAAACCAAAACCAATCTTGCTTTTATAATTACATGATTTTGCTCTTAAGGTTATAAATGAAACGAACAAGTCATGGGCCAAACTTGTGAAAAGATTTATTCATGTTGGTGAACTCTCTCTTGTCTGAATAAGATCGTTGAATTTGAGCTGCCGTTTTTTTTTTTCACATCACCAGTGTTAGGTATCGACCCCGCTGTCGTTGATGAACGCCATATCCATTTACAATAGTCCAACAAACTCAACTATTACAGAATAATCCTACGGTACAGGGATTAAGGATTACAACCTTTCTTCTAATAATGCAATGAATAAGAAAACAAAGCCGTGCGATACACACGCACAAGGGAAGGCACTTTCCCATCCAAACCCGAAGCAAAGAAGCGTAAAAAACAAAAGCCAAAAACTACAGAGAACAAAACCCTTGAGACCGCGGAGCCGATTACGCAAAATGGGTTGCCTTCTTTCTACCGAACCGCGCCACAAAATACAAAACAAGGAATCAGTAAAAGCTCAAGAATAGAATTAAACTGAAAGCAAATGAAAGGATATCACCGGTTTGAAGCACCAGGCTTAGTGGTCGAACGGGACTTAGGCTCATGTTGTGTGTAGCGGTCCCTTCACCATCGACTACGAAACCGGATGCACCCAAAGTTGGCCACCACCGAGACACCGAAGCCCCACGGCCGTTTGAACCCTCGAATCACCCGAAAACCCACCGGAGAAATAAGCCCGAAACCCTAGATCCCCAAACCCCTCGAACCGAGGAGAAGCACTCACACACTCAACTCACAATCCCACAAAGTAGATCGAAGAGAGTACCCTTTGAAACACTCAAGAAGCACACTTTGAAATCTCACAAAGAAAAGATCAGAAGCTGGTAAGTTTCAAGGGAGGAAAAAAAAGAGGCGCTGCACTTTTAGAGATTAGAGGCTGAGTTCTACAGTTAGGGTTTGGAGAAATAGGGAGTATTTAAGTGGGAATGAATGGTTTGGATCAAAATCACAAAATGGACGGTTTGGATGAAACATAAAAGGATCCGCAGTTTTCATCTTGGGTCGGGTTGAACCGGGTGATAAGTTGAGGGTTGGTTGCATATTGGGCTTAGTCTCATATGGGGCATGGACAAATGTGAACTGGGCCAATACAAAATTGGGCCATATTCTAACATTCTCCACCTTGGCACAATTTCTATTTCACACGACTCGGGACATACACACATAATCATCATCGCCTATTTATTTTCTTTACTATACACACAGTACAGCAAGAATCAGCATCACAGTAAGCACAAAGCAAATCGTAACACACGGGACAACTTAGCAAGCACACAACAAGCAAAAGCAAAACGGGACAGGGTAAAATCACCATATTGCGCACACAAAGACAAAGAATAATTGGAAATAACAAGCACACAACAAGTTATTTCCAAAACCAACAAGTATAGGAACTGTTCAATCACATGTATCTGTTAGGAATTTTATTGTTTAGATTTTGATGAATGCCATGTAAAACTTAGAATAGAAAGTTAGCTCCCCAATTCTTGCTTTGAAATGTATTGTAACAATTAGAGCCGCAAGCCGAGTTAAGTCGCCTACGCTCCAACTTGCAAGAAGATAATTGAAGGCTTGAAGGAAAACTCTGTTGTGAGACAGTGAGTACAACAAAGAAGAGCAGGCACAGAACTCGATGAAGAAGCGGTGAGATGCGGTGAGTGAAACATCGGTCAAGTCAACTCAAGAGAAGCCAAGTCTCAAGATGAAGTGACGGAAGAGTCATCCAATGATTGGAAGCTCGACTCTAAGTCACCTGGGGGAAAGCGAGGAAATGCGGTCAAGTCGAGATAATCGAAAAAGAACCGTTGATTTAAATCAAGAGATTTACTTAAACAAGTAATATCTCCATACTACCTTTCTTGGAGTGCTCGGTCCCGTAAGCGTGCAAAGAAATGAACCAATGGGAAGCACTACACCGTGTCGAACTCGAAAAGGTGATAAAACATTTCATACGAGGAAATGGCAATTCCAAGAAGTGCAAACCAACGATCGCAGCAAAGTGATTTTCAAAAATGAGCCTATCTCTTCAACGGGCAAATTTTTGAAAGTTCACTATAAAAGGCCGAGGAGTTTGATTGAGAAATTATGATGCGTGGATGACACACACGTGAGATATACAAGCTTATCAAAATTGAAATATTCTCAATCCTCAAGCCTACATCTCGAAGAACATCAATCCAACACTTACCCGTGAAGGAAAGAGAACTTCAATCGGTTGAAGAGGAAACTATCGAAAACAAGGGGTCTACATTCCAAGAAGGATTGTAGAAAGGTTCAAGGTGAACCAAGTCTTAAGCGTTTGGAGGGCTTCGTGATCAAATCCAAAGTGCTTGAGCAAGTGAGTAGTAGTAGCGGCAAATACGCCCTGTGAAGAAGCCGAGTCGCACGAAGGCTTGGTGAGTGATCAAGGCGTCTCAGATCGAGTCCCAAAGGATCAAGTCATTTGTTGTGATCAAGACTTGTATCCGGACTATTACCACTTTGTAAACCGATCATTACTTAGTGGATTCCTCCGGGGAGTTGGAGAAGAGAGGAGTAGAAGAATTACCCCATCTTGAACCTCTATAAAAACTTTATTGTGTCATTTACTTTACAAAGACATTTAAATATCCGCACTTTTAATTGCTTATATCCACGATAAATTTGCTATCCATCCGATAATCTATAAGTACTAAATCAAGTGTAAAAACTTGCTTAAACAAACTTAAGGGTGTTAAGTCTTTTGAAAACAAAACCACAATTTGAGTCAAATTATAGCCAACAATTTGAGTTACTCTCTACTAATGTACTCAAATTTGAGTCATGTTGAGAGATTAACTCTCTTGAGTGACTAATTCGTTGTCCATCAAGGACTGTGTGTGTAGAACTGTAGATTTAAAAGGCCTAAATTGAAAATTTGGTAAGGTTTATTCAACCCCCCTTCTAAACCTTACACTTACACCCCTTGGGACCTACAAGTGGTATCGGAGCGGTTGGTTCATTGAACCCTCCGCACCGGTTAGTTCGAACTAGATCTCCAAACTTTTCAAAAGTCCGCTTTAGTACTTAATCTTTCAAAACTCTTTTCTATCATTAAAAGTTATCATCATGGAAGCAAATCTAACACGCATTCCTATGTTCACTATTGAAGAATTTGATGATTGGAAAATTCGTATGCGAGGCTCATCTATCAAAGATTACATGATGAGATGTGGATAGTGATAGAAGATGGCCTCTCGCAAATATTAAAGGTGAACACGGTACATGCACGAAGAGTTGCGGTGAAGGGGAAGAAGATGCGAAGACCGGACGGTCATGGTTGAAAAACCAAGAACCGAGTGGACAAATGATGACAGAAAAAGATACAACCTGGACAATGTAGCCAAGGATATTCTCTACAAAACCTTGGACAAAGCCATGTTCAATAAAGTGAAATCTTGCAAAACAACTTGACTAAGGAAATCTGGGACAAACCGACATTGATTTGTGAAGGCTCGAGCAAATCAAAGAAAACAAACTTTCAAATGGGTGGTCTGTACAAAAATTTGAGAACTTTAAAATGATCTCAGGAGAAAACCTGGATCAACCGGATGCTCGATTTACGTAAATCACAAATGAGTGTCTACACTTGGAAAGGAATATACACGAAGAAATGTGTATGAAGATCCCGAAAAGTCTTCCGGTGAATGGGAGATGAAGGTCATGGCACGAGACATTCCATGGACCTATCAAAGACATCCAACCATGAGTTATTCTCGGACCTCAAAGCCTATGAGTTTGAGTGAGAAAGAAAGACCGAGGAAGAGACAATTTGTACCCAAAACAAATTTGCTCTAGTTGTCAAAGACGGAAGGAGAGTCAAGTCAAAGAGGCAATCGACCGGAAGAAATAACCCTAATGGTTAAAAGATTTAACAAGTTCTTTAACAAGAACTACAAGAGAGGAAAGGGTGAATCCTCCGAGAAGACACTCGGCTCCTCCAAATCAAGGGATGATAGGCCAACCAAGAGAAGATCATCAACAAGTTGAGTATCAAAGGGTCGACAACTCAAGAATAGAAAGAAGAGTGAGCAAAAGGTCTGAATATCTATGTTGGAATTGTAGACAACCAGGTCACTATGCCATTGATTGCTCATATCCAGTGAGTCAACAAGTGTAAACGAAGAAGAAAGAAAGGTCTTGAGAGAAAGAAGACAAGAGAAGAAAAAGGCAATGATGGCTGCAGAGATCACGAGACAAATGACCAAGTCAAGAGAGACTTAATGGCCAAAGAACAAGATCAAGAAGATGAGGTACAATCTAACTCAACAAGCTCGGATAATTAGTGATAGTGATAGTGATGACACACACACTTCATCACCCACCGATCTTTATGATTCATTAGGCAAAATGATGAAAGATTTTGAGCACATTAAAACCTCACACACACTATTGAATGAGGAAAACGACCTACTCAAAAATCAAAACTCAAAGCCGACTAAGGAGCCGAGTACTCTAAGTCAAATAGCGATGAGAATAAAAGTTTAAAAGTCGACAATGCTAAATTAATAGCAGTAAATTCGCTATAGAAAAGAGGAGAATGACCTCGAAATGTTATGCCTCATTCACTAAGGCATCTAAATCATTGGATGATCTTATTATGAGTCAAAGAGAATGTGGAGACAAGACAAAGCTTAGGATTTAATTCCTTTGTGCCATGTCAAACCTCAAGAGTAATTTTGGAAAAAGGATCTTCAAGTCATGAAGAGTCCGAAAAATCCAAAACTCTAAATGATGCGCACACTTTCAATCCAAAGCACAATACTAAGCAAAGCGGCCTTGGTTACAAAGGAAAAGGAAAACAAACCGATTGAAAGTCTTTGAAAGGGAGTGAGAAGAGATTCATTGAGTCCTCGGCGGACTCCAAACAAAATACTCAGTAAAGAAGAAGCGAGCTACCAAAAATCCCGAGAAAACTCATAAAAGAAATACATATGATGGGAATGGTAGAAAATATCCAAGCCAAGCCGACCTGGAATAATGTGAACTATCGGCTGAGACTTATGGAATACAAGCCCAAATGGCAAAGGCCTAGAACTCAACAAAGGCCATTCCAAAAGCATAAGAGCTTTCATCAAAGACACATATGCACCTAGGCACTACACTCAAAGACACCACAATTACCCAAGAAAGGCAATTGCTAAAACACATATGCAGCATACAGACAAAAAGACAATTTGTATGAACCTAGACTCCCCAAGCAATTTGCCAGGATTGATTATGATTATGGCATCGATAGATGGCAACCTCTTAGAGTCAAATCATTTGGCTATAGGTTGGTTGGATCATCTTATAATTCTAACCCCTCGGGACCCAGACAAGAATGGGTACCTAAAACTTAATTTCCTTGATTGCGGGTTCAAGGAGCGAAGTGAGTGCCAAGGAACCTGGTACATGGATAGCGGTACATTCAGGACATATGACAGAAATAAGAGAAATCTGTCAAAATTCAAGGAAGTCAAAGGAGCCAAAGTCATATTTGGAGGAAATGAAGCTCCTGGTGAAATAAGAGGCATTGGATCCATCCAGAGGAATGGTTTAGAAATCACAGATGTTGCATATGTTGAAGGACTAAACTTCAATTTACTAAGCATCATCAACTCTGCGACAAGGGCTACAATGTTGGATTCAACATGGGAATATGCCAAATCAAAAATGTTGAATCTAATGAAGTTGTCTTTGCAAGGATGCGTGACGAGAAAAATATGTATGTAGTGGATTGGTCAATCGCAACACCCAAAGACTGTCTACTAGCAAAAAGCACAATTTGAATCAAGTTGGTGGCACAAAAAAGTCGAGTCATCCGAACTTCAAAACGATTAATAAGCTAGCAAGAAGTCATCTTGTGGAAGGACTTCAGGACTCGATATACAAGAAGGAGAGTATATGTGATGCATGTCGAAGGAAAACAAATCAAGTCGTCGTTTCAAGAAAAGACTTGCCCATCCTCAACAAGAATATTGCATCCGCTTCATATGGATCTATTTGGCCCGGTGGAACCAAAGCAAGCATAAGTGGAAAGAAATACACCTTGGTGGTAGTAGATGACTACTCAAGATATACATGGACAATATTCATGTGCAAGAAGAAAGAAACTCTACAAAAGCTACCACGGTGATGAAGAGGATACAAAATGAGAAGAGTCAAACCATTATCAAAATAAGATCGATAGAGGAACCGAGTTTGTCAATGGAATAATAACTCAAGATCTTGTGTTGAGAATGGTATTGGTCATGAACTATCATTTGCAAGGACTCACAAACAGAGAATGGAGTTGCGAAAGAAGAAGCAGAACCCTCAAAGAAGCGGCAAGGACCATGTTAGGTCAGACGGGGTTACCAAAAAGGTTTTGGTGAAGCAATCAACACAACCTGCTACACCCAAAAAACAGATGTATGATAAATAGGCGGTGACAAAGACTCCTATGAGATCCTGAATTTGGAAGAAAACCAAATGTTGCATATTTCGGATATTTGGATGTAAATGCTTCATCCACAATAATGGCAAAGATAACCTAAAAGGCTTTTGATGCTAAAGGCGATGAGGGTATCTTCTTAGGATACTCTCGGTGAAAGCAAAGCCTACGAATACTCAACAAAAGAACTATGGTTCTGAGAAGAATCCATTCATGTAGTATTCGATGAGCCAAACATAAATGGAGAAGACATTGAAGAGTCGGTGATAAGTGAAACATCCAACCTTACAAAAGAGTCCCTATCAAGTCAAGCGGGGATTATCAATTGAGAAGAAGATGAGATAGTCTGAATCGCAAAAAAGCGGTGGAAAATCTGCACCGGTGAGTGATCACGAGAGAGCCGACCCAAAGAACACTGTTTGCAAGTCGATGAATCCAGCCTAACTTACTTCAACCTGACGTAAGATGGTGAGAGACCATCCACGAGAACTTGTCATTGGAGACATGAGAGAAGGTGTCAAGACAAGATCGAACTCAACAAGAAGCAATGTTCACATGCTTCATCTCGCAGATAGAGCCCAAAAATGTGTCACAAGCATTGGATGACACACATTGGATTCAAGCTATGCAAGAAGAGTCAATCAGTTTGAAAGAAATAAAGTATGGGAATTAGTACAAAGACCCATACATCAAAATGTTATTGGAACCAAATGGGTATTCGAAATAAGATGAACGAGGAAGGATCGTGGTAAGAAACAAAGCAAGATCGGTAGCCAAAGGATATTGCCAAGAAGAAGGAATAGATTTTGATGAAACGATTTTGCTCTGTAGCAAGATTGGAAGCTATAAGGATGTTTCTTGCCTATGCAGACTCACAAAAATTTCATTGTATATCAAATGGATGTAAAAGTGCATTCTGAATGGATTATTGGAAGAAGAAGTGTATGTTGAACAACCTCCCGGATTTGAGCGGAAGACTCTTGGAGACAAAGTGTACAAACTCAAGAAAGCCCTGTATGGATTGAAACGGGCACCCGGAGAGCATGGTATGATACCTGTCACAATTCCTAAGCGAAAATGGATTCACTAAAGGAAAAGTGGATAGAACACTTTTCTTTAATTCAAGACAAGAAGAGTATCTTGCTTGTTCAAATATATGTAGATGACATCATTTTTGGATCCACTAACAAAGAGTGTGTGAAAAATTCTCAAACCTCATGCAAAGTAAATTTGAAATGAGCATGATGGGAGAGTGACATTTTCCTTGGACTTCAAGTGAAACAACCGAAGGATGGAACCCTTATAAGTCAAACAAAATACACCGGAGATTTAATGAAGAAATTTGGTATGGAGGAGAAGTCTTACGTAAAAATACCAATGAACACATCATCAAAATGGACATGGAAGCGGATGGCAAGCACTTTCAGATCAAACAAGATCTGAGCACTTATTGGATCACTTTGCTCTATCTCTCGCCTAGCAGCCGACATCACCTTTCTTTGTCAGAGGTGTATGTGCAAGATTTCAATCTGCTCCAAAAGAGAGCCATATGATCTGACTAAGAGAATATTGAGATACTTAAAAGGAAGCCAAGAAGTAGGGCTATGGTATCCAAAGGAAGGTGATTCAAGCTAATTGGCTATTCAGACTACGACTATCTTGGATGCGAGTGGACAGAGAAAAGTACTTGAGGCACATGTCAAATGCTTGGAAACAGACTAATTTCTGGTTCAAGAAGAAGCAAAACTCAATAGCCACCTCTACGGTGCGAGAATACATAGGCTGGCGGGCATTTGTTTGCCCAAGTCCTATGGATGAGACAAAGGTGAGAGATTATGAAATTGAAGAAAAGAAATTCCAATCATGTGTGATAACACAAGTGCCATTGCAATCACTCAAAATCTGTGTTGCACTCAAGAACAAAACATATAGTTGTCGGATATCATTTCATAAGAGATCATGTTGAAAAGAAGGACATTATCTTGGAATATATCTCAAGCGATAAGCAACTAGCCGACATCTTCACAAAACCATTATGTGAGTCAAGATTTGAAGAACTCAAACATGAGTTGGGGCTAATTGAGCTAAGTCGAGACACGAGAAGAATCAAAGAAAAGAAATGAAACAGGAAAGAAGGTGAAAAAAGAGCCGAAAACAAAAACTAGCTCAAGAATCACCAGATCGGAAAAGTCACTATACCAAGTCGGCGGATAGCTGAGTCACTAAGAGAAATGTGATAAGCGAGTTAAATCGGCTAAGAGATAATTTGAATAACTTATGAGCAAAGAGACAAAAACGATCGTTTTTGACTTAGCGGAATGTTTTAAGAGACACGTCCAAAGATAATGATGATGTGTACGGACATAAAGCTGCACACCAAGCCCATGATTGGATATAAATCTTTGCCGCATTAAATACGAGACATGAAGCTGCTCAATATGCGTGCGAAATCCAAGCCGTTGATTTCGATCACGATTCAAAACCGTCTCGCACGTCCTTTCATAAACCATATTTAAACCATTTTTCGTCCGTTTCTCTCTCACACTTCTAAAAACTGTTCAATCTCTCTCTCTCAAAACGCAAAGGCAAACACTCTCGAAAACCCTATCAAACTTCAAATCTATTTTCGAACTTTTCTTGAAATTATTTCGAGAAATGGCACCAACATATGACTTTACCAAGTTGGGAAAACAAATCCACACCAGGTTCGGCCGTGGATTTCGACGGAATGGTGAAGCAGGGGGTCCGACGACACCCTGGTGAAGAAAATCGCGGAGAAGCTAGAAACAGCGGGGATCAAAACCGTTTCTAACACTTTGGAGTATCCTATGACCTATGTGGAGGAGGTCGCACAATTCTACATGAATGCCGAGATTCACGACGAAGGAATCAAGTCATTTGTTCACGGGAAGCGGTGACTATCACGGCCAAGGATTTGGCTGAATATTGCTCACTACCCAGCAGAGGGAGCATCCGAGATCAAAGAGGCTGATGTAAACTCACGACGCATGGAAAGAAATAGCCAAGTCCGATGTTCTTTGACAAAATAATATTCACAAAGCAAACAAGAGATCTTGAAGGAGGATTATCACAAATTGTTGGACATTGTTGCCAAGTGTATCGACATCAAATTTGGCGGCTTTGACCAATGTCAAAGGCAAAATTGATTGTGATGGCTGCAATAATCGAAGAAAAGAAGATAAACGGGCTGAGTTTATCTCACAAGCAGACTCTGCCAAAACGTGGGAAACAAGTCCTTCAAAGAAGATGGGTCATTTGGAGGATCACGGGATATGGCCTAGTGATTGGCGGCTATTGGAGGTGAAAGTACCTCTTAGACATGGGAAGGCCTTCCATGTTAACAAGAGGATGTTGAGCTAATCTCTCTGGTGCTCGAAGCGTCGACGCCAAGAGAGCCGACACACGGTGGGGAATCGGTGACCCAAGACACGGTGTTGCCTCCTCTCCAACCAAGAAGAAAGCGCCCTGCAAATGCCAAGAAATCTCTGCCCCAAAGAAAGAAAACCAAACATGCTCCCCGCAGCAGAGTCACTGCCCCCGCAGCGAGTCACCTGCCAAGCCGGCCGTGTCACCGCCCCTGCAGCAGCGGTCGAGAAGGACTCACAAATTCCTTCTCGATCGTCAAAAAGAGGAGATCGACAAACCTAGACGGCCGGCTCCTCGAAACAAACACAAGCACCGGCCCCGGCCGCCCAAGACTCGAGAGGACACCGTCTCGAACAGAAATCCCTCGGTACAAACCAAGAGACGAAGAAGACTTGTAAAGCAATCCGAGCAGGAGAAACCGGTGAGTCGGCTACTCGGCTAGCACAAATACCGGAGCTGGCGGAGAAGTAGAGTCTCCGGATGTAATTGATGAAACCCAAGTCTCTTTGAAGGTGATCACAGAGGCAACCAAGACTGTTTGTAGCTCACACGGTGAAACTCAAGAAGAACCAGCCCAAGCGAGATAGTGATGTAATGATCCTATCTCCACCTTACCGGACATCAGAATCGTCTGCGTGAGTGGAGAAAATGGAAGTTGAGCAAGTCAAGGGAACAGTTCCAACGGCCCGAATTCATAGAAGAAGAAGAGGAACTGCTAAATTTCCTTGGATTATCTTGTGCTCGACTCTAGATGAAGACAAGCGCATGAATATTCTCGCAGATCTACAAGGACAAGGAGAGAAAAGAAAAGCAATTTGAAGAAGCCGAAGCACGAGAAAAGGCAAGTATCCGCCTATCTCCGGCACTACGAACACTTCCATCCTCTCCTTGATGTCTTCTCCGAAAGTGACGAGGAACAAGAGAATCTTTGCGCCACGGAAGAATTGCGGATGCAGCGGCAAGCATTGCGTGAATCAAGAATCCTTCACGAGCAAAAGATCGATGGAGGACCAGGAGAGTCCTCGAACACACCGAAATCGATCCAATGGGAGTGGTTCAAAGAAATAGCCACCGATGTTCTTCGCTACCACTTGACTAACTTTCGGAAGAAAGCGATAAGGAATGGCGATGGCCCGGGCTAGTGGGGACCCGATCGAGCCAACCCTTATTGAAGGTGTGCCACCACCGCCCCAACGGTGAACCATCAACTCGCACAGCCGGGAGTTTGGAGATGAGTGACCCCACTCCAAGTCACTCGGTGGTGCTTGGTGGGGAAACTCCCTCCACCGCAAAGAGTCGGAGGATCGCAGATGACTCCACAAGGAATGTAGGAGGCGAAGCAAAGAAAACTCAAACACAAAAAGAACGAGAAGTTGCCATCAATGAAGCTCGAGGCAGTTGAGACTGTCTCGGTCACCGAGGTGCCAACACTACGAAGGCTAATGACGGCTGGCGATGCGATCGAGGCACGAGGAAGGAATGACCACGGGAGTTAACACTCAGGCGATGAAAGCGCAATCCATGGGGTTGAGACTCCAATGGATGCCCTGTAGAAGACCCTAAGACAGTGACCTTTGTCGAAAGGGAAGACAAGTGCCTCGCAGCAGAGAGACCTTTGGAGGAAATGAAGGCCACGGGAGGTTGAGACTTCCGGGGTAACACACCAAGTAAAGAACATCCCTCCCGCAACCATCGATCCATCCGAGAAGGAGATCGGCGCACTTCATGATTCCCAGGACAACCCGATGTCACCTTTCTCGGGATCGGAAGGCGAAGAGGAAAAGTTCGAGTCAACTCCCATGACAAATCCAAAAGACTCAATTGCGGATGTTCCGGCACGAGCAAGTCCGATCCCCAAGACTACTCGTCGGACCTTTAATTTTGATGATGAGCCACCAATGGAAATCTCATCATCGTCCGATGACGCTTCCCGATAAGGCCGAGGACCAGTCTACTCAAAAGGAGAAATCGGTGAGACCAACGGCTGTTAAGGAAATTGAGGCTCGGCAAAGCCGAGTCTCATCGCACCACAAAACCCAGGTGAACCAGAGACCCCGCTCGGCTCCTCAAGCTACTGGTGGATCGATTCCGAAGAACTTCACGTCCACCGCTTATCATCGAACAAATCCCGGATGGCGGTGATGAATCCTTTGTGGAATCTTTCCCTTTCTCACTTTGGAGATACGAGAACTCCACGAAGAGTCGAAAATGAGCAAGCACGCTATCACGGACCAGCTCTGTTTTTCACTCAGGCACCATTGTTCGGCCGACTTCGATTTCGGTATTTGTATGGCCATCACCGCAATGAAGAAGAATCGTTGAAATCAAGCGAGAAGTGTTCAAGGCACTCTTTCTTTGAAGTTGAAAAAGATGGAGAGGCATCGGCCTCCTTGGATATGCGCTGGACAACAGAGATGCCAACCTTACTACGGTGACTTGAGAGGCATCACAATCGAGAATAAGGGAATGGTGGCAACAAAGAAGAATCAATGCGTGTGGAGCAGGTGAGATACTTGGACAATTATTCAACAAGTCTCTTTGGTGTGGAGAGAGTGAAAATGTTGACGCGAAACGAAGGCTCGGGGAACACATTGAACATATGCACGAAGCTCACACCGCCGAGATCAAGGCCGCTGCGTGAGCGAAATGCAAATGATATACGGCGTTTGGAAGAACACATGACAAGAAAATTCAGCCTTCTCACGGCCGAGATGAAGCGATTGATTTGAGAATCCAACGCTACTCGATCAATTCGTGCAAAGATACAACGCAGAGACTTGAAGCAAAATTCAACCATCGAAGACTTCGACTTCATGCTTGCCGACATGTTCCCTGGGGTTCCTCTATCCTTTGATGATGCCAAAAAGGGGAAGAGGAATACCTTAAAGCGAAAAAACGGCCGAGAAGAAAGGGAGCGGTGACAAGGAACAATTTGAGAAGGGAAAATCGGTGAGGAAATTTTGAAACTAAAGAAAGGAAAATCACTTTGAGGGGGGAAGGATCAAAGAATATGACCTTGATGATTGCACAAACCCCCAACAGGGTCTGTCACACGGTGACATTATAAGCGACAAACTCCCCGTGACTCGCCACTCCAACACTCTGCTTTGTATCTATGGCCGAGAAGAGAAAAGAAATTGAAGCGGGGATGAAGGAGGTGGAAGGAAGAATGGATGCAGGGTGATGAACATTTTGAAAGAACACGGAGGCATTCCGATTGACAGAGACACGTATGCCATTTGAGGATGTCGGGACAGAGCAAGATCGGTTGACGAATTTAAAACGCTCGAATCAAGGTTATTTTGCAAATATGTCCTTGGCTCAAGCTTGGGATCATCTTGGGAAAAGGGTCTCACACTATGTGAAGAAGGACAGACAATGCAGACAACCGCGATCGCTCTATTTGGTCACTCCTCGGGCACTCACCGAAAGAAGAAGCCCCAGTCAAGATATACGCCCCAGGTAGAGGAAAAAGCGGCAGTGGAGGAAGAAGCTTGGACTAGGCCTCCGCCCAAGAATATTGAATACGTAGATCCGGAAAGAAAGGAGGGATCTCTGGGCTGGGCTTGACCATGTGGCGAACTTGCAAGTGGCCAAAACCAACGCGAGTATGCAAGAAGGATAGAAGAAGAAAACAAGAGACAAACTCGGCTATGGCGGGGAGAGACAGAAAGAATAAGGAGAGATGAAGCTGCCAGGAAGGCATATGAGAAGAAAAAGAAGGCGGTGATGACGAGAAGAAGAGAAGAAGAGAAGAAGATCTTTGAACAAGAAGAAAAGAAGGAGACAATGAAGGAGATGAAGTGTTCTTTGTCACATCCCAACCTTCGTGTATTTTATATGTAAATACATACAATGTAAGTCTTACGTAATAATGCCATAAATTTTTTTAAGACAATTACATACTACGATACACCTTGTAAACAGGTTGTGTTAAGTACAAGAATGATATGATCAATAAAAGATTGATTATGCGCATACATTCTATGTCAATACACTATCTGTATGTATCTTTGTTATTTGCATCTTTGTATGATTTAAGTTTTGGCATCATCAAAAAGGGGGAAATTGTTAGGAATTTTATTGTTTAGATTTTGATGAATGCCATGTAAAACTTAGAATAGAAAGTTAGCTCCCAATTCTTGCTTTGAAATGTATTGTAACAATTAGAGGCAGCCAAGCCGAGTTAAGTCGCCTACGCTCCAACTTGCAAGAAGACAATCAAGGCTTGAAGGAAAACTCTTGTGAGGCATTTGAATACAACAAAGAAAAAGCGACGGGAACTCGATGAAGAAGCGGTGAGATGCGGTGAGTGAAACATCGGTCAAGTCAACTCAAGAGAAGCCAAGTCTCAAGATGAAGTGACGAGGAAGAGTCATCCAATGATTGGAAGTCGACTCTAAGTCACCGGGGAAAGCGAGGAAATGCGGTCAAGTCGAGATAATCGAAAAAGAACCGTTGCCGATTTAAATCAAGAGATTTACTTAAACAAGTAATATCTCCATACTACCTTTCTTGGAGTGCTCGATCCCTTAAGCGTGCAAAGAAATGAACCAATGGGAAGCACTACACCGTGTCGAACTACGAAAAGGTGATAAAACATTTCATACGAGGAAATGGCAATTCCAAGAAGTGCAAACCAACGATCGCAAAGTGATTTTCAAAAATGAGCCTATCTCTTCAACGGGCAAATTTTTGAAAGTTCACTATAAAAGGCCGAGGAGTTTGATTGAGAAATTATGATGCGTGGATGACACACACGTGAGATATACAAGCTTATCAAAATTGAAATATTCTCAATCCTCAAGCCTACATCTCGAAGAACATCAATCCAACACTTACCCGTGAAGGAAAGAGAACTTCAATCAGTTGAAGAGGAAACTATCGAAAACAAGGGTCTACATTCCAAGAAGGATTGTAGAAAGGTTCAAGGTGAACCAAGTCTTAAGCGTTTGGAGGGCTTCGTGATCAAATCAAAGTGCTTGAGCAAGTGAGTCAGAGTAGCAAGGCAAACCGCCTGTGAAGAAAGTCGAGTAAGATGCGACGAGAAGCTTGGTGAGTGATCAAGGCGTCTCGGATCGAGTCCCAAAGGATCAAGTCGGCATTGTTGTGATCAAGACTTGTATCCTGACGGGTATTTACCACTTTGTAAACCGATCATTACTTAGTGGATTCCTCCGGGAGTTGGAGAAGAGAGGAGTAGAAGAATTACCCCATCTTGAACCTCTATAAAAACTTTCTTGTGTCATTTACTTTTGACATTTAAATATCGCACTTTTAATTGCTTATATCACGATAAATTTGCTATCCATCGATAATCTATAAGTACTAAATCAAATTTGTAAAAACTTGCTTAAACAAACTTAAGGGTGTTAAGTCTTCCATTGAAAACAAAACCACGGTGAGTCAAATTATAGCCAAAATGGTGAGTTACTCTACTAATGACTCAATTTGAGTCTGTTGAGAGATTAACTCTCTTGAGTGACTAATTCGATTGTCCATCAAGGACACAGTTTGTGTAGAACTCTGTAGATTTAAAAGGCCTAAATCAAAAATTTGGTAAGGTTTATTCAACCCCCCTTCTAAACCTTACACTTACACCCCTTGGGACCTACAAAGTATCAAAATTAGAATTTTTAAACATGTTAGAAATTTACTCACACAGTGAGACATTTAGTTCCCATATCAGGATTAAATTCAAAAGGAATTTTTTCAAGATTAACTATGCCTTTAGCAACAATATCACGAATATAATGGAATCTCACATCAATATGCTTAGTTCTATCATGAAAAACAGGATTCTTACATAGTTGAATACCAGATTGACTGTCAGAAAATACAACAACATTTCCATCAAGAAAACCAAGTTCAGAAATCAAGCCTTTAAGCCAAATTGCTTCTTTTAATACTTCAGTTACAGCTATGTACTCAGATTCTATTGTAGACAGTGCAACAATATGATGTAATTGTGATTTCTAACTAACACATGAACCACACAAAGTGAACACATAAGATGTTGTTGATTTTCTATTATCCCTATCATTTGCATAATTAGAATCCACATAACCTTTAAATTTAACCCCATCTTTGCACTTAGCAAATTTCAAACCATAATTCAAAGAATGTTTCAAATAACGCAAAAAGCCATTTAACATCATTCCAATGTATAATTCAGGATTAGACATGTATCTTCTCAAGCAACTCACGAGAATAAGCTATATCGGGTCTAGTCTGCTAGCCATAAGATACATAACGGAACCTATAGCATTGGAATATGACACATTCTTCATAGAATTAACATCATGCTCATTTTTAGGCAATTGTTCTTTACTTAACAAGAAATGGGCAGCCAAATGAACATTAACGGGTTTTGAATCACTCATCGGAAATTTTGACAAAATTTTACGCACATAAGAAATTTGATTCGGAAAAATCAGGATTTTTCCTATCTCTAAAGATGTTCATTCCTAAAATCCTTTTAGCATCTCCTAAATATTTCATGTCAAACTTAGCACTTAGACATTTTTTAACATGCTCAATAGTTTTCACACATGGACTAATTAACAAACATATCATCAACATAAATCAACAAGAAAACAAGCACTTTTATATTTTCTTTGAAATAAAGACAGTGATCGTAATTACTTATTTTGAAATTCAAAGACAACATGCATTCGTCAAATTTCTTGTTCCAACATCTAGGAGACTGTTTCAAGCCATATAAGGATTTTTTCAAAGCAAACAAATAAAATCGATTTCTTATTATCCACAAAACCTTCCTTTTATCGCATATAGATTTTTGGTTAAATCACCATGCAAAAAGCGGTTTTTCACATCTAATCGCTTCAATTCCCAATTAAAGTGACGATCAAGGCAAGCATAATTCGCACAGTTGTAAATTTCACAACGGGGGCAAATATTTCAGTATAATCAATACCTTCTTTTTGAGTAAAACCTTTAGGCACAAGTCTAGCTTTAAAACGCACAGAATCATTCTCATTCTTTACTTTAAACAACCACTTACAATCAACCACAGAACAATTTTCAGGTTTAGGAATAAGTATCCAAGTGTTGTTAACATGTAAAGAGTTCATTTCTTCATGCATAACATTTAACCACTCTTAAGAATGTTGATTTTAAAGCTTCTTGGTAAGTTTTAGGTTCACAATTATCAATTGACTCAAAAATAGAAAACACATCGAAGTCAAGTGAAAATCATCAAACGAGAAGGTGCCTAATATTCCTTCGAGTTCTATCCCTAGAAAGTTTATAATTATCAAGTT
Source organism: Rehmannia glutinosa (assembly GCA_016081115.2). Classification (NCBI taxonomy): domain Eukaryota; kingdom Viridiplantae; phylum Streptophyta; class Magnoliopsida; order Lamiales; family Orobanchaceae; genus Rehmannia; species Rehmannia glutinosa. The sequence goes on from CM071924.1 coordinate 38,864,448, forward strand.
CTTGAGGTTCGTTATCATCCAAATCACCCAATTCATCATGCATATCAGCAATATCAACATTTTCAGGCAGATTCACAAAATCAGGCTCATTTTCAGGAATATTTTCAGACATATTTGCAGTTTCAGCATGCACATTTTCAGATCCATCAAAGTTACTTGAAACAGGCTATTGCTCCACCTTATTTGGAGCTTGCTCAAATTCACACAAAGACAAAGAGGGAGTCAAACATGGAAATTCAGATTCATTAAAAATGACATCTCTACTAATTAAAATTTTAAAACCAGGTTCGCCCCTAAGCCCCAATCTATAGCCTTTCACACCTTCAGGATATCGTAAAAAAATACATTTTTTAGATCTTGGTTCAAGTTTATCACCTTTTTAATGAACAAATGCATCACAACCAAATACTTTCAAGTTTGAAAAATCAATTTGTTTACCAGAAAACAAAAATTCAGGACATTTTCCTTTCAAAGGCACAGATGGAGATCTAAAATCAAATACGCAGCCGTATGAACAGCTTCACCCAGAACCTTTTTGAAAGACCGAGGAAGCAAGCATACTCGACCTTTCAAGTAAGGTTCTATTCATATGCTTGGCAACACCATTTTGTTGCGGCGTATAAGGCACAATTTTATGCCTTGAATACCATATTGATACATAAGTTGTCAAACAAATTATTGCAGAATTCAAGACCATTATCTGTCCTAAGGTTTCTACCTCTTTTAGCCATGATTACAAATACACCAATCCTAGCACAAAAAACCAAAAAATTACAAAAGCATTCATATAGAAAGAAATATACAAAAAACTAAATCATATACATCATCGTCACCTTATGTTAGCATTAAAAGAATACAAAATATACATCAAAATACACAACAAAAATAAAGTGACAGTGTAGAACATATAAATACATAAAGTAAAAATTAACTAAATAAGTAGCAAAACACATATAAGTATACATCAATAAAATCCTATTTTTTTCAAAAACCATAAACCATCTTCTTCAACAAAAACAAAACATATAACTGCCATTAACAAAAGTTTAACCCACCGTCACTGAAAAAAAAAAGCAACCTTACATGAAACATACAAAACCCTAGTTAATAACTTCAACACGAAATCACATTCTCCCCAAACACAGTAAAACCGCAATAAACAATCAAATTAAATAAACCCTAGACTTTCACAGTTAAATGCGAAAATAATGAAAAAAAATCCTCACCTAAAATCGCCTGGAGACTGGGCAAAACCGAACTCCAAAAAAAATAATACTATGTTTCACTTAGTAGGATAGGACGACTGAACACGAACGAATTTCTCACTTTCGAAATCAAACTTTCAAGAGATGGAAACCCACAACCCTCTGTGAAAATTCAAAAATAAACTAGACCACTATTTGGGGGGAGTTGCACCGATTTAGGGGGAGTTACCAAGTTGGGATAAAACTGTTATAAGGTAAATGACAATTGTGCCCTTATTCGACTTAAAATTTAAAAAAGGCCATTAAATCAGCCAAATCTCAGCCATCTAAAATTTTAAATTTGTGGACAAGATTAGTCCTGTTGTCATACCCCAGGAATGTGGTCTCATTTGATCCAATTCCTATATATATAAATATTTTGGTTTTTAGGGGATTGCTTTAGTCTTTTTCCTCCTTTGTTTCTTTTCACTATTGATAGGTGTGAGTTTTGCATGTATTTTGAGGCATATTTATGGTTATAATGATGGGTAAACATGCATATACTCGCGTAAAATGTTACATATTCACTACTTGTGGAAAAGATATTACACTTTGCTTATTTTATAGGAATTTCATGATATTTGAAGCAAATTGAATATAATTACGAGCATAGCAAAGTGGAAACACGGAAAATTGAGTGAGCATACGAAAAGTGAAGCCAAAATGAGTGAAAGATGAGCGTAAAAGGAAAATACAGGGAGCGCACGGGTTGGGCGTGCCTTAGGCACCACCCGTGCACCCCTGAATGAAGAACATTACAGCTTCAGCATGGCACATGGGTAACCCGTGCGCCAGAGCACGACCCGTGCGCCCTACAGAGACTGGATGATTTCTACGGGATGGCGCACGGGTAGCCCATGCGCCAACGCGCACGACCGTCTTGTCTGGCTGGAATCTCTGTCTATGACATTATGCCCTAAACTGAAAGGTGGGTATAAAAAGGCTTTTTGGGGGGCGCACACAAGGATATTCTGACATTTTTGGGATCTACAACACAAGACAAGGGTCTATTCTTGGAAGAAGACATCAAGGAGACAATCGGGTTGCATCGGAGCTTAAGGAATGGAGATATATCGAGAGATTGTCGACTTTCCTAAGTTTTTCTTGCTTCTCTTTTAGTTTCAATCTTTCATTTTCAGTTACAATGGCTTTGAACAATTTGTTTATGAGTTGTTTAGAAATCATGTGTAGCTAAACTCTTGAGATTTCGGGTTTTGAAGTAGATTAATGAACTCTTGTTGGATGTTTTAATCTTAGTTGAAGTTATTATCTTGAAGCCTATTTGAGTATTTTGAGTTTATTCTTGTTTTATCACTTGATCAATGATTTAACTTGTTTGATATATTGATTCATAATTCGAGAGATGAGTTTCAATATTAGATCTTGAGTACTCGACACAAATATTTGCATGAATCGAGAGGTTTGTAAATATTTGTGAGGATATTTGATCTTTTAAACTTTTGGGAGTTGAATGCTTCATGTTGAGTAGAGATGCTAGCATAAGTATTTCAATCTACGTTTTATAAGCATCTCGAGAGGGAGGATAAAATAGCTTTGTGATCGTCTTATTGGAATATTGATAATAACGTGGCTTGATTAAACCGGATAACAAGAGGGTTATTAATCGAAACCTTAACTTGGAAATCCATTTCATTATCTTGATACTTCTATCATTTGTATTATCTTAATCTTGTGTTTTAGTGATTTAAATTGTCTTAATCTCAATACAACAATCATCCAATTTCGATCGTCTAAATAAAAATAAAACTATCTTAGATCAATAATTAGCATATTAATTTATTAGTCTCCGTGGATACGACCTTGCTACCCTTTTCCTATAACGTACACCGTACACTTGCAGTGAAGATAAAAATAAGGCGAACAACTATCTTCCTTCTTCCCAGTTCTTTTTCTAAGTTTCTCTTATTCTCGACTCTCTCCATCTTCGCTCCTTCTCCTATCTCATGTTCTTGCTCTTCTTTCTTTTCCTAATTTCTTGTTGGTGAACCACCACACCCTTTTGAAATACCAACACCATGCAACCATACCTCAACCTTCTTTTTTTTTTTTTTTTTTGGATCCTCTATCTCAGATTTTGATTTCTTTCTTTGAAATTTTTTTCTTTTGTGATCATCAAGATTTAATCTTGTTCTCCAGGTTTTGGATTTGAAGATAAAATTTCAATATCCAAATTGAATAACTGGGTGGGAGTCTGATTCACAATAACTCACTAAATTTGAACGTTAAGTATAACTAACATAACAAAACACCTTTTTACATACAAGTCATTATGGGTGTTGAAGATGAAGATATGATAATAATGTTAAATGGTGGCTCTGATTGTAATTGACGATATAAAAAGTATTACTTTTTCCTTCAAAAGTATTATTTCTTATTCAAAAGGTGTCACATTTTCTTAATCGTCACTTAAAACTATTTGACAATGCAAACAAAGGTATTACTTTTTTCTTTAAAAGTATTACGTTTTATTCAAAAAGTATCACTAATATATGTGAGACAGGATATATCATATAGGACTAATATTTGAAAAAAGTACCACTTTTACTCTAAAAATATTACTTTTACTAAAAACCTATATAAAAGTAGTACTTTTTTGTTAAAGTATAAATTTTTATTAAAACAAATATCACTTTTTACTCTAGAAAGTATATTTTTTCAAAGCAACAAAATTACATTAGTATTTTCCCTAATATAGTATCACTTTAGACTCGAAAAGTATTACTTTTTATTAAAAAAGTACCACTTTTATTTTGAAAAGTATACGTTTTCAAAGTAACAAAACTGATTTTTACTTGCAAAGTTATATACAGTTTGTTTAAAAGTATCATTTTTATTAAAAAAGTAATACTTTTACTCTAAAAAGTATATGGTTTTAAAGTAACAAAATTACAGTGGTACTCCCCTAACAAAGTATCACTTTAGACTCGAAATGTATTACTTTTTATTAAATAATGTATCACTTTGTAGGTCTCATGGGGTGATAGTGTAAAGTCTAGAGGGAGGGGATTGAATAGGCTTTACCAACATTTCAATTTTAGTTCTTTTAAAGTCAAAGTTTAGTCACAAGTCAGCTGGGTCCTTGGTGGATAGCTTAGTTTACCGTCACAGTTGTGTTAGCCACTCAACATACTCGACTGATCTGTTGATAAGATAACTCAGTTGATTCAGTTAACTCTTTAGAAATTCAATAGACTTAGTTTTACAGTGGAAGACTTTCACCATTTGATTAAAATATGTATTTCAACACCTGTTTTAAGCTTAGTTATTATCAGATTACTTAGCAAATGTAACAAATAACAATATATATACGCAAGAAATAAAGTGTTGAATGTAAATGACCCATAGCAATATTTATAGCGGTTCGAAGATAGAGTAATTCCTCTAATCCACTCTTCTCCAACCCCCTAAGGTAATCCACTAGGTAACGTTGACTTTGTTAGAAAATAGTGACAGCCCAAGCTAGGCCTTGATCACACAGCTGGCTTTGCTTTTAGGACTCAACTTCTTCATAAGACAGTTTTCCTGCTACTTCAGCTCCTTCAGACTCTTGGATTTGCTCACACAATCCTCCAACAGGTCTAAAGCTTTCTGGTCCGAACTGGAACCTCACTACACTTCCTTCAACCTTGGATGTGTGAACCCTTGTCTTTTAAACAAGTTTTCCTCTTCAATAGTTTGAAGTTGTCTTTCTTTCACTGAATGTGTTGGGATGGATTTCCTTCGAGTTTTAGGCTTGAGGATAGTATTGAGTGCCTGAGAGATTTTTGCTCTTTGATTGCAGGTTAGTGTCTATTGCTTTGCTTGCATTCGTAACCTTCTCTCAAATGATTCCTCAGCCTTTTATAGTGCTTGTTTGAAAAATATATTCGTTGAATAGATAGATGTATTTTTCAAACTATACTTTGAGGTTGTTGGATTTTCTTGTCTTGCGGCATTGATGTGATGTAGATCGATCCTTAAATTATTGTTTTGTAGCCTTGCCTAAATCTTTGCAGATTTTTAGGGACATCCTATTGGTTTCTTGCTTTTTGCACTCTTTCAGAAAAACAACTTTAAGGATGGCGATCGACACATACCTAGTTTGACAAACATTTGACTTTGTTTTGACAACGATTCCCTTGACTTTCTAGGATCCTTTTTGCTATATAACCCATTTGACAGTCAACTCCACTTATCTGGGAGTAACCCAACTGTCAGTCTGTTGATTGAGACAACTTTTCTGTCACTTGACTGAGACTTGACTTCACTTCACTCAGTTGCCACACAGCTGATTCTTCATCTTGGTCTTCAGTCAACTCCTGCATTCTTCAGCTTGGCTGCTTCCACTCAGCTAGTAAAACCATATCTATTATAAGTTGATTTACAGTAGAATTGGGGTGCCAACTTCCTAATCTTAGTTTTACATGGTATCATCAAAATCTATTACATAAATTTCCTAACAATTTTATTGAAAATATCAGTCTTGCACTTTAATACAAAGTAAATAGTGCATAACAAAGTAAATTATTGTATGAACATGTTATTTTATTGAACATATCATTCTTGCACTTTACAACGTGTTATAGAGTACATGAAAATAAACATATCATTCTTGCACTTTACAACGTGTTATTTGAAAATTACTTACAATTTTTCTGTGTATTTACAATCATGTAAAAATACAACACGAAGGTCTCTGCGGCATTCTTCATCTCATCTTCAACTCTTCTTCTATCTTCATCCGCTCTATTCCTCTTCTTCTCATCTTTCTCATTCCTTTTCTTCTCATAAGCTCTCCTGGAGGCTTCTTCTTTTCTCCTTCTCTCCTCCCATTCTGATCTTGCTTTATGTTTTCATCCTCTTGCCTCTTAGCTGCCTCTGCATTTTCTTGGCAACTTCTTCATTTTCCAATTTCTTAAGTCCAACCCATTAAATAATATCCTTCTTCTGAGGATTGATATATTGAATATTTCTGCTTGGTGGAGTGCCTCTTACTCTTCAACCCCTTCCTCCTCTTTCTCTTCCAGAGTCAGCTCCTCCCCTAGGAGTGTAGTAAACGTGCTGAGCTCTTGAAGCACTTTGATTGATTCCTTGAGTATGCTGCTTCTCAGCAATTTGACTGATTTCTAAGCCCTTCTCCCAGTACCAATCCCATGCTTGCTTGAGAGTCATTCCCTTGAAAAATCCTTCCAGCTTGAGAATTTGGAACTCCTCAAATGATTTTTGCTCAGATCCTGCATCGGAAGCTGGTTCTTGAGGGAGCTTTACAGCTGGAGAGTCTTGAAGTAATCCTGCTGGGGGACCATGATATTTGGAATGTAGATCTTCAATGTGTCCAAGTTGACTTTGATCAACGTCTGCAAATTTTTCTTCGATTGCAGCTCCTGTCTTCATAAAAGCTAAGTCAGCTTTCTCATCAGCTGACAGCTCTTTTGGCAGCTGGGATAGGAGAGAGTTGGTTGATGAGCCAAGTTGGGGCTTTTCAAGTACGATCTTCATGGGATCTTTCTTAAGGGATCTTTCCCCCTTAGCTCCACTGTCTTCCCTCTTTTTGGCATCATCACCAATGAGAGAGGTCTGAGAAGTTTTGGACAGAATTAGATCCAGTTTTTAATGCGTTGTTGAGTGGGTTGCTCTATGTTCCGAACAAAGGGCCTTCATTTCTGCACTCATGATCTTCATTTCTGCATTCATTATCATCATCTCTCGAATGCGAGGTGCTTTTAGTCATTAGAATATCTTGCTTTGTTGAGCCTTCAACAACTCCATATCTATTTTTTGCGTCTGGTCCATTCTAAACATGTGATCCCACTGTCTCTGCTAAAATTTGGCGTTGTCAGCACTCCAAATCACCTATTTGGCAAAGAGGGATTTGAAATTGCTGACTTGTTCTCTTCTCAGTGCATTCTTCTATGTTGTCCATTCCCAAATTCTTAGAACCAAACCTTGGATATCTCCAGAGATCATTGTATCGTGATTGTCCAACCGTTGGTTGAGTGCAGCAAACCCTCTTTCCATATTTTCTATCTATGAAAATATTGCATTGAATGGTTTTCAGAAGTCTGCTACTTCAGTTGACTATTCTTTTGGCCACACTGAGTCAAAATCAATCCCAAACAGTACAACTCTTAAATCATGTGGAGCCTCGAATACATCAGGATGAATCTCCAACTGTGTACTTGGCACTTTCTTCAGCAGTTTCAATCTCCAGCAGTACCTCCATAACAAATGGAAAATATTCATATAATAAATCATCTTGGACTACATGAACATCTCCCACTTCTCCTTCGGGAGCCTTGCCTTTGTCCCTTTGACTTGCTTCAGCTCTATGTGCCTCAGCTGTGTCAGCAGCGTCACTAGCAGTCACAACTATGTTAGCCTATGGAGCTGATTGATCCTTGTTAATGGGCTTGGGTAGAACTCATCCCCAAAAGCTAGCTCAAAGGGACGGGGTGCCCAACCCATATTTATACATAATAATGACAAAGTAAATAGGCGATGTGGGACAAACACAAACTCTAACACCCGCCCTCACGCCGAGAGTGCCAAACCAAATGGGTCGGGGTCCAATTCCCACCATCGCCTCCAAACCAAACCTGGGTGCTCTGATACCATGTAATGCATGGATTCAGAACTAGTTGATACTTCTATTGATTACAAGGTACAATTATATACAAGTTGAGAGCAACCAAAATAAGGAAACTAAATCAATCGGCTAATCTACGGGATCTAATAATCTTCTAATTGATATACCATATCTACACTATATTAATGACCATGAAAGCGCAATCCAAGGAGTTGAGACTTGAAGGATGCCAATGTAGAAGACCCCAAGAGGCGGTGAGTTTGTCAAAGGGATTGTCGAAGGCCCCTCAACAGATTGAGGACTTTGGGGTTAAAGAAGGCCTAAAGGAGGTTGAGACTTCCTTAGGTAAGGAACGAGAACAATAGAACATTCCTCAAGTCAAATGAGCGTCTGAAAGAGGAGATCGGCGCCCTTTGTGATTCCCAAGAACACATTGACACATCTTTTTTGGGATCCAAGGATGAAGCCGAGTCCACCCATCATGAAGATTCAATGATGGACGAGGCTAAGGATGTTCTCAAATCTCGGAGCACTGTAAGTGATAAAACAGTTCCCATGAGATTCAATTTTGATGATGAGCCATCTCCTAAGGCCACATCAAACTCGATGATCTTGATGAACAAAGTGAGGACACAATAACTCAAAAGGAAAAACTCACTGAGACCGAAGATGTTGTTAAGACAGTTGAGGTTCAGTCAGCTGAGCAGATCCATACAACTGCTCCAACTGAAAAAGAGTCAACTGCGTAGTCTACCACAGCTGCAGCAGTAACGACTCCAATAGCTCCGTCATAGGCTCCCACAGTTGTGACATCTGCCGATGACGCTAAATCAGCTGAGGCACAAAGAGCTGCTGAAACGCAACCAGAACAAGAAAAGGCCCCCCAGCGTGGACCCTCGGGGATTCCTTTTGTAAGAGATGATGTCTTTGAAGACTTTTTTCCATTCACTATTGAGCTGCCTGACATGGAAGAAGAGTCTTCCAGAGATCAGGCAAAGTATATCGTGCAAGAAGAGCCTATCATTCCTACAGATTCAATTATGAAAATGGGCTTTGATTTTGATGCAGTGTGGCCAGAAGCAGAGTCGGCTTCGACAGCCGAGTTTCGAGATGCCTTCAAGAAAATTTGTGAAGAGATTGAGAAGATGGAACGCCACCACGCATCCCTGGATCTTAGATTGGAAAATCATGATGCAACCCTCAGTGCAGATTTGAGAGGTGTTGTGCTTCGCATAAGGGAATGGGTGCCCAATGATCGCCATGCGCTTCGAAAGCAGTCCATTACATCAAGGCATTGTTTCCAAAGATGTTGTTCTGGAGTGCGGATACGTCCAAATTTCAGCAAAGAATGAAAGAATATATGGTCAGAATGGAAACCGCGCACAAGTCGGACATGGAGTTGCTTAAGCTACACCACCAGAGCGAAATTGCACGCCTAGAGGACAACATGAACCAGAAGTTCAGTCTCCTAATGGCAGAGATGAAGTTAGTGGCAGCTGAGTCGAAGGCTACCTGGTCAGAATTCTAAACAGCCCACTCCACAGCAGATATCAAGCAAAATTCAACTATCAGCCGACTGGATTTCCTTCTGAGCGGCTTGTTCCTGGCCTAACCCTTCCATTTCGTGATAATGCCAAAAAGGGGGAAGATGAGGCCTTAAAGGAACTGAAGGAGGAGAAGCGGAGTGATAAGGAGGCGAAGAAAGGTGACACAGCTGAGGGGGAAGGAAGTTCGAAAAATCTTATTTAGAAACTCATGTATGGTGAAACCCCACAGCAAGGTGATGTCACTGCCTCTATTCTTAGTAATTTTGAGAGAAATTTGTCTGTTGAATAGAAAGTTGAGATGGCTATGAGAGAATCAAAGAAGGCCATTGAAGTTGCATTCGAGAAGGTAGCTGAGAAGCAATCAGCACATGTTCAAGAAATCAGAAAATAGTACGGTGGTCCTCCAGCCGAAAAGGATTATGCTGCAATAAAGCCCCCAAGAGAATTTTCCATGCCCGATACTGGATCTGAGCCCAAATATGTAGAGGAATTCCAGACTCTAGAAGCAGAAGGCTACTTTAAAGATATGACTCTACCTCAAGCATGGGATCCATCTTTGGGAGAAGGAATTGAGTGTGTCAAAGAGGGTGAGAAGCTGACCAAAGTTCAATGATCACTCATTTGGAAAGTCAAAAGCTCCAATACAATATACTCCAAGAGGAAGGGAAGCTGAGTCAGCAAGGGATAGACATGGTGGCAGTGGGAGAAGCAGTCAACCACGGCCAAGACCAGGAGATGTTAAGTATGTGGATCCATAGAAGAAGGGACTCATATACTGGGTTGGATTCGATCACCTTGCTAACATGGAAGTTGCACGCAAGGTTGCTGAAGCTAAGAAAAAGTAAGAAGAATAGAATGAAAGGGTAAATCGCGAATGGGAGGAGAGGCGCGAATGGATGACCCTGCTGCTAAGCGAGCCTATGAGAAAAAGAGGAAGCAGGAAGAAGAAAGGAAGAGGAGAAGACCTGAGGATGATAGGAAGAGAGCTGACGAGGAAGAGAGAAGAAGAATGCAACCAAGGCGTGGAAGACAGCTGTGAACCCTTCATGTACTTTACTTTATTGTAAATACATAGCTGTAATTTTTCTGTAATATAGCCTAAGAACTTCCTTGTAATGTTCATTCTCTTTGTAACTTAGCTTAGATACATGTTGAAAAGTTATATTTGTTTATAGCTCTGTTATTTGTTGTAAGCAGCTTTGTAAAGGACAAGAATGCTATGATCAATAAAATTGATTATTCAAAAGCATACATTCTTTGTTACTGCACTGCTTGTATTTGCTATTTACTTATTTTGTTTGTTTTTAAGTTTTGGCATCATCAAAAAGGGGAAAATTGTTAGGAAATTTATTTGTTAGATTTTGATGATACCATGTAAAACTTAGACTAGGAAGTTGGCATCCCATTTTCCTTGTAATTATGTATTGTAATAGATAGAACTGGAAGAGTTGAGTGAAGTTAGCTAAGACAAGAATACAAGAAGTCAACTGCAGACGGGAAACTAGACTCTACTGTGGGTCAGCTGAGTATGGCCATGAAGGAAGTCAAGGACTCGACTGAAGGAGAATCAGCTGAGGAACAACTGTGTGAAGTGTCAGTCAAGTCAATAGAAGAAGCCAAATCTATCAGTTGAAGTGATAGTTGAGTCAATCTTATGATTGGAGCAGACTCAAGTCACCTGGGGTAAAGCGTGATCAAGTCAAGACGACTGACATTAATCCGTTGGAATGAAGTTAAGAATATTACTCGATATAGTAATATGTCCAAGCTGCCAGGTCTTAAAGTGTTTGGCCCAGAATAATGCAAAAGGAATAAGACAATGGGAAACACTGCAACTTGTGTCAGAACCTGTAAAGTTACGAAGCCATTTAATATGAGGATGGGTCAACATCATAAATGCTGCAGACCAAGAAAAGATAAGCCAACGAACAAGAAATGTCATTTGAAATTGGCCTATCTCTTCAACGGGCAAATTTCAAATGTGCACTATAAAAGGCTGAGGAAGCATTTGAGAAAAGGTTACCTTGCATACCTGAACCTAGCACGAACAAGGAATAATCAAGCAATTAACCTGCAATATTCTCAAAGCATATCAAGATATTCCTCAAGCCTAAAACTCGAAGAAACTCGATCCAACACAAGCTGTGAAGGAGAGATAACTTCAACCAGTTGAAGAGAAAACAATTTGAAGATCAAAAACGGGTCTACTTTCCACGTTGAAGGATTGTAGAAAGGTTCAAGGTCGAACAAAGTTTCAAGTTTGTTGGAGGGCTGCGTGAACAAATCCAAGGACTTGAAAGTGAGCTGAAGTAGCAAGGCAGTTGCCTCGTGAAGAAGCTGAGTCGCAGGAGAAGCCAGTTGTGTGATCAAGGTTGTCTCTAGACTGTTCACTGCTTTGTAACTTGATCTGTTACTTAGTGGATTCCTCTAGGAGTTGGAGAGGAGTGGATTTAGAAGAATTACCCCATCCTCGAACCACTATAAAAATTACTTGTGTCAAATTACTCTCAGCACTTACATTCTTGCATTTACTTTATATTTGTTGTTAGTTAAATCTGCTATCCATATGATAATTAACTAGTGCTAAAACAAGTATTAAAAACAGGCTTAATTCAATCAAAAGGGTGTTAAGTCTTCCGCTGTCAAAAACCAAATCAACTAAGTTAAGTATTAGCTTAAGCAGCCGAGTTATACTATCAACAGCTCTATCGAGTCTGTTGAGTGGGTAATTTAGCTGAATATAGCCAACTTAGTTGTCTCCCAATGACACCACTGATTTGAGTCAACTTTGTTGAAAAATTTTAAAAAGACTAAAAACGAAAATTTGGTAAGATTTATTCAATCCCCCCCCCCCCTTTAAACCTTACACCACACCCCTTGGAACCTATACCCAGCCTAGGACAACCTTTGGTGCCTTTCTAATCTGTTCGCGTGTTTTGATGGTTCCCCTTTGCTTAGAGCTTATTATTGACTGGAAATAGAATCCTTTAATTCGGATACCTTTGTTTGGAGTGATCTATCCATCACGAAGCAGCATCCTAATTTGTAATATATATATATAATATTTCATAACTCATACTCGGTATTTAGCACATTTTAATCTGCATAGTTCCAAAGCCTCCAGCTGTCTTTGATCCAAATGCTATTTTCTAATGATGCTTGCTTATAACTCTTTCATTTCTTTTATTTTTTTCTTCCTTCTATTTTCATGCTTATAATAAAAAGGCATATACCATTGCTTCTTCAAGGAAAATCAATTGGATGCATGTCTTTATTATATAGTCATCTCCAAACTAAACTATATACAGAACTGGGAACTATGTAATTTTTAAAAAGTCTGTCTACGTTCATCCTTCTATTCTCCCAACAAACTTTGTTAAAATTATATTCTTCTTGTTCTGATAATAGTATTTTCTATTTGATATGGCCAGTAATTAGTTTACTACAGAATCTTCCTGTTTGTGGTATGTGTACACAACACTTATATATATTATTTGGATAAATTAAATGAGAACTTGGTGAGTTCGTAGGGACTAATCTCAACCGTACGTTGTGAAATAAGATTTAATGGTTGAGATGTAATTCTTGTTTTTAGGAGATGAAATAATTAATTGATATAAGGTGGGCCTTCTAATTTTACCTTGGGCGATTTTGGAATCACATAGGCAGGTTTGAGCGGTTTGCTACATTTTCTTATGGGAAACAAAATTTTAGCAACTCGAACTTTGCGTGTTTTTACACTTTGCAACCTCACCAATTTTTTTTTATTAGTTGCAACTTGTACTCTGCGTGTTTTACAATTTACATCCTTCGGTGCACCTGAGTAAGAATATTCCGGTAATATTCGGTCATGTACGTGGCATGCCCCTTCCTGAGGGCTTTTTTCGTCATTTCAAGTCATTAGTTTTGTTTTTTTTCTAAAAAAAAATAGTGTTTCTGTATGTGTAACTTTTTTTAAAAAAAGACTTATGATAATTGTTAAAAAAAACTATAATATGTTTTAAAAAATCTGAAATGTTTTTGGAATATTGAAAAAGATTTTGAATAAGTTGTTTTTAAACTAAAAGATGTTTAAAAGATGTGTAACTTTTTTTTTAAAAAAAAAACATTTTAATCTCTAAAATAAAAAAAACTCAAAATTATTTTGAAAAAGTTGTTTTTAAACTAAAAGATGTTTAAAAATATGAAAATTTGTTTTAAAAACTAAAAATTATTTTGAAATTTTTTTTTTCTAAAAATTTTGTTAAGAAGCTAACAATTATTTGAAATATTAAAATAAAAAATTAAAAAAAGCTGAAATTTGTTTAAACATATGAAAATTTGTCTAAAAATCTAAAAATGGATTAAAAACAAAGACTTTTTGAAATTTTTAAAAAAATATCTGAATTTTTATAAAATAAAAAATAGATAAAAACTTAGAATTGTTTTAAAAAAACTAAAAATAATTTTTAAAAATCTGAAAATTACGCCAAATATGTAAAAAAACCTGAAAATCAAAGGAAAAAAATATGAAATTTGTTTAAAAATTAGATTATTTTACATATTTGGCGTAATTGTCGGATTTTTTTAAAATAATTCAGATTTTTTGTAAAAATTTCAAAAGTCTTAGTATTAATCCATTTTTAGATTTTTGGACAAATTTTCATGTTTTTAGACAATTTTCAGCTTTTTTTAATTTTATATTTTAATATTTCAAATAATTGTTAGATTTTTAACATTTGTTTTAGATTTTTAAATAAATTTCCAGATTTTTAAACATCTTTTAGTTTAATAATAACTTTTTAAAAATAATTTTGAGTTTTTCTATTTTAGAAATTAAAATATTTTTCAATATTTCAAAAAAAATTCAGATTTTTTAAAATAGATTATAGTTTTTTTTTAACAATTTTCATATTTTTTTTATAAAAAAATCTTACACATACAGTAACACTATTTTTTTTAAAAAAAAAAAACAAAACTAATGACTTGAAATGACAAAAAAAAAGCCCTCAGGAAGGGGCATGCCACGCATATGACCGTATATTCTCGGAATATTCTTACTCAGGTGCACCGGAGGATGCAAATTGTAAAACACGCATAGTACAGGTTGCAACTAATAAAAAAAACGGTAAGGTTGCAAAGTGTAAAACATGCAAAGTTCGGGTTGCTAAATTTTTTTTCCCTTTTCTTACTAAATCCTTAGACTGCCAAAAATCTTCCAAGTTGGCATTGTTTAAGAATTAAATTCGAAATCTCCATTGTTGAAGGTTTGCTAATACGCTGTACGTTTGTATTGTTGATTTTTATGAGAATCTTTTATGTGGTTTGAAGCATATTTAGTATTCCATGAGTGCATTGATATTTTAAAGAAATGTATACCTAAGACAATTTAATTTTTCTTGTACATTTACTGTACAATTTAGTGCTTCTTAGAATATATACTGTTTTTTTTTTAGTTTTTTCTGTCTTGTTTATATAATAAATGGAGTTGTTTGATATATTCATGCACTATTTAGTTTACTATAAATTTAATTCATATTTAGAACATTCATCATGCTTTTAATCATTCCCATCATAGTTTATGTACTAATGGATTTTGTTTGATATGTTCTGGTATACTTACTACGTATAATCTAATGGTTGTTTAGGACATTCAACCTGCTTTTTGATTTTTTGTATTATTTAATATAATATTGAAATATTTTTTTATTATTTAGAATGAAGACGAACGAAGAAGAAGAAGAATAATATGATTCAGGTGAATATGTGTTCCGCTCTAATTTATCATCCTTTTTTTTTTGTGATTGGGTATATATATAATGAAATCAAATCAATTGAGATTTATTCCATAAATTGTGTATCCGTTCTTTTTATGGGTTGTTATCTATTTGTAGTCATTTGAAAAATTAGTCTTATTGTTAATAATTTAATTAAATAATAAATATTTATGTAGTTTAATCTTGGCTATTGGTTAATTTCGATCAATGACTTGGATTACTCCATATGGATTAACCCTAGATACTGGGCTCATATAATCCAACCTCTGTATAAATATTGGAAATAAAGTGCATGACCATATGTTAAAATTTAGGGATAATTATAAAAACTATATATGAGGTTTGGGGTAGGGCTGTGCACGGGATTTGGAGATCACCGGAACCAAACCGATACCCGAACCGAAAAATATCCGAACCAAAAATATCCGTTAATTTTTTACTTTCTCGAACCGAACGCCCCGAAAAATATTCTAGTACGGTTCTGGAGATTTTTAAAATATCCGTACCGAGAACCGTACCGAACCGTACCGTTCCATACCGAACCAAAGATCCGAAGATAGAACCGATTTTTAAGAATTTTTTAATACATATATATATATTATTTTTATCTTATTTATATTTTGATATTGTGATACCCGACATTTAATTAACCTAGAAAATTATCTGATATGATTAATTAATTATTATATTAAGTTTCTAAGAATTTATATCATTTAACTTGTCTTTTGCCCGTGCAATGCACGGGGCGTGTTCCATCAAGGCACGTAAATTGCATGCATATAAGAGTTACACTATTAATGAATGTAAAAACGTAAAATACAACTTCTAACAAGTCAAGTTAACTACATTTCAAAATTATAAATTTTGGAATACTTCTTTATACACAATATTATTCGTCTGTTTGATTTTATTTTATCATCGTCACAAACTAATATTTTCAAACTTCTTTATACACTACATTTCAATTTGATTTTATTTTGAGATTGCACTAAAAAAAGGAATGGACTATAATTATTTGGCGATTTTTACATTTATTTTTATTTTTTCTTATTTTGTGTGTTTTACTTTTGATTAATCTCCGTTTCACCGTTCTGAACCGTACCGTCCCAAACCATCCCGTTAGAACCGAGATCCCCGCATCGAACTGCATACGAAAATTTGGTACGGTTCGCACGGAGATTTTTTCTCTGGTTCGGTTCGAGATTGATTTTTAAAATCTCCGAACTTCGGGATGGTTCGGAGATTTATGAATCTCGAACCGTCCCCGGATCGTGCACACCCCTAGTTTGGGTTAGTCAAGAAAAATAACTCTTAGAAGTTTTAAAATTACAAAAGTCTCCCTAAGATTTAATTATGGTTTAACTGTACTGTGGTGGTACCTGTAATATTTTTAAAAATATAAAAATGGTGTTTGAAATATTTTTGCCTATGAAAAGGGTAAAGTCTAATACATACTCAAATTTCAAAGGGAATTTTATAATTTTCAAAAATCTCTGAGTTTTTTTGTTATTAACTCCAATTTGGGGTAGTTTTTGTAACTATCCCTAATAATTATATTAACAGTAACTACACAATTTGGATCTTTGATTATACAACAATAAAATAAAAAAAAACAATATTTCGATTGTGGCATGGCCATATAAATCCATCATAGTTATTGGGTAGTTCTTGTTAGCACTGAGACCTTTGCTTCGAATGTATTAAAAACTATGTATGTTCATGTGACATTGATGTGAATTCCACAAAATTTATTTCTTATTCACTACAAGAAAATCGCAAAATAGCGACAAAAATTTCCGTCGCTAAACCCATAAAATCCGATAACTTGAATTAATACTTTTATAAATTAACTCGATCCATTGGAATCCCTAATTAACTCGGTTAGAGAGCACATAGAGCACTTGAATTTATTTGAAAGTATCCCTAATTATTATGGTTAGAGAGCACATAGAGCACATAACTTGAATTAATACTTTTATAAATTAACTCGATCCATTGGAATCCTTTATTTTAATTTGATAGCTTTTCTAGTATTTAATATTTTAAATGCACGTAAATGGTATAAAATATTTATTTGAATCTATATTTGACATCAGTTGTATATATGAAAAGGTACAAGCAAAATAACACAATAGCATAAAAACATAATATCAAAGGAAATCACATTTTTATCCTAGGTAACATGTTGTAACATCCCAATTTCATAATTTCCAAAATAAAACACGATTTATAAAATAAAAGTACGATTTGTTATAAAATGCGCTTTCTAAAAATTCTAAAAGTATATTTAAGTCAACTAGATAATAATATTTAAAAGTTTAAAAGACAATTCTAAAATTTATTACATAAATAATTCAAGTTCCAAAAATATTTATTTAAAAGTAGTCAAATAGAGAAAAATAATAATTCATTATTCTAAATATTTATGCGGGTTACCGTCACGCATGTCCAGCCAACTCCATCAGCAATTTGAAATAGAAAATTATATTGGGGGGTGAGCATCAACAGCTCCGTGGAGGTAACTTGTCCAAGCTAAATACACAAATATATATATCACATAATAACATGCTTGTAAATTGGAAATTTAACTGTAGTTGTAGCTGTTGCTGTTGAAACATGGCTCGCACTGTCGGAATTTCACCGGAGGGAACTTTTATGCCCTGGTGTCTTGCATCGATAACAAACTCCTTTCCCATAAAGACATTCCCCGTGGTGATTCTTACCACACACTGGACATTGAGGTCTTTCTAACTGTGGTTGTTGAGTATGACATCCTCCAACCTTAGCCAATTTATTTTTATTCTCTCCACTATTTTGACTTGGTCCATCCCACTTTCTCTTGGGTGCCTCAATTATTTTTCGCGGATTTCCTTCTAGGTTTATATTCACTGCCACCAATCGAGCCCGATCCACTGCCTATGCATAGGTAACATCCCCAAGGACACTCACTATTCCACTCAACTCCGGTCGTAGGCCCTCCACAAATCTCTCAGCCTTCATTTGATCTGTGCTGATCAAATGCGTTGCGTAACGCGATAACTGATTGAATTTTCGCTCATAATCAAGTACCTTCATATTTCCTTGTACAAGGCTCATGAACTCCTTCGTCTTCTTGTTTCTATGAGCTTGTGGGAAGAATTGGTGTGCGACTATCTCTTTGAAATCCCTCCATGTTAGCGCATTTCTTTCTTCGTCAGGGATTGTGCGTCGGTGTAGGTCCCACCAGTGTTTTGCATCCTGCTTTAGCTGAAAGATTGCACACGAAACTCTATGTGCTTCTGAGCATGCAATCAAGTCAAACACCGCTTCTAATTCGCCGATCCATTCTTCTACATCCACTGGGTCCTCGCGCCCTGTAAGCACTGGCGGCCTGTAGCGCCGAAATTGCTCCACCACTTGTGAGGTAGTGTCCATAGGAGCATGATGGTTCTGGCCATTCTGAGCATTAGCCACATTGTGCTGAGTCAGGCCTTGCACAATAGTGACCAGGTTGGCCACAATATTTGCTAAATCTCCCATATTTCCTTGAACTGGAGCATTTCTAGCGGGTGTTTCATCACCAGCTGCTTCTTGGTTATGGTTTCGGTTGACACGTTGTGGTGCCATCTAAATTCATAAAGCAAATCATCTTATATTTTTATATAGAATTTATATCTTAATATCTAAGGCGTGTGTAACCTATAAGTTTACATCTAAAATTCATCTAATTCACAAAGATTATGTATATATTCAATCTTATCATTTGGTCCGCCTAGGAAGCTTTTCACCTTAAGTCATTCCCGATGTATTTTTTTTAAATAATAATAAAAGTCTCTATGTTGTCATTTTTTTTTGTGTATCATTATGTCAAATATGTTTATCTATCATTTATAGAGTTGATGAAATTTCACATCATGCACTTGCATTAAAATAGAGCTGGAATAACAATTTATCATTTAGCTGTAATTGTAGAAAAATTTGTATCTTGATCAGAGTTGGCGTCACATGCGGAGGTAGGTAACCCAAAAAAAAAAATTACGAGTCTAAAGAAACGTCGACCCGCTCTGATACTACTTATGTAACATCCCAATTTCATAATTTCCAAAGTAAAACACGATTTATAAAATAATAGTACGATTTGATCTAAAATGCGCTTTCTAAAAATTCTAAAAGAATATTTAAGTCAACTAGATAATAATATTTAAAAGTTTAAAAGATAATTCTAAAATTTATTACATAAATAATTCAAGTTCCAAAAATATTTATTTAAAAGTAGTCAAATAGAGAAAAATAGTAATTCATTATTCTAAATATTTATTCGGGTCACCGCCACGCATGTCCAGCCAACTCCATCAGCAATCTGAAATAGAAAATTATATTGGGGGGTGAGCATCAACAGCTCCGTGGAGGTAACTTGTCCAAGCTAAATACACAAATATTAATAACATACTTGTAAATTGGAAATTTAACTGTAGCTGTAGCTGTTGCTGTTGAAACATGGCTCGCACTACCGGAATTTCACCGTAGGGAACTTTTATGCCCGGGACCTCTGTATGGTCCCACACGACTATAGACACGTAGCACGTAGTTGCATAATTATCAACTAACACATATAAGGGCATTTAACAAGGACAAATAAACGTAAAGTTAGGAAAAATCTCCCACCTCGAAAAGTAGCGTTTGATGTAGAATGTGATGAAGAATGTAAGTTTTCTATGCTCGAAAGTCCTCGTTGCCTACAATTTAAATATAATAATTTGTCTTAGAATTTTAAAATCTTGATAATATTATTATTATAGAATTTCATAATATGAATCTATAAAAATTTACAAATATGAATATTATAAATTATATAAATATATACTTATTTAATATTAGACACATGTCATTTATTAGTACTCCTTACTCACACACATGTATATAATCACACACTCTGACACAACACCACACCCACATAAATATATCAAATCTACACACACATACATATTAATATTATATATATATATATATATATATACACATGCATTGTTATATAGTATAACACTCACACATATATTCGTATATATAACACATGCATATCATAAAAATCTTATCATTTAACACTATATATATAATATACATATAAATACTATTATAAACCCTTATAAATTTTTCTGTAAAGCTAATCATTTGTAAGAATAAAAAAAATTGCGTACCTTAGTTCTCCCCTTTAAGTGGAGGGAGAGAACATATTTAGTTGTTTATATAGTAAGGGGAGAATTAATGTAGTATTAGACAGTTATGAATATTAAGTATTAATTAGGTTACATATAAATGTTAAGTATTAATTAAACTTAGTATTTATTAAGGCATTAATAATTAAATTTAAGTAATGAGTTTTAGTTTTACATAATGTAAGTTTCGGTTAATGAATTTAAAATGAAACGGTTGATTTTATGGAAGACTTTTGATAAATATAAAATCAGATTTTTTTTAAACTATATGTATTTATTATTCCTACTAAAATATTGTTAATAATATTATTATAAATGGGTATTGTTAGTAAAACAATAGTAATATAGGGGTTGTTTGGTTAATTTTTAAAAGTATTGATCAAATGGTAACTTAAAGCATGCATTCATTTAAACTCATGATTTGGTTAATTCAAAATCCCTAATTATGAAATTGAAGGATTATTTTCCCAAATTTCTGTTGTTACAATCTACTCCCCTTAAAAATTAATTTCGTCCTCGAAATTTAAAAACTTACCTAAATTTAGAAAATTCGGATATTTAGCTTGAATGTCTTCTTCACGTTCCCATGTGGCTTCATTCTTATCGTGTTGTCTCCATTGTACTTTGATTAGCACATCTTTGTTTCTCAATTTGTGTATTTTTCGTTCTAAGATAGCCTCTGGTGCTTCTTCATAAGTCAAGTCGTCCTTGATTTCCAACTCCGAATAATTGACAATATGATTTGGGTCATAAACATACTTTCTGAGCATTGATACATGGAATGTGTTGTGAACAGACGACAATTTCGGTGGTAATGCCAATTGGTATGCTAGCTCACCAATTCTTCGCAAAATTTCAAATGGACCAATATATCTCGGCTTTAATTTTCCTTTTTCACCAAAACGAAAAACACCCCTCATAGGAGCCACATTCAAGAATACCTTTTCTCCCACATTGAATTGTAAATCTTTTCTTCGTCTATCAACGTAAGATTTTTGTCTACTTTGTGCTATCTTTATTCTGTCCCGAACTTTCTCTATTTTTTCCACATGCCTCATTGAACTAACTCTGGTCCCAAAATTTTCTTCTCACCCACTTCACTCCAATATAAAGGTGATCTACACTTTCGTCCGTACAGTGCCTCATACGGAGCCATTTTAGTAGTCGCTTGATAACTATTGATGTAAGCGAACTCCACCAAAGGCAAGATTGACTCCCAAATTTCACCAGAATCGAGCACACATCACTACAACATAAATGACATTAGGTAACACAAATTTTGTAGCACTTTTTACATAAGGTACATATGTAACACATATTTGTAACACTTTTTACATTACAATATTTATGTAACACTTTTGTAGCACTTTATCAATATGTAACACTTATATGTAACACTTTTATATAAGTAACACTTTTTAAGTATCACTTTTTTTGTTATTTCTTTTGTAACGCAAATAGGTAACACTTTTATCAATATGTAACACTTATATGTAACACTTTTATATAAGTAACAATTTTTAAGTATCACTTTGTTTTTGTTATTTCTTTTGTAACGCAAATATGTATCACTTTATTTAAGAAGCACTCTTGGAAACACTATATTTTATTGATTGTAACACTTTTAAGCTATATTTTAGTAACACAAAATTATATAACTATCATTAAATCATGTCAAAGATTTATTTAATTAATTGATGTCACCAAACCTAAAAATTGTAGACATCATGTACTCTGTTTTTTTAACTGAATTTTTGCTTTCTTTTTACAAATTATTTTAGTTTTGCTTTTATTTTTTTATTTTTTACGAAGGCAATTAATTCCGTCTTAATACGGACGGAAAATGCGCATGTATATATTTTATTATAATTATTTATTTATTTTTTAATTTTTACTAACGGGGACCAATTTCATTGTTAAACCTTTTATTTATTTATTTTTACTTTTTTAAAAAAATTACCAATGAAAATTGATGTTGTCGGTAATTATTTAGGAATTTTTTCCGTCGGTAAATATCTTTTCATTATTTTCTTTATTATTTAATTAATTTTATATTTTTATATATTTTTTATTTTTACCGATTGAATATTTATCAGTCGGTAAATTTATTTTATATATTTTTAATATTTTTAATTTGTTGTGTCCTTTAATACATAATATAATATGATTTTCAAACTATATATAATATAAAATTTGATATATATAATGTATAATATAATTTAATACATATATTATAAAATGTAAACTTATTATATAAAATATATTATATATACATATAATATATATATATGTGCGTGTGTGTGTGTATGTGTTTATATAAAGCGAATCAAAGTTGTAATAAGAATCAACTTAGCTTAGTGGCAAATTGCCACTTCCATACATAACAGGTCGTGGGTTCGAATCTACTTGGTGGCAAAAATAGTATTTCTACAAAGTGCTACAAAAAAAAGTGTCACATAAGATTCATATGTAACACTTTAGAAGTATTTTTTTAAAGTGTTACAAATATAAAAAGTGTTACAAAAAAGTGTTACATAAGAATAATATGTAACACTTTAGAAATATTGCTTCAAAGTGTTACCAGTAGAAACCTTAATGTAACACTTAGAAAAAGTGTTATTAAAAGCTAATAAAAGTGATACCTTATACTATAGGTAGCACGGGCAACTGCAGCGCCATAAAAGTGCTACATATTGTCTATAGTAACATTTTATGGCCATTAGGTAACATTTTTTGAGTGTTACCTAATGTCATTTATGTTGTAGTTGCCCTCAACATGTCTTCTAGTGTTTGTATTGTTCTTTCAAACTGTCCATCTATTTGTGGGTGATAAGCTGTACTAAAACTCAACTTCGTTCCCAAGGCTGTCTGCAGACTCTTCCAAAATTTTGAAGTGAAACGCGGGTCTCTGTCTGACACTATCGTCACAGGGACCCTGTGTAGTCTTACAATCTCCTTGATATAAATCTTTGCATATTGGTCCATTTTGAGCGTCATTTTCACTGGCAGAAAATGTGTTGATTTTGTTACTCGGTCTACTATAACCCACACAGCATTATTCTTTTTAACCGATAGTGGCAACCCGACTACGAAATCCATTGTTATATGTTCCCATTTCCACTCTGGGATCTCAAGGGGCTTTAGCAAACCTGAGGGCCTTTGGTGTTCATCTTTAACTTGCTGACACGTCAAACATCTTGCCACAAATGATCCAATGTCTCTTTTCATACTTCTCCACCAGAAGATCTCTTTCAAATCTCGATACATCTTTGTACCACCAGGGTGAGCCGTATATGGCGTACTATGAGCTTCCTCAAGAATTTCTCTTCTAAGTTCTTCATTCTTAGGTACACATAATCTCCCTTCGTATATCAATACGCCGTCATCAGTTATCTTAAAACCTTTAATGTTTCCTTCTTGAACTCGTTTCTTCATCTTATTCAAAAATATATCTCGTTGTTGAATTTCTTTGATTCTATCTCGCAACGTAGGTCGTACTACCAGTGTTGCTAGCATTACTTCTGTACTTACTGGTGGAGTCAAAATCTCAATCTCCATCTTAGTGAATTCTTTCATTCTTCTCGCTTCGTTAGCAAACATGATAATTGACTCTTAGTTTTTCGTCTTAAAGCATCTGCTACCACGTTAGCTTTACTCGGATGGTAATTGATAGTGCAATCATAATCTTTCACTAACTCCAACCATCTTCTTTGCCTCATATTCAGCTCTTTTTGTGTGAAAATATACTTTAGACTTTTATGGTCTGTGTATATCTCACACTTACTTCCATACAAGTAGTGTCGCCAAATCTTTAGTGCGTGTACTACTGCGGCTAACTCCAAGTCATGAGTAGGGTAATTCAACTCATGTGGCTTTAGTTGCCTTGAGGCATAAGCAACTACCTTGCCATGTTGCATCAAAACACACCCAAGGCCTAGTTTTGACGCATCGCTGTAAATAACAAATTCATCTGTAGGGTCGGGTATTGTTAATACAGGTGCAGAGGTTAGTCTTTATTTTAATTCTTGAAAAATCTTCTCGCATCTTGTTCCATAAGAACTTTTCCCCTTTCCTTGTCAATTGAGTCATGGGCCCAGCTATTTTAGAAAATCCCTTAATAAACCTTCGGTAATAGGCCACAGACCTAGAAAACTATGAACTTCACTTGCACTCGTAGGTGTTTTCCATTCACTGACAGCTTCATCCTTATCTGGGTCAACCTCGATTCCTTGTGCAGTTACAACATGTCCGAGAAAAACTACTCGGTCTATCCAAAATTTGCACTTACTGAATTTCGCATACAACTTCTCCTTACGAAGTGCTTCAAGTGCTATTCTCAAATGTTCTTCGTGTTCATTCTCATTTTTCGAATATATTAGTATATCATCAATAAAGACAATGATGAATTTATCCAAGTATGGGTGAAATACCCTATTCGTCAAGTCCATAAACACTGCTGGTGCATTACTTAACCCAAAAGGCATTACAATTAACTCGTAGTGCCCATAACGAGTTCTAAATGCTATTTTCGGAATATCACTCTCCTTAATCTTCAATTGGTGATATCCAGATCTAAGATCAATCTTGGAAAACGTGCCTGCGCCCCTTAGTTGATCGAATAAGTCTTCAATCCGAGGTAATGGATACTTATTCTTTATTGTGAGTCGATCCAACTCCATGTAATCGATACACATTCTTAAAGTCCCATCCTTCTTCTTGACGAACAGTACTGGAGCTCCCCAAGGCGATACACTTGGTCGAATGAACTTTAAATCCAACAGGTCCTGTATTTGCATTTTTAGTTCTTGTAACTCCTTCGGCGCCATTCTGTATGGTGCTTTAGATATCGGTGTTGCCCCAGGTTCCAAGTCTATTGTAAACTCCACTTGACGATCTGGTGGGATCCCTGGAAGATCGTCTGGAAAAACATCGAGAAACTCATGTACAATCGGCACGCCTGTCGGAGTTAATTCAGATGTCGAGGTTCCGACTATGTTTACCAGATACCCTTGACAATTCTCCTTCTTTAACATCTTGAGTGCTTTCATTGCTGATATTGTTCGAGGCATTGTTCTGGACTTTGCCCCGTAATACTTTATTTCCCCATCTTCTGGTAACTTGAGAGTGATCTCTCTATCTTTACTCTTAATACTTGCCTGATGCCGGCTAAGCCAGTCTATACCCAAAATTACATCAAAGTCCTTCATGTCAAGTATATACAAGTCAGAACTAAAATCCCTTCCTCCTATGTTCACGCCTACGTTCTTAACATTTGAGTCCGTAATTATCGTATTTCCTGACGGTAAGCTAATCTCAAGCGGTTCATCTACATGTTCTTTTATTTGCCCAAACATTGTATGAAATTTAGCAGACATGAAAGAGTGTGTAGCACCAGTGTCAAAAAGAGCTAAAGCAGGCACATTACATACTACTAGTATACCAGACATCGTACCTGCTTCATCCTCAGCTTCTTGTTGGGTCATTGCATACATCCTCGCATTCCTCCGGGCCGCCATCCGACTCGATCCCGTGCTTTGTACTTTGGGCAGTCCCTTGCAGTATGCCCTGGTGTCTTGCATCGATAACAAACTCCTTTCCCATAAAGACATTCCCCGTGGTGATTCTTACCACACACTGGACATTGAGGTCTTTCTAACTGTGGTTGTTGAGTATGACCTCCTCCAACCTTAGCCAATTTATTTTTATTCTCTCCACTATTTTGACTTGGTCCATCCCACTTTCTCTTGGGTGCCTCAATTATTTTTCGCGGATTTCCTTCTAGGTTTATATTCACTGCCACCAATTGAGCCCGATCCACTGCCTATGCATAGGTAACATCCCCAAGGACACTCACTATTCCACTCAACTCCGGTCGTAGGCCCTCCACAAATCTCTCAGCCTTCATTTGATCTGTGCTGATCAAATGCGTTGCGTAACGCGATAACTGATTGAATTTTCGCTCATAATCAAGTACCTTCATATTTCCTTGTACAAGGCTCATGAACTCCTTCGTCTTCTTGTTTCTATGAGCTTGTGGGAAGAATTAGCGACTATCTCTTTGAAATCCCTCCATGTTAGCGCATTTCTTTCTTTAGGGATTGTGCGTCGGTGTAGGTCCCACCAGTGTTTTGCATCCTGCTTTAGCTGAAAGATTGCACACGAAACTCTATGTGCTTCTGAGCATGCAATCAAGTCAAACACCGCTTCTAATTCGCCGATCCATTCTTCTACATCCACTGGGTCCTCGCGCCCTGTAAGCACTGGCGGCCTGTAGCGCCGAAATTGCTCCACCACTTGTGAGGTAGTGTCCATAGGAGCATGATGGTTCTGGCCATTCTGAGCATTAGCCACATTGTGCTGAGTCAGGCCTTGCACAATAGTGACCAGGTTGGCCACAATATTTGCTAAATCTCCCATATTTCCTTGAACTGGAGCATTTCTAGCGGGTGTTTCATCACCGCTTCTTGGTTATGGTTTCGGATTGACACGTTGTGGTGCCATCTAAATTCATAAAGCAAATCATCTTATATTTTTATATAGAATTTATATCTTAATATCTAAGGCGTGTGTAACCCATAAGTTTACATCTAAAATTCATCTAATTCACAAAGATTATGTATATATTCAATCTTATCATTTGGTCCGCCTAGGAAGCTTTTCACCTTAAGTCATTCCCGATGTATTTTTTTTAAATAATAATAAAAGTCTCTATGTTGTCATTTTTTTTTGTGTATCATTATGTCAAATATGTTTATCTATCATTTATAGAGTTGATGAAATTTCACATCATGCACTTGCATTAAAATAGAGCTGGAATAACAATTTATCATTTAGCTGTAATTGTAGAAAAATTTGTATCTTGATCAGAGTTGGCGTCACATGCGGAGGTAGGTAACCCAAAAAAAAAATTACGAGTCTAAAGAAACGTCGACCCGCTCTGATACTACTTATGTAACATCCCAATTTCATAATTTCCAAAGTAAAACACGATTTATAAAATAATAGTACGATTTGATCTAAAATGCGCTTTCTAAAAATTCTAAAAGAATATTTAAGTCAACTAGATAATAATATTTAAAAGTATAAAAAACAATTCTAAAATTTATTACATAAATAATTCAAGTTCCAAAAATATTTATTTAAAAGTAGTCAAATAGAGAAAAATAGTAATTCATTATTCTAAATATTTATTCGGGTCACCGCCACGCATGTCCAGCCAACTCCATCAGCAATCTGAAATAGGAAATTATATTGGGGGGTGAGCATCAACAGCTCCGTGGAGGTAACTTGTACAAGCTAAATACACAAATATTAATAACATACTTGTAAATTGGAAATTTAACTGTAGTTGTAGTTCTTTGCTGTTGAAACATGGCTCGCACTACCGGAATTTCACCGTAGGGAACTTTTATGCCCGGGACCTCTGTATGGTCCCACACGACTATAGACACGTAGCACGTAGTTGCATAATTATCAACTAACACATATAAGGGCATTTAACAAGGACAAATAAACGTAAAGTTAGGAAAAATCCCCCACCTCGAAAAGTAGCGTTTGATGTAGAATGTGATGAAGAATGTAAGTTTTCTATGCTCGAAAGTCCTCGTTGCCTACAATTTAAATATAATAATTTGTCTTAGAATTTTAAAATCTTGATAATATTATTATTATAGAATTTCATAATATGAATCTATAAAAATTTACAAATATGAATATTATAAATTATATAAATATATACTTATTTAATATTAGACACATGTCATTTATTAGTACTCCTTACTCACACACATGTATATAATCACACACTCTGACACAACACCACACCCACATAAATATATCAAATCTACACACACATACATATTAATATTATATATATATATATATACACATGCATTGTTATATAGTATAACACTCACACATATATTCGTATATATAACACATGCATATCATAAAAATCTTATCATTTAACACTATATATATATAATATACATATAAATACTATTATAAACCCTTATAAATTTTTCTGTAAAGCTAATCATTTGTAAGAATAAAAAAAAATTGCGTACCTTAGTTCTCCCCTTTAAGTGGAGGGAGAGAACATATTTAGTTATTTATATAGTAAGGGGAGAATTAATGTAATATTAGACAGTTATGAATATTAAGTATTAATTAGGTTACATATAAATGTTAAGTAATAATTAAACTTAGTATTGATTAAGGCATTAATAATTAAATTTAAGTAATGAGTTTTAGTTTTACATAATGTAAGTTTCGGTTAATGAATTTAAAATGAAACGGTTAATTTTATGGAAGGCTTTTGATAAATATAAAATCAGATTTTTTTTAAACTATATGTATTTATTATTCCTACTAAAATATTGTTAATAATATTATTATAAATGGGTATTGTTAGTAAAACAATAGTAATATAGGGGTTGTTTGGTTAATTTTTAAAAGTATTGATCAAATGGTAACTTAAAGCATGCAGTCATTTAAACTCATGATTTGGTTAATTCAAAATCCCTAAATTATGAAATTGAATGATTATTTTCCCAAATTTCTGGTGTTACACATGTCCACCAATATGTATGGCAAGTAACATGTCCACCATTTGACATTGCTCTCAAACATCCCCAGACTTCAAGTTCTGCTGCTCCACTTTTCCCTAGCACCAATTTGCAAGAACGGGAACTTAGAGATTTTTTAGAAGTCATTAATTTGCATGGGGATTGAAATTTTTTAAAGAGGACATATTTCCTTTTCTTTTCAAATAAAATAGAAAACTTTAGGGGTTGTATGGTTTTCATTGCAATGAAAAAAATAGTTTTCCATTCATTTAGATAGTTTTCAACTTTTCATTACAACCTATGCAAAAGTGATAATATATTTGGTTCTAAAAGGATTTTTTAGGGTGAAAGTTTAATAATATGTTTGGTTTAGTATTTTTTGATGAAGTTTTTCATTGAAAGATGTGATAGGATGATAATTTACACTATATTATGTAAATATCGGGACCACCCTTAAATGGTGTCGTTGGAAAAACAATAATATACAATTAGTTGAAATTGTTAGTGGTAGGGTCATTTTGAAATGTTAATTGGAAATATAAATTTATGTTGATGTGGGTGGTAGTAGTAAGTCTCACTTATACAATATAATGATAAAATTGATTATATTGTGGTTGTCATGGGTCTCATCAATATAATATAGGGTTGAAAGTTGAGTATATAAATCTGAGAATTGATAATATAGGATTGAGATTGGAAAATGTAATATTTTCAATGAGATTGAGCAAAACAAACATGATTTACATATCTCAAATAATATTGATGGGATGAAAATCAAATTAAACAAGGCCTTCTTTATTAATTTTTTTTTTTTTTTTTGATGAGGTGGTGGAGTGCATGATAACATTAAAATAAGATTGATTCACTAGGTACAACCTCTAACTAATCAAAATTATAATATAATAAAAGTGTAGACTGTTTATATTTTAGTGAGACTCCATTGCAAACCCATGATTTTCTATGTTTCATCGGCTTTTGTGCTAATTTGTTCTAAGCACATTTAAGTTCTGATTTGTGCCATCTCTCAGCCTAAAAAGTCTATTTGGAATCTGAAAAACCTTATAAGTATCAAGTTGAACATGGTCTCTTGACTGTAGGATCTCAAATAGTACCACTTCGCCTAATACTAATTGGCATTGGAAAAAAATCAAATCTAAGTGGAAGTTTCCTCCTTTAGGAGTCGTGTTTTCTCTCTCTAACAGAGAGTATGTTCCCCGTTGGGCTTGTTAGGGTTCCCCTGACCCTTCGCCGCCACCACCCCTGAAACCGAGCAGTTACCTTACTCCCACACACCACCACTTTCAGCTCCATGTATTTTGACATATGTACACCATCAATTCACCCCCCCTGTTTTCTTTTTCTTTTCTCATGTCACCAACCATCTAAACCCCAAAACAGAATGTTTTGTTTTGTTTTCGCGTGCTCTATCCACCCAAAGTTGTCAGTCCTAGTTGTCTAAAATAGATTCTTGTTGTCTGTATTATTACTCCTAACGCCCAGTCTGTACACCCTATTTTCCTTTTTTCTCTTTTTTTTCCCGCCTCGTCGAATTCTCTCCTCCTCGGTTTTTCCTTTCTCCCCATTATCTCGCCTCCTTATTAATCGATTGTGTTTTGTCTCTTTTATTTCGTCATTGGGTTTTTTTCTCTGTGCAGGTGCCCCGGTAGCTCTATTCTAGGCCCAGGTACCGATTCAGTATCAAGATAAACATGGAAAATTTTACCGAAAAAGAAGGCGAAATTGTGGATTTAGACAAGGTAGCACCTGATACAGGGTCGGCGGCTAACGAATCGGTGTATTGTCTTGTGGGGAGATTACTAACAGAAAAAGCTCTGAAACCCTTTTATCTAATAGAGGTGATGAAGAAAGCCTGGCGAACAAAGGAAGAGATAACAGCTCGAGTATGGGGGAGAGGATTGATACTCTTTCGATTCGGAAACAAGGAAGACCGTGACTAGGTATGGGACAATCAACCATGGCATTTTGATAATGACCTCTTTATCTTGAGAAATCTAGAACCTAACGAGCAGCCCTCTGCCATACAAATCAATCACGCCGCACTCTGGATAAGAGCATATGACGTCCCCGTTGCATGTATGAACCCACAGTCTACCACCATCATTTCGAGACAGCTTGGAAAGCTCCAATCTCTTGACCTCTCAACTGAAGGAATGTTCGGAAAATTTCTACGGTTTAAAGTTCTCATTGACGTCACAAAACCCCTCCTCCAAGCGATAACCATTAAAGTGAAAGGACATCAGCTGATATTACCTCTGAAATACGAAGGACTCCCCACATATTGTTTCTATTGCGGGATAATGGGCCATTTTTTCCGAAACTGCTCACACTACAATAGAAACGAATGTCAGGACATATCGAGTATGGACTACGGGCCGTGGATTAAAGCAGCACCCCTCAAACGCTCAAACCACCACTATGATGACCGTACAAACCCCCAGAACCCACCCGTTCGCAACATTTTCCACCGACACACTCACAACACCGCGCAATCGGATAATTCCCAGAAACCAGTTGTAGGTCCCAAGGGGTGTAAGTGTAAGGTTTAGAAGGGGGGGTTGAATAAACCTTACCAAATTTTTGATTTAGTCCCTTTTTAAAATTCGAGTTGATACTACACAATTTGTGTCCTTGGTGGATGACCAATTTAGTTAATCAAGAGAGTTAGTCTCTCAAATGACTCAATCGAGCTGTTGATGGAATAACTCATTTTTGTTAAGTCTAAATTAACTCAACTATGATTTGTTTCAGCGGAAGACTTAACAACCTTAAGTTTGGTTAAGTAGAGATTTAGAGCTTGATTTAGTACTTAGAGATTATCTAATGGATAGCAAATATGTCGTGAGAATTAAACAAATATGATGCAAGAATTAAAGTCTTTGAAATGTAAATGACACAATGAGATTTTTATAGAGGTTCGAAGATGGTGTAATTCTTCTACTCCTCTCTTCTCCAACTCCCGGAGGAATCCACTAGGTATTGATCAATATACAAAGTGGTAAATCCAGATACAAGTCTTGATCACACGGTGACTTGATCCTTTGGGACTCGCCGGGAGACGCCTTGATCACTCGGTTGGCTTCTCGACGACTCGGCTTCTTCCGCAGGCATTTTGCCTTGCTACTACAGCCCGCTTGCTCAAGCTCTTTGGATTTGATCACGAAGCCCTCCAAAAGCTCAAGACTTGGTTCGACCTTGAACCTTCCTACAATCCTTCGAGGAATCTAGACCCCTTGATTATTCAATAATTTCCTCTTCAAGCGATTGAAGTTATCTTTCCTTCACAGTGAGTGTTGGATTGATGTTCTTCTAGTGTTGAGAGGATTGAGCGTTTAATAACTTGAGAATATTTCAGTTCTGATTCTAATAATTGCTTGAATGTTTGTGGTTCGTCACCTACTCTCAAAGTCATTTCTTGGCCTTTTATAGTGATCTTTCAAAAATGCCCGTTGAAGAGATAGGCTTATTTTTGAAAGTCACTTGTGGTCGTTGGCTTGTCTTGTTGCGATCCTTGGAATTGCCATTTCTCGTATGAATTGTTCTTCACCTTTTGAGTTCGACACGGTGTAGTGCTTCCCATTGGTTTATTCCTTTTGCACGCTTTCGGGATGAGCACTTCGAGAAAGGTAGCATGGAGATATTACTTGTTTAGGTAATTCTCTTGATTTACGGCAACGGATCTTTTTGATTATCTCGACTTGATCGCATTTCCTTACTTTCCCCAGGTGACTTAGAGTCGCCTTCCAATCATGGATGACTCTTCCGTCACTTCAACTTGAGACTTGGCTTTTCTTGAGTTGACTTGATCGATACTCCACTCACCGCATCTCATTTGCTCCTTGATAGAGTTCCGTCTTCTCTTCTTTGCCATACTCACTGTCTTGCAATGAGTCTTCCTTCTAGTCTCCGTTGTCTTCTTGCATGTTTGGGCATAGCCGACTTAACTCAACTTGACCATCCCTATTTATTACAATGCGTTTACAACAAAAATTGGGGTGCCAACTTCCTATTCTAAGTTTTACATGGCATTCATCAAAATCTAAACAATAAATTTCCCAACAATTTCCCCCTTTTTGATGATACCAAAACTTAAACCATTCAAAAATGTAAATAGCAAAGATACATACGATAGTGTATTCACATAGAATGTATGCGTAGAATCAATCCTTTTATTGATCATAACATTCTTGTTCTTTTACACAATCATGTTTACAAGGTGTATCGAGCAAACATTTGTCTACACAAAAAAAAATTAAAGAATTTATAGCTTTATTGCTAAAGACTTACATAGTATGTATTTACATAATAAAATACATGAAGGGGTGGACAAAGAACACTTCATCTCCTTCGTTGTCTCCTTCTTTCATCTTGTTCAAGATCTTTCGCTTCTTCTTCTCTTTTTCTCATCGTCACCGCTTCTTCTTTTTTTTCATATGCCTTCCTAGCAGCCTTCATCTCTTCTTAATCTCTCTTGTCTTTCCTCCCATAGCTGAGTTTGTCTCTTATTTTCTTCTTCTATTCTTTTCGCATACTCAAGATTACTTTTAGCCACTTGCAAATTGGCTACTTGGTCAAGACAGCCCCAAAGAGATCCCTCCTTTCTTGCCGGATCTACGTACTCAATGTTTTTGGGCGGAGGCCTCAGTCCGAAACCTCTTCCTCCACCATCGCTTCTTCCTCTACCTGCGGGCGTGTATTGTCTTTGGGGTCTTCTTCTTTCCGGTGAGTGACCGGTGGAGTGACCAAGTGATGGATCGCCAGTAGTCTCATTGCTGTCGCCTTCTTCACATAACGTGAGACCTTTTTCCCAAGACAAGTCCCAAGCTTCGAGCCATAGACATTTTTGCAAAGTATCCTTCGGATGCGGCGTTTTAAATTCTTCAGGCGATCGTGGCTCGGTCCCGACATCCGAGATGGCATAAGTGTCTCGTCTCTTTGGAATGCCTCCATGTTGTTTCAAGATGTTCATAACTCGGGCATCCATTCTTCCTTCCACTTCCTCCATCCCCGCTTCAATTGTCTTTCTCTTTTCAAATACCATAGATATAGCAGAGTGTTGGAGTGGCAGAGTCTTTGGGAGTTTTTGCGATAATGTTAGTTTGTGACAAGACCTTGTTGGGGGTTTGTGCAATCATCAAGGTCGCATCTTTCGATCCTTCCCCTCAACGGACTTTCCTTTCTTTTTTTTTTGACACTTCCTCATTTGTCTTTCCTTTACAATCGCTCCCTCTTTTTCAACTTGAGATCTCTTTAGCTCTTTTTTATAGTATTCCTCTTCCCCTTTTTGGCATCATCAAAGGAGAGAGGAACACTGAAACATCTTTGGCAAGCGTGAAGTCGAGCCTGTTGATAGTCGAGTTCGTCTCGAGTCCCACGGTGTATGCGGCACGAAATTCGGAGCGAGTAGCGTTGTGATTCTGCTGAAATTAGCTTCATCTCGGCCCATGAGAAGGCTGAATTTTCTATCTATGTTTTCTTCCATACGCTGGAGATCACTCTTATTTTGCTCACGCAGCAGCCTTTATCTCGGTGTGAGCTTCATGCATGTGCTCAATGTGTTCTCTCAATTTCGTTTTTGCATCAGCATTCTCGCTCTCCATACCAGCAGCTTGTTGAACAATGTCCCTGAAATATCTAACTTGTTCCACACGCATTGTTTTTCTTTTTTGCCACCATTCTCTCGATCGATCGACTGTTATGCCTCTCAAGTCGCAGTAGGTTGGCATCTCTGTTGTCGATCGCATGTCCATAGAGGCCTGGTGCCTCTCCATCCGTTCAATTTCAAAGCAAATAATGCTTTGAACACCTCCCGAACTTCAAATTTGTTTCTTCCGTTGCGGTGATGGCCATGGCTGGCGTCAAAGTCATAGTCACCGAACGATGGTACTGACGGAATGACAGGGAGTTGGTCCGTGGAAGCGTGCGAGCTCGTTCTCTCGACTCTTCGGGGGAGGTCGTACTACCTAGAAAGAAAGGAAAAGATTCTACAAAGGAATCATCACGACCAACCGGGATTTGTTCAATGATGAGAGGTGCGCGTGAAGTTCCTTTTGAGTCGAACTCGCTGCAGCTTGAGGAGCCGTGCAGTTGACTGCTTTCACTGGGGTCTTTTGTGAAGTGGACCCGACTTGCCGAGCCTTTCTCTGTCTCAGCCTTCGTTGGTCTCATTTGGTTTATCCAATTGAGCGGATGGTCCTCGGCCTTATCGAAAGCGTCATCGGATGATGATGAGATTTCCATTGGTGGCTCATCATCAAAATTGAAAGTTTGACGAGTAGTCTTGAGATCGACTTGCTCGTCGGCGGGAACATCCGCGGTGAGTCTTTTGGATCGGTCACGGGGGATGACTCGTTTTTCTTCGCCGCTTTCGATCCCAAAAAGGTTACATCAGATTGTCCTGGGAATCATGAAGCGCGCTTATCTCCTTTTCGGATGGATCAATGATAGCGGGAGGGATGTTCTCTACTTGCTTCTTTACCCCGGAAGTCTCAACCTCCCGTGGGCCTTCATTACCTCCTACAGTCTCAAGCGCAGGTGAGGCTTGGACCTCCCTTTCGACAAAGGTCACTTTGTCTTAGGGTCTTCTGTGGTGGCATTCATTGGAGTCTCAACCCCATGGATTACACTTTCATCGCCCAGTGTTAACTCCTGTGGCTGTTCATTTCTTCAGTGCCTCGATCGCATCGCAGCGTCATTAGCCTTTAGAGTAGTTGGCACCTCGGTGAGACAGTCTCAATCGCCGAGCTTCGTTGATGGCAACTTGTTGTTCGTTTTGTGTTTGTACTTTCTCCACTTCGCCTCCTGAGATTCGTTGTGGAGTCATCTCGCAGATTCTCCGACCGTGCTTTGCAGTGGAGGAGTTTCCCCTCACCGGGCGCACCACCGAGTGACTTGGAATGGGGTCACTCGTCTCCAAACTCCCATTGTTTCTACCGAGTGTTCAGCCGTTGGGGCGGTGTGGTAAGACACCTTCATTAGGGGTTGGCTCAACCGGGGTCCCCACTAACCCGTTTCATCGCCGATTCCTTAATTCCTTCTTCCGAGTGAGTCTGGGGAAGTGGTGGCAAAGAATAACGGTGGCGATTTTTTGAACCACTCCCATTGGATCAATTTCATTTGTGTTTTGGAGGACTCTCCTGGTCCCTCCATCATGCTCTTCTCATGAAGAATTCTCGGATTCATGCATTGCTTGCGCATTTGCAACTCTTCTCGCGGGCGAAGCAGGTCCGTGATCCTCATCACTTTCTCGATAGAATATCGAAGTGAGAATGCATATGTTCTCGTGGTTCCAGTGAGAGGGGCGATCTTTGGCCTTCTCTCTTGCCTCGCCTTCCTCGCCGATCTCTCCTTCTCCTTATCCTTGAAGATCCGCAAGATATCTCATGCGATTTTTCTTCATCCGATCTTTGGGATCACAGAGGTTAGTCCAAGGAAGTTCAGCTTCCTCTTCTTCTTCGATAAACTCGGGCCGTTGGAACTGTTTCCTGGATCGACTCAATTTCCACTTCCTCCACTCACGCAGACGATTTTGGATGTCCGGGTAAGGTGGGGATAGGATCATCACATCACTATCATCTCTATCGCCTTCTTCTTGTGTCTCGTTGTGCGAACTACATTTTGTGTCTTGATTTGCCTCTGCTAATCGTCTTCAGAGACTTTTTTGTTTCATCTATAATATCCGGAGACTCTACTTCTCCAGCGAGTCAGCCTCCAGATATCTGCTCCCACGGTGAGTGGTCGACTCTGCCCGGTTTCTCAAGCTCGGAGTGCTTGATGATTCTTCTTTGTATCCTAGTTTGTACCCGAGGGATTTCCGGTTCGAGACGATTTCTTCGAGTCTTGGGCGGCGGGGCGTCTGGCTGGTGTTTTCTTCCGAGAGCTGGCCGTCTTGGCTTATCGATCTCCTCTTTTTGACGATCGGAGAAGGTAGTTGATAGTCCTTCTCGACCGCTTTTGGGGTAGGAGACACGGCTGCAGAGGGCGGGAGCAGGTTTGACTTTCTTTCTTTGCAGAGAAGTTAGTGATCTTCTTAGCTTGCAGTAGGGCTTTCTTTCTTCTTTGGTGGAGAGGAAACAATCGTATCTTCAGTGGTCACCGATTCCCCCCTCACTCGTGTCGCCTCTCTTGGCATAGGCTCTCTTCGTGCGCCGAGGAGAGGTTTGATCTCGAACATCCTCTTGTTTACATGGAACGCCTTTCCATGTCTAAGAGGGACTCCTTTCACCTCCATCAGGCCAATCACAGGCCATATCCTAGGGATCCTCCAAATGTACCATCTTTCTTGAAGGATTTGTTCCTACATTCGGCATAGTGCCTGTTGTAGACAAACTCATTTATATTTTCCTTTCTTCAATGATCGCAACCATTACGATCAACTTTGCTTTTGACAGTTGGTCAAAGTCGCCAAATTTGATGTCAATACATTTGGCAACTATGTCCAACAACTTGTGATAATCCTCCTTCAGCAGCCTCTTGTTTGTTTGTTGTGTAAACTATTTTATCGGCCTAGTCGGGCTTGGCTATTTCCTTCCAAGCAAAGGCCCGTAGGTTTACATCGCCTTCGTTGATTTTCGATGCTCCTTCCGTCGGTAGTGAGCGGTGTTCACCAAATCCTTGGCAGAGATGGTGAGCTTTTTCCGTGAAGATGACTTTATCCCTTCATCGTGAATCTCGGCGTTCACGAGAATCGTGCGACCTCCTCCACATAGGTCATCGGATATTCCAACGTCGAAACGATTTATTTCGAGGCGTTTCCAATTTCTCAAAGCAATTTTCTTCACTAAGGTGTCGTCGGACCCTGTTTCACCATGCCGTCGAAATCCACAAGAGACCCGGTGTGGATTTGCTTTCCTAACTTGACAAAATCATAGGTTGATGCCATTTTTTAGGATTTCACCGAAGAAAACTTAGAGGTTGGTTTGAAGATAGATAGGGTTTTGAGAGAGTTTTGCCTTTGCTTCTGAAAGAAATGAACAGTTTTGGTAATATGAGAGAGAGAAGAAGGAAAGCTTAAGTATGGTTTATGAAAGAACGTGCGGGTGGTTTTTGAAATGTGATCGAAATCAACGGCTTAGATTTTGCACGCCTATTTAGCATTTAATGTCTCGTATTTAATGCGGCAACATTTATATCCAATCATAACTTGGTGTGCAGCTTTTGCCTGTACACGTCATAATTATCTTCGACGTAATTCTTAAAAACATTCCCGCTTAGTCAAACGATGCGTTTTTGTCACTTTGCTCATAAATGACTCAGCTTTTACCCTTATTTGGTTTAACTCTTCTTCTCACAGTTCTCTTTGTGACTCATTTGCCACGGTGACTTGGTATACCGCCTTTTCCGACACGGTGATTTACTTAGCTGATTTGTGAGTTCAACTCTTTTTTCCTTTTTGTGTTCCATTTCTTTTCTTTGATTCTTCGAGTGTCACTCACTCAATTAACCCTAACTCATGCTTGAGTTCTTCAAATCTTGACTCACATAATGGTTTTGTGAAGATGTCACCAATTGTTTATCGTTGAGATATATTCCAAGATGATGTCCTTCTTTTCAACATGATCTCTTATGAAGTGATATCGACATCGATATGCTTTGTTCTTGAGTGCAACACAGATTTTGAGTGATTGCAATTGCACTTGTGTTATCACACATGATTGGAATTTTTTTCCTCAACTTCATAGTCTCTCATTCTTTGTCTCATCCATAGGACTTGGGCACAACAATTTGCCCGCAGCCTATGTATTCTCGCTTCATTTGTAGAGGTGGCTATTGAATTTTGCTTCTTGCTAAACCAGGAAATCACTGTTTCCTAGCATTTGACATGTGCCTAAGGTGCTTTTTCTGTCAACTCGCATCCAAAGATAGTCGAGTCCAATAGCTAATTAGTTTGAATCCACCTTCCTTTGGATACCATAAGCCAATTTCTTGGCTTCCTTTCAAGTATCTCAAGATTCTCTTAGGTCATTTGTCATATGGCTCTCTTTTGGAGCAGATTGAAATCTTGCACATATACCTACAAAGAAAGGTGATGTCCGGGCCTTCTTTGTGAGATAGAGCAATGATCCAATAAGTGCTCATGTATCTTGTTTGATCTACAGCTTGCCATCCGCATCCATGTCCATTTTGATCGATGTATTCATTGGTATTTTCATAGAAGACTTCTCCTCCATACCAAATTTCTTCATTAAATCTCTCGGTGTATTTTGTTTGACTTATGAAGGTTCCATCCTTCCGCTTGTTTCACTTGGAGTCCAAGGAAGAATGTCACTCTCCCATCATGCTCATTTCAAAATTTACTTTACATGAGGTTTGAAATTTTTTCACATAGCTCTTTGTTTGTGGATCCAAAAATGATGTCATCCACATAT
The DNA here is from genome assembly GCA_016081115.2 of Rehmannia glutinosa. NCBI lineage: Eukaryota > Viridiplantae > Streptophyta > Magnoliopsida > Lamiales > Orobanchaceae > Rehmannia > Rehmannia glutinosa. The sequence goes on from CM071924.1 coordinate 38,903,725, forward strand.
ATTTGAACAAGCAAAGATACTCTTCTTGTCTTGAATTCTGAAAAGTGTTCTATCTACTTTTCCTTTTGTGAATCCATTCTCGATTAGGAATTGTGACAAGGTGTCATACCATGCTCTGGGGTGCCTGTTTCAATCCATACGTGAGCTTTCTTGAGTTTGTATACCTTATCTCCAAGAATCTTCCGCTCAAATCCCGGAGGTTGTTCAACATACACTTCTTCTTCCAATAAACCATTTAGGAATGCGCTTTTTACATCCATCTCGATATACAATGAAATTCTTGTGAGTGCATAGGCAAGAAACATCCTTATTGCTTCCAATCTTGCTACAGAGCAAATGTTTCATCAAAATCTATTCCTTCTTCTTGGCAATATCCTTTGGCTACTAGTCTTGCTTTGTTTCTTACCACGTAACCTTCCTCGTTCATCTTGTTTCGAACACCCATTTAGTACCGATAACGTTTTGATGTGTGGGTTTTGAACTAATTCCCATACTTTATTTCTTTCAAACCGATTGACTCTTCTTGCATAGCTTGAATCCAATGTGTGTCATCCAATGCTTGTAACACATCTTTGGGCTCTATTTGCGAGATAAAGCATGTGAACATAGCTTCTTGTTGAGTTTTGGATCTTGTTTTGACACCTTCTCTTATATCTCCAATGACAAGTTCTCGTGGATGGTCTTTCACCATCTTACATCCGATTGAAGTAAGTTAGCTGGGTTGATCGTCTAGCGATTGTGTTGCTTTGATCGCCTCTCTCGTAGTCACTTAGCCGCAAATTTTTTTGTTTTTTGAGATTCAACTATCTCATCTTCTTCCGAGTTTACAATTCGATTTCGGCTTGACCAAAGATAGGATTTTTTTCGTATGTTTGGATGATTCAAACTTTTATGACCGATTCTTCAATATCTTCTCCATTTACATTTGGCTCATCGAATACCACATGAATGGATTCTTCCGCAACCATAGTCCTTTTGTTGAGTACTCAGAGGCTTTGCTTTCACCGAGTATCCCAAGAAGATACCTTCATCGCCTTTAGCATCGAAGGCCTTTAGATTGTCTTTGCCATTGTTGTGGATGAAGCATTTACATCCAAATATTCTAAAATATGCAACATTTGGTTTTCTTCCACCCAAATCTCATAGGAGTCTTTGTCACCGTCTTTTATCATACATCTGTTTTGAGTGTAGCAAGTCGTGTTGATTGCTTGACCCAAAATCTTTTTGGTAATCCCGCTTGACCTAACATGGTCCTTGCCGCTTCTTTGAGAGTTCTATTCCTTCTTTCTCGCAACTCCATTCATTGTGGAGTTCTTGCTGCAGATAGTTCATGACCAATACCATTTTCAATACAATATCGAGTTATTATTCCATTGACAAACTCGGTTCTCGTCGATCTTATTTTGATAATGGTTTGGCTCTTTTCATTTTGAATTTTCTTCATCAATTGTGGTAGTTTCGTAGAGTTTCTTTCTTCTTACACATGAATATTGTCCATGTATATCTTGAGTAGTCATCTACTACCACCAAGGTGTATTTCTTTCCACTTATGCTAGCCGGTTCCATGGGCCAAATAGATCCATATGTAGCGGATGCAATATTCTTGTTGAAGATGGACATGTCTTTTCTTTGAATGAAGATTTGATTTGTTTTCCTTCTCGACATGCATCACATATACTCTCCTTCTTGTATATCGAGTCCGGAAGTCCTTCCACAAGATTACTTCTTGGAAGCTTGTTAATCGTTTTGAAATTCGGGTGACTTAGCTTTTTGTGCCACACAACTTGATTCAATTTGTGCTCTTTGCTAATAGACAGTGTTGGGTGTAGCGGTTGACCAATCTACTACATACATGTTCTTTTGTCCGCGCATCCTTGCAACACAACTTCATTCGATTCAAGATCCTTGATTTGGCATATACCCATGTTAAATCCAACATTATAGCCCTTGTCACAGAGTTGGATCGATGCTTAACAAAGTTGAAGTTGAGTCCTTCAACATATGCAACATCTTTGATTTCTAACGTTCCTCTTGATGGATCCAATGCCTCTTATTTCACCTGCACTTCATTTCCTCCAAATATGACTTTTGCTCCTTTAACTTCCTTGAATTTTGATGATTTTTCTTGTTTCTGTCATATGTCCGGAACAACCACTATCCATGTACCAGGTTCCTTGGCACTCACTGTTCCTTGAACCCGCAATCAAGGAAATTAAGTTTTAGGTACCCATACTTGTCGGGTCCCGAGGGGTTAGAATTGTAAGATGATCCAACCAACTTATAGCCAAATGATTTGACTCTAAGGGGTTGCCATCTATCGATGCCATAATCATAATTAATCTTGGCAAATTGCTTGGGGATTTTAGGTTCATACAATTTGCTCTCTTTTGTCGTATGCTGTGTATATGTTTTAGCAATCGCCTTCTTTGGGTAATTGTGGTGTCTCCGAGTGTAGTGCCTAGGTGCATATGTGTTTGGTGAAAGCTCTTATACTTTTGGAATGGCCTTTTTTGAGTTCTAGGCCTTTGCCATTTGGGCTTATATTCCATAAGTCTATGCTTTGATAGTTCACATCATTCCAATCAGTTGGCTTGGATATTTTCTACCATTCCCATCATATGTATTTCTTTTATAGATTTTTGGGGTTTTTGGTAGCTCTGTTTCTTCTTTCTGAGTATTTTTTCATTTGGAGTTTCTTTGAGGAACTCGATGAATCTCTTCTCACTGTCCTTTCAGTAGCACTCAATCGGTTGTTTTCCTTTTCCTTTATAACCAAGGCCGCGTTTGCTTGTAATTGTGCTTTGGAGTGAATGTGTGTGCACCATTTGGAGTTTTGGATTTTTAGACTCTTCATTGCTTGAAGATCCTTTTTCCAAAATTACTTTTGGAGTTTGACATAGCAGGAGGAATTAAATCCTAAGCCTGTCTTGTCTCCACATTCTCTTTGACTCATAATAAGATCATCCAATGATTTAGATGCCTTAGTGAATGAGGCAATCACATTTTTGAGGTCATTCTCCCTCTTTTCTATGGCAACTATTTCTCGCTATTAACTTAGCATTTTCAAATTTTTAAACTTTCATTCTCATCACTATTTGACTTAGAGTACTCGGCTCCTTAGTCGCCTTTGAGTTTGGCTCTTGAGTATTTATTTTCCTCATTTAATAGTGTGTGTGAGGATTTAATGTGTTCAAAATCTTTCATCATTTTGCCTAATGAATCATAAAGATCGGTGGGTGATGAAGTGTGTGTGTGTCATCACTATCACTAGAACCGAGTTTGATGAGTTAGAGTGTACCTCATCTTCTTGGTCGGAGTTGATCTTGTTCCTTGGCCATCAAAAGGATCGGGCTTCTTCTTCTTAGTCACTTGAGTAGTCGCTTCATCGCTTGCTCTCTCAATCAGATGTCTTTCTTGACTTGGTTTGTCTCCAGATCTCTGCACCATCATTGCCTTTTTTTCTTTTCTTGTCTTCTTTCTCTCAAGACCTTTCTTTCTTCTTCATTCCTGTATTTGTTGACTACAGGATATGGGCAATCAATGGCATAGTGACCTGGTTGTCTCTGATTCAAGATAGATATTCAACCTTTTGATCAGCTCTTTCCATTCTTGGATTGTCACCCTTTGATATTGACTTTTTGATGATCTTCTCTTGGTTGGCCTATCTTCCCTTGACTTGGGGGAGCCGAGTGTCTTCTCGGAAGATTTCGCTTGCCTCTCTTGTAGTTCTTATTGAAGAACTTGTTGAACCATTTAACCATCGGGCTATTTGTTCTGGATCAATGACTTCTTTGACCTCAGCTCTCTTCCCATCTTTAACAATTAGAGCAACTGTTTTGGGTACAACTGTCTCTTCCTGGTCTTTTCTTCTCAACTCAAACTCGTAGGCTTTGAGGTCTGAGAATAGTTCATGGTTGGATGTCTTTGATAGGTCCATGGAATGTCTTAAAGTGCCATGACTTTCATTTCCCATTCATTGGAAGACTTTTTAGGATCTTCAAACACATTTCTTCTGTGTATATTCCTTTCCAAGTGCAGATAGCTCGTTGGTGATTTACGTGAACCGAGCATCCAGTTGATCCAGGTTTTCTCCCGAGATCATTTTGAAGTTCTCAAATTTCTGTACCACCGATAATTTGTTTTCTTTGATTTGCTTCGAGCCTTCACAAATCAATGTTAGCTTGTCCCATTTCTTTAGCCGTTTTGCATGATTTGACTTTATTGAACATGGCTTTGTCCAAGGTTTTGTAAAGGATGTCCTTGGCTACATTGTCCAGGTTGTATCTTTTTCTGTCATCATTTGTCCATTCAGTTCTTGGTTTTTCAACCATGGTCGGTCCGGGAGCAACATCCTCTTCTCCTTCGGTGACTCTTCTTACAGTTGTGTTCACCTTTAAGGTTTGCGCCGCCCATCTTCTATCACTATCCACATCTCATCATGTAATCTTCGATAGATGAGCTCGCATACGAATTTTCCAATCATCAAATTCTTCAATTGTGAACATAGGGATGCGTGTCAAATTTGCTTCCATGATAATAAATTTTAATGATAAAAAGAGTTTTGAAAGTTTAAGTACTAAAGCGGACTTTGAAAAGTTTGGAGATCTAGTTCAAGAATAACCGATGCGGAAGGCTCAATGAACCAACCGCTCCGATACCACTTGTAGGTCCCAAGGGGTGTAAGTGAAAGGTTTAGAAGGGAGGGTTGAATAAACCTTACCAAATTTTTGATTTAGTCTCTTTTTAAAATTCGAGTTGATACTTTACACACCAATTTGTGTCCTTGGTGGATGACCAATTTAGTTAATCAAGAGAGTTAGTCTCTCAACGGACTCAATCGAGTTGATGGAATAACTCATTTGTTAAGTCTAAATTAACTCAATCGTGGTTTGTTTTCAGCGGAAGACTTAACACCCTTAAGTTTGGTTAAGTAGAGATTTAGAGCTTGATTTAGTACTTAGAGATTATCTAATGGATAGCAAATATGTCGTGAGAATTAAACAAATATGATGCAAGAATTAAAGTCTTTGAAATGTAAATGACACAATGAGATTTTTATAGAGGTTCGAAGATGGGGTAATTCTTCTACTCCTCTCTTCTCCAACTCCGGAGGAATCCACTAGGTATTGATCAAGATACAAAGTGGTAACAGTCCGGATACAAGTCTTGATCACACGGTGACTTGATCCTTTGGGACTCGGTCTGAGACGCCTTGATCACTCGGTGGGTTCTCGACGACTCGCCTTTCTTCTTCACAGGCGGTTGCCTTTGCTACTACATGACCCGCTTGCTCAAGCTCTTTGGATTTGATCACGAAGCCCTCCAAAAGCTCAAGACTTGGTTCGACCTTGAACCTTTCTACAATCCTTCGAGGAATGTAGACCCCTTGATTATTCAGTAATTTCCTCTTCAACTGATTGAAGTTATCTTTCCTTCACAGGTGAGTGTTGGATTGATGTTCTTCGTAGTGTAGGCTTGAGGATTGAGCGTTTAATAACTTGAGAATATTTCAGGTTACGGTTCTAATAATTGCTTGGATGTTTGTGGTTCTGGTCACCTACTCTCAGAGTCATTCCTCAGCCTTTTATAGTGATCTTTCAAAAATCTGCCCGTTGAAGAGATATGCTTATTTTTGAAAGTCATTTGTGGTCGTTGGCTTGTCTTGTTGCAGTCCTTGGAATTGCCATTTCCTCATATGAATTGTTCTTCACCTTTTAGAGTTCGACACGGTGTAGTGCTTCCCATTGGTTTATTCCTTTTGCACGCTTCCGGGACCGAGCACTTCGAGAAAGGTAGCATGGAGATATTACTTGTTTAGGTAATTCTCTTGATTTACGGCAACGGATCTTTTTCGATTATCTCGACTTGACCGCATTTCCTTGCTTTCCCAGGTGACTTAGAGTCAACTTCCAATCATGGATGACTCTTCCGTCACTTCAACTTGAGACCGGCTTTTCTTGAGTTGACTTGATCGATACTCCACTCACCGCATCTCATTTGCTCCTTGAAGAGAGTTCCGTCTTCTCTTCTTTGCCATACTCAATTTGTCTTTGGCAATGTGAGTCTTCCTTCTAGTCTCCGGTTGTCTTCTTGCATGTTTGGGCATAGCTGACTTAACTCAACTTGACCAGCCCTATTTATTACAATGCAGTTTACAACAAAAATTGGGGTGCCAACTTCCTATTCTAAGTTTTACATGGCATTCATCAAAATTTAAACAATAAATTTCCCAACACCAGCACCCTTACCAAACAAACCAATCACACACTTACCACCCCCCCCAGACGGCTAAGCACCACCCAAGTGAACTCCCTGAACAAGATGAAATGAGTATCGCACCAGATTCACCTATCAGAAATCTCCTAAACCAGACACTCGAATCCCTCTCATTACTCCACACAAATTCCAAGAACACAAGTACCTCACAAACCTGTTCGCAAAAAACACCAAACCACCCTCCTAAATGGACCGAACATAATACTCAAACACACACCACCACAGAACTGTCTCCACCCCATCCGGAAAACCACTACTCGCCCACCATTATACCAACTACCATATCTTACAACTTGCCTTTGATTAATGTACCAAATCCCACAACCAACAAATTTGCTTCCTACACCCCCAAACCAAATGATATAAATAAGCCCCTAACCCATGATACAATCAAACACCCCCCCGCCCAATCCCAACCAACCACATTACACTTCCATAAACGAAGATACCACCCCCAGTCCCTCATTACTATCAAAAAAACAACCCAGCCTAAACGACATACCCGGAGCGTACCGAACAACCACGTACCATCCCCACTACTACCTGAAAAAAGAAACATCGAGCTTACGACTCTTGAGGTCCCAAACACTACCCAGCCACCCAAAAAACAGAAGGAATTTGGTCTATTTGATGTCCCGAGCGAATTTGTATTAACGGCGGAGGTTGCCCGGCAGCAACCCCGCCGACAACAATGAGTTTCTTCAGTTGGAACTGTCGGGGGTTTGGGAACCAACCGACAGTTAATGCGCTTAAACGATTTATCCGAACAAAAGATCCCGACATTGTTTTTCTAATGGAAACAAAATTAGTTACTATTGAACTTCAAAAAATAATAAGTACTTTGGGTTTTGCGGGAAATCATATAGTCGGTTGCGACATGTCGAGAAACGGAAGACGGGGAGGGTTATGCCTACTCTGGAAAGATACAGTGGACATTTGGAGATTGAGCGGGATTTAGGCGTGGCCGGAAGAGAACCTCAAATACCTTACTTGGGATCTTATTCGCCAACTTGCCACAAACCAGCCGGGAGAATGGATTTGCATTGGAGATTTTAATGAAATTTTGTACAGTCAGGAGAAAGTCGGAGGACGGACCAAAGAGGATAGTAAACTTGCGGATTTTCATTCGGCAATCCAAGATGCGCAACTAGAGGATATGGGATACGAAGGATACACTTTTACTTGGACGAACAGACAAAGCGGGGTCGATAATATTCAAGAAAGATTGGACCGGTGTTTAGGGACTCAAGAGTGGATAAGAAAATTTCCGAACTACTCAATCCAACATCTCCCTAGAATAAAATCGGACCACAGCCCACTGCTATTAAGTTGGCTAAGAAAGCAAAACAATACCAAGGGGCGGAAGAGAAAGCGCAGAAAAGTGTACCGGTTCGAAACTATGTGGCTCCTCGACGAATCATGCAAACAGGTTATCAATGAGGCGTGGAAAAATGACAGTGAGGTTACCCACCCGCTTGGCCTTAGTGAAAAAATTGCATATTGCGGGGAAAAATTAAAAATGTGGGAATTAACACATTTTGGACATATTGGCAGCCAAATTACTGAATATGAGAAAAAGCTTCAAAATTTGCCTTCGTCAGCCTCTTCGAAAGCTCGAAACACGAGAAGAATTCTCGAAAACACCCTCGGGGATTTATATCAAAAGCAAGAGCATATGTGGCACCAAAGAGCTAGATCAAACTGGATGAGAGATAGTGACAAAAATACCGCCTTTTTCCACAAAACAGCATCCGGGAGAAATGATAGAAATAATATAACCCGAATCAGAGATTCGGAGGGATGTTGGATTGAGGATGACGCCAATATCGAAAAGGTCTTTATCAACTATTTCATGGATTTGTTCTCTACTGATCAAAACTTGGAAATGAATAGGGCTATTGAGGCACTGGATGAGAGAATGACAACAGACATGAACGAAAAGCTGACACAACCATTTACCAAGGAGGAAGTAATGGGCGTCCTTGCACAGATGCATCCTACAAAATCACCCGGCTTCGATGGTATGCCTGCTATATTTTTTCAAAAAATCTGGTCTGTGATTCAAAATGATGTTTTATCTTGTGTTCTTGGTATTTTAAATGGTAATTCATCCCCTGCCCCCCTCAATAAAACTTTTATTGTCCTCATCCCTAAGAAGAAGAAACCCGAAATAGTGACCGACTTCCGTCCGATTAGTCTATGCAATGTACTCTTTAAACTCGTTACAAAAACCATTGCCAATAGACTAAAATCTATTTTACCGAATCTCATTTGTCATACTCAGTCTGCTTTTGTTCCGGGGCGTCTAATCACTGATAATGCTTTACTAGCTTTTGAAATTTTTCACTCTATGAAAAATAGTAAAGCAAAAACGAGGGGAAATTTTGCTTTCAAGCTAGATATGAGTAAGGCTTATGATCGTGTTGAGTGGGTTTTTCTTCAAAATGTTATGCTAAAAATGGGTATAAACGTTTCTTTTGTGGAGCTCATAATGAAGTGTATTACCTCTGTATCTTTTTCTATTCTTATTAATGGACAACCAGGAGAATTTTTCTCTCCCTCCCGTGGGCTCGACAAGGAGACCCGCTCTCTCCATATCTATTCTTATTTTGTGCAGAGGCATTTTCTTCTATGATTCGGAGGGCGGAATCGAATGGACTATTACATGGCACTCGGATTTGCAGGCGAGCACCAAGGATTTCACATTTATTTTTTGCGGATGACAACATCGTATTTGGGCGAGCAAATGAGAATGAGATCGATGAAATACTCAAAATCCTTCGAGATTATGAAAAGGCGTCCGGGCAAAGAATCAATCTTGATAAATCCTAGATATCTTTCAGCAAGAACACTGATTTAGCAAAACAACATCAATTATCGGGGAGACTAGGGGTTAATCTTGTTGAAAAACATGCAATATATTTGGGTCTCCCCATAGTAGTCGGGCGATCAAAAAAGGAAATTTTTCAGTTGGTTGTGGACCGGGTCCGGAAAAGCTGAAGCAATGGAAGTGCAAATTTTTATCGTCAGCCGGAAAATTAATACTCATTAAGGCGGTCGCTCAAGCAATTCCATCTTACATCATGAGTTGTTTTCTTATCCCCCAAAAAGTTTGCCAACAATTAAATTCCATTATTAGCAATTTTTGGTGGGGACAGAAACGGGAAGAAAGGAAAATTCATTGGACATCGTGGGATAATCTTACAAAGGCTAAGCATGAAGGAGGACTGGGCCTCAGGGATATACATTGCTTTAATTTGGAGATGCTAGCAAAACAAAGTTGGTGACTCATCCACGAGGAAAATTCTTTACTAGCAAAATCACTCAAGGCTAGGTATTTCCCGAAAAATAATTTTCTCAATGCACCGATAGGCTATAATCCATCATATACTTGGAGAAGCATCGTTGCGGGGAGACAAATTATTGATCAAGGTTGTCGCTGGAATATTGGGAATGGAAGTGGAGTGCTCGTTTACAAGGACCCTGGATTGCGGAGCTACCAAATTTTCGAGTTGATAGCCTCCCAAGTGAGGGGTTGGATGATCTCACGGTGAATCAACTCATGTTGGATGACATGCCTAGATAGAATATTGAATTGTTGAATAATCTCTTTACTCCCCAGGAAGCCAGAGCAATTCGCACCATCCCTATTACCTCGCTGACAAGGGCAGATAATATCATGTGGCATCACACCAAAAATGGGGTGTATTGTGTGAAATCCGGATACCAGGTAGCGAAAGAGTTGGATGATAAGAGGGACCGTCGCCGTCATCCGTGGAGAGGAGTCCCAAGCTATGGAAATGGATGTGGAATCTTGATATTCCACCAAAAATAAAAATTTTCATGTGGAAGTGCATCAAAAATATCCTTCGAGTTAGAAAGGAATTAATAAAGAAGGGAATAGGAGTAGAACCATTATGTGGGCGGTGCGGCAATGCGGAGGAAACGACAATTCATGCTTTGCGTGACTGTCCTTGGGTCTCGTTTGTGTGGGAAATTAACCCGCTTCGGCTGAGTACCTCTAAGTTTCAGGGAAGGGGCAACCTCCAAGATTGGATCGAATGGTGCATGAATAACTTGGATGGGGAGTCGCATGAATTTTTTGTCACGATGCTTTGGAGCATCTGGTATTGTAGGAATATGTTGTACTTCCAAAACAAGGAAATAACACATATGTGGTGTATTGACCAAGCCATGAAGAGATTAGTGAACACCAAATCGGGAAAAATCGCCACCCCTTCTCACGGGCACGACATCGGGTGCGATTCATGGGAGCCTCCGCCGAACGCGTACGTGAAAATCAACTCCGACGCATCGATTATAGTGGAACAAGGAATGGGGCTCGCAGTGGTGATCTGAGACGAGAGGGGGATGGTCCGAGGGGCTCGAATGAAATTTTACCCGGAAACTCTGGAGGTTGAATTGGCTGAGGCTTGGGCGTGTAGGGAGGGGGTCCTGGCCGCGCTGGAAGGAGGTTTTGAACATGTAATTTTGGAAACGACAATATCAACATTTGGCGTGCTCTATCCAAGGAGTCTACGAATTTTTCGTACCTGGGAAATGTTATAGTTGATATTAGATCGTTTCTTCCTCGTTTTGTTTCTGTTTCTTTTAGCTGGGTAAAAAGGACTGGGAATTGTGTTGCGCACAATCTAGCCCGTCATGCTTTTTCTGTGGGTACAAATGAGTCTGTATTGGGATCTCTTCCTCATCACATTTTAAACTTGGTGATATAGGAAGCTCCTCCCTAATTTTCATTAATGAAAATCATTACTTTTCTTTCTCAAAAAAAAATTGGCATTGGAGAGATGCATGGTCGATCGTGACCTTGGTTTTCATAGCGCTCATGACATTCAACTGTATCTTAGGCTAACTAGACATGTCGCCACCTACTCTCACTTGGCCCACCTAGACCTTCGTTATAACTTATAAGGCAGTTTTTGCTACACCTAGTGTCCATTATTGACGGCGTAATAAATGGGAAACGATTGTGTCAACATGGAAATTGAGGAACCCTTCTTAAAAGCATAAAGACCTTAAGAAAACCAATAATTTGAAGAATCGCAAGCAACATCTATACGAAATTTCTGTATCATTTATGTAACGACTCAATTTTATGAAATTATGTACTCAAAAGATATTATTAAGAAAACATGAATAATAATAATAATAATAATAATAATAATAATAATAATAATAATAATAATAATAATAATAATACATATTCCAAATTAAATATCCAACAATTATCCAAAGCATAAAACATAAAAAAAAAATAAAGTCGTAAATTCAAAATTTAGTCTGATCATAATTATTTAAAGAATAAATATAGCGTGATTTATTCCACCATCCATAATATCATATCTTCAGTCGGATTCCTCAACCTAAAAGTCATGATAATAATAGGGGTCAACTTCATCTCGCTCAGTAGGGATATATTTGTCAATATTTAATATAACATGAAAAACATTCACATAATTACAACAATAAATTCATTAATTTACTTTTTTTCCTCTGACTGACCAGTTACTGCATATAGTATTGCGGGTTCACCCTGAATATATATATTTTTGATCCCGGGCCCTTTTATGGCCCTAGTGTATATGAAATTATTTCTTCTTGACATTTATTGCAATCAATGAAGTATAATCATGGAATATTAAATAAATATAAATAATATAAAAATTCCTACCTTAATAATTGGAGATATTCGAAGTAGAAAAACGAACGATAAAAGTCCTAGTCCTCAGTCCCTTCCTTTTTTTTTTTTTTTTTTTTTTTTGAAAAGTCGTTTTCTATTGTTGAGAATTGAGAAAATTGTGAAAAATGTATGTGGGATATTCATGTATTTATAGGCTGATTTTTTTTTTTTTGTTTTTAAATCATAAATTAACCCCTAACTCAACCCCTAAATTAATCTCTAAACTAACCCCTAAAATAACTCTTAAGTTAACCCTCAATTTAATTATGTAGTTAATATCATGGTTATCACGCTTTATTTCTCCAAAATAATCCATGTTCACTCACAAAACAGAAATTCAGAGAATGCAAAATCAACTTAACCCCTATAAACATTTTTCTTTTTTTTGTTTTTTTAGTTCTTCCCTTTTATTTACCCAGCCAAACTAGACGATTTCCAACACTTCAATCTTCCATTTTTATGAGCATCCCCATATCAGGATACATTGTCTCGAGATTTTCACACCAAACAAAAGTATAAGTGCATATAGCACAAAGAATGCAAAAATCTTTGTTTATTTCAAAATTAAATAAATTGAAATATGAGTAGGAGAAACTTAACTTAGCACACCATATCTTATTGAAAGGATGGAAGAATCTAATCACCATCATAACGAAGTTTCGTTGCACATTGGTTTCCGGCGCACCGACCAACCAAGTCATGGGTTAAGTTTAAACTTATTTTTATAAAATAATACTAAATAAGGCGGTAATGATTAAGGGCTCGCAGGTGAGATTCCTAATGTAAGCTTAAATCAAACTAAACTTTATTGTCTAGGTTTGTTCTGGGTTGTAGTTTTGTTCTATCTGTTTTGTTTTTTCAGGTGACGTGCAGGTCTCTCTTCCATAACAAGCAGTTGAGGATTTAAAATGGCTGATCTCACATCTAAGGAGGCCGAGATACTTGACCTGGATGCCGAACATACAGAAAATCATAGTGCAACTGGCGCCTCTTCTGTCTGCCTAGCGGGAAAACTTTACACCAACAAAACCCTAAACTCCTACTATCTAATGGAAACCATGAAGAAATCCTGGAAACCACGGAAGGGTTTTACCCGCGAATGGGGAAAAATTTGTTCTTATTGATTTCCAGACACCCGTGATCGAGATTGGGTTCTTAAAAATCAACCATGGCATTTTGAAGGCTTCCTTTTCGCCATCAAACCTATCACAGAAGGGTAACAACCATCCACCTCAATATTACGAGTCTTCCTTTTTGATACGAGTCTACGACCTCCCTGTCGCGTGCATGAATGAAAAACAATACAATTGATCGCGAAACAAGTCGGCAAGTTTCGAGGCATGGGATCCTTCACCGGATAGCTTATTTGGAAAGTCGCAAAGATGCAAAGTAGCAATTGACATAACTAAACCCCTGTGACGTGGTAACAATAAAATAAAAAGCTTAGTTTCATGGATCCCTCTGAAATATGAAGGATTACCGGTCTATTGCTATGGTTGCGGACTAATCGGACACCATTACCGAGCTTGTGATAACTATGATAGTAATGATGCTCCAGATCCATCAGACGCAAATGCGGGCCCGGACTGAAAGCATCACCATTCAAAAGAGCCCGAAACCCAGTTGAATCTTCCACTAAAAACCCTCACCTATAGCCCGAACACTTGAGACAATGGTAGAGCCCACCCGTCCACCTATCCAGCACCAAAAGCCGATCCCACCAACACCCAACCCACCACCAAAACCCACGTGTCCCACCACTGGATTTGAAAATCTTTCAATCCTCCCCACTTTGGAATTCTTAACAATTACCAATTCCACAACAAATACCACCACAAACATAATGGGCCCTCAACATTCCACCACCCCACCTTTACAACCTGCAATTTCCACTAACATCCCCATAAACCACATAACCCCACCCACTATCTCAAACCCACCAATAATTGTCCAACAAAAAGAATCCTACACAAATATACCCACTTCTTCCATAATACAGCAAACTACCCGACAAACTTCACCTCCAATAAACCAAAAACATGCACCCACTAGCTCGAGCCCACCAACAATTACCCCCATGCTTTTCATATCCCCAAAAGCACCCTCTGACACCACCCCCTCACTAGCCCACAAGTTGTTCCGCAAATATCCCTTCTACCTCCAAAAGACTCGCCGCAAGAACCCGATGCAGGCACATCCGAGAATAGCACAACCCTCCCAATATTCCTCCAATACTAAATATGTCTACCCCAACCAATTCTAGCTCCCCTACATGGCACCGCAAACGTGGACGTAAACAACCAAAAATACCCACCCCCACCGAACCCACCTCATACACCCACCAAAAACGCAAACATGCAAACACAACCTACACCCGGGATGAACCGAGCGCAGCAAACCCTGAGAAAAGATCCAAAAGGTCTGAAATTGTGGATGCTCCATGTACATACACTTCAACGGCGGAGACTGCCGAGATGCAGTCCCGCCCCGAACTCAATGAGTTGTTTAGTTGGAACTGTCGAGGGCTTGGGAACCCTCAGACAGTTCAAGTGCTTAAACGAGATATCCATAAAAAGATCCCACTGTGGTTTTCTTAATGGAAACCAAGTTAGACGAAGATGAAATGAGCAAGATCTGTGAATTATTGTGTTTACCCAATTACCATATTGTTAACTGTGATAGGAGTAATGGAGGCAGGAGAGGTGGGCTTTGTCTTATGTGGAAGGATAGTCTACCGCTTAGAGTTAGTTCCTCAACTACACACCACATTGACGCAGTTATCGGGGACGTTAGTTCATCAGAGCATTGGAGACTTACGTGTGTTTATGGGTGGCCAGAAGAAAACCAAAAACAAATACATGGGAATTAATTAGAAGCCTTTGTACGCACGATGATCATCCTTGGTTATGTCTCGGTGACTTCAACGAGATTCTCTACCACTCGGAGAAAACTGGGGGACGACTTTAAAAGATGACAAGAAGTTACTAGCTTTCGTGAGAAACGCTAGCCGAGTGCAATCTTGACGACCTTGGCTACGACGGATACCAATTCACGTGGACAAACGGACAACCTGAAGATGCTAATATCCAAGAAAGGCTCGATAGAGCAGTGGCCAACATCACCGGGTGGGTAAATTCCCGACTATATGGTTGAACATCAAGTAAGTGGTCGATCATCGACCACCTGTCAGTGGTAATTTCTTGGCTCAAATCGCAAGAAGAAAGAACGAGAAAAAACGGCAGATTTTCAGATTTGAAAAATGTGGCTACAAGAAGAATCTTGCAAATCCTTTATCCAAGAAGCCTGGCCTGGCTACCAATGATATGCTATGCCCTACCCAATTAAATCTCAAAATTCAGCATTTCGGAAAATCCTTACTATCGTGGGAAGCATCTCATTTCGGCAATGTACGTAATCAAATCACACTTGTGCGGGAGCAACTACAAAAACCCAATCCTTACCCCCCACAGTGAAAATATCTCCGCATCAAAAATCTCGAGAATAAAATATCGAGCTCGTGAGGAGAGAGGAGACCATGTGGTTCCAAAGATCACGAACTAATTGGATGCACGATGGGGATAGAATACCGCATTTTTTTCACCAAGCCAGCGGAAGGCAAAAACGTAATTCCATTGACAAAATTTGGGATGAGTGTGGGAACATGGTGGAAGAACATGATCGATAGCCACGATTATTAAGAGATACTTCCAACGCCTTTTTAAATCCTCAATTGATCTTCGAATGGAAAGAGTCCCAGAGCACGCCATCGAGAATAAAATGACAGAGGAGCTTAACAATGACCTTAGTGCACCTTTCAATGAAGCCGAAATTGTGGCAAGATCGAACCAAATGCACCCATCTAAGGCCCGGACCGACGGTATGCCCGCCTATTTTACCAACAATTCTCGGTCTACTATTAAGTGTGATGTTATTTTCGTGATTCTCGAGTATTCTTAACGATGGTGTGGATCCTCCTCTTAACAAAACACATATCGCCCTTATACCTAAGAAAAAGATGCCCGAGTCCCCGAGTGATTTTCGTCCTATTAGCTTGTGCAATGTTATTATTAAAATAATCACAAAAGTCATTGCGAACCGCTTAAAAAAGAATTTTGCCTCATGTCATTCACCCATGTCAATCGGCTTTTGTCCTCGGGAAGACTAATTGCGATAATGCATTGTTAGCATTCGAAATATTTCACTTTATGAAATCCAACAACGCACAAAAAAAGAGGGACTTTTGCACTTAAACTTGATATGAGCAAGCGCCTATGATCGAGCAGAGTGGGTATTCTTGAAAAGACCATGCTAAAAATGGGAATCCCTAACTCAATTGTTTCATTAATAATGAGATGTGTTACTATTGTTTCATATTCGTCGTTACTAATGGATTGCCAGGCTCACCCTTTCACCCTCTCAGGGTCTTCGCCAAGGCGACCCCTATCCCCTACTTATTTCTCTTCTCGTGCGTAAGCCTTCTCGCCGCTTAATTCGGCGATCGAATCTCAAGGAGAACTACATGGTGCTAGAATATGCAAAAGGGCCCCTTCTATCTCCCATTTATTTTTTGCAGATGATAGCATTATCTTCGGAAGAGCGAACATGAAGGAGATTGAAGTTATAAAAAGTATCATAAGCACATATGGAGAGGCCGGGACAAATGGTAAATTTTGAAAAATCCGAGTGAATTCGTCGAGGCATCCTCGACACGTTGGCCCATTCACTTGCGAATCAATGGGGGTCCGGTGGTGGATAAACATGCTATATACCGGGCATCCCCAACAAGAGGCCGCTCCAAAAAGTCATTTGTTTCAAGGAATCATAGATCGGTGAACAAAAATTGAAAGATTGAAAGCAAGACTCTATCTACTACTGGAAAATTAATACTTATCAAAAGTGTGGCACAAGCAATACCAACATACCTCATGAGTTGCTTCCTAATTCCTAAGGGGGTATGTCGAGAAAATAAACTCTCTCATTGCGAGATTCCGGTGGGGACAAAGAAGAGATGAAGGGCTTAATTCACCGGATTTCTTGGCAAAAACTATGCACAGTAAAAAGGAAGGAGGATCGGGTTTTAGAGACATTCGAGGCGTTCAATAAAGCGATGCTAGCAAAACAAGGTTGGAGACTTCTACATGATGATAACTCACTACTCGCAGTAACTCTAAAAGCTCGTTATTACCCACATGGTACATTCTTGAATGCCATGAAGAGCTACAACCCCGTTTTACTTGGCAAAGCATCATGGCTAGTAAAGAGGTGTTATTGCAGGTTTCTTACCGCGCGTATTGGCGATGGTGAGAAAACACGAGTGTGGCTCGACCCATGGCTTCGGGGAATGCAGAACTTCCACCATCTCGGAATAATCGGGATTGGCCAATGGATTTAAAAGTCGGCCGAGCTTATGTTACCAGTGCAGACGCGAATGGAACTCAAGCCATACATGAGATTTTCTCGTAAATGAAGCTAAGCAAATCCTCTCGATACCACTTCGAAATTCCGGAGGAATTGATAGATTGGTGTGGCACTACTCGACAAATGGTTTTTACAAAGTTGTTAAATCAGGATACCAAATCGCACTCTCCATTGATAGAGCAAAGGACAATGCGCTTCTCATTCGGGACCCGATCGAAAATTTGGAGGTGGATATGGCGCTTAAATGTTCCACCAAAGGTCCAGGTATTCCTATGGAAAGCAACTAATGGTATCCTCCCCGGGACAAAATTTAATCAAAAAAAGGGTGGACGAACATATGTGCATCGGATGCCACGATCACATGGAAACAAATTTGAACATGCCTTACGTGATTGCGATTGGAGCAATTTCTACCTGGAGGGCCTCTTTGCTTCGATTAGATGTACCAATTGGTGGACACAAAATCGTGCATCCATATAGACTTCATATTCGAGATCTCGAAGATACAAAATCACGAATTGGTGCTTATTTGCCATGCTCCTATGGGAGTTATGGCATGCTAGAAATGTTTTAACTTTTCAAAGCAAAGTCCTATCCCACCAGGATTGTTTCTCTGACCATGAGGTGTCTCCAAGATTTCCAACAAGCCAAATCACCTGGCCACATCAACCATAATCGCAATTGCACAAGAACGGGTTAAACCCCACCAGGAATCATAAAAATTAATTTCGATGCCTCTCTTGTCGGAACATCGCATCGGACTAGAGCGGTTCTTAGAAATCACGATGGAAATATTGTGCAAACGGTGTCCAAGCACCTTACCCTAGAATTTGATATCGAGGTGGCGTTGGCAAGCGCGGGGAAGGAATTAAGATAGCTCGACATCCTAATCTTAGACAAATACAAAGTTGAATCGGATTGCCTCAAACTCGATAAATGGATTGAAGTTAGCCACGGCAACATCTCGTATTTGGGGAGCATTATGGAGGACATCAAATTTATGTGTTCTCGATTTTGACTCAATTTCTTTTAATTTTGTTCCTAGGAGTGCCAATGGATTAGCTCATAATTTGGCCCGTTTTTTTTTCTCGATGAATGTAATGGATATCATGTTGGTGACATACCTCCCAACTTGCAATATCTTGTATTTTCCGAGGAGCAATCCTCTTAAATTTGAATGAAGTTGAATTTTCCCCTCAAAAAAAAAAAAAAAAAAAAAAACTGTCATAACAGATTCAAACCAAACCCCAGGATGGGTGCTCGATTATTAAAATCATTTAATAATCATTGTTATTTTAGAATATTTCTTTCTCTACCGTACTCCTACCATCATTTTGTACGCACAACGATCATTAATTGTGATTCTATTTTAATTAACTCATAATAACTATTCAAATGTTAACGCTATGTTTGGTTTTGTATATTCTTTCTTCTATTTATTTTTCTCCTGCATTTTTCAAATGATATTTCTCCTTCATCTTAAATATTTATTATCATTAGAATTACCAATCATTCATTATAATTCTAATATATATTATTCTACAGTAAAAATCATTTTTCATTAACCGCACGCAATAAAATAATATTAACTAATATTTATAATTGAAAATATCTCCAACTAATTAACCAAGTACAAGAAAACAATTTTGATAATATATCTATAATTAAAAATGTCTCCCGCTAATCATAATATAATGATATTGAATTATTGATAAAATATCTACACTATACAAAATATTCCTGAGCTGAGTACATATCGTATTTTTTTTTCTCTATAACATTTTGTCTAAAATGACCCGAAAAGCTACTTTATTTTTTATATTTCTCACACAAGTAAATGTGAAATTCATAGCTGGGCACGTTAAATGTTCCACATCCGATTCGTGATTGCCGTCACCACTCACCATGCAATGTCTAAGTATACAACAACACTTCACATTTTTTAATTTATAAATTCATAATGTTTCTTGTTTCACTGATCATAAGTTTGTGCACTAGGTTAGACCACAAATTTTGTCCTTATTGCTTGGAACGTGGTGCTACTCTTTGGTGCATGATGTGATGGCAGATTCAAAAATGTTGGTATAGGGCTATTTATTCATTAATATTTTAAATTCTAGACTTTAATATGGTAATTAAATCCATATAAGAAATATATGAGTAAGTACATCCTTTTGAATTTTGATGCATAGAATTATGCATCGGTAAACTCAACAAAGTCATTTATAAAACTTTAAATTATAGAAGTTTCAAGCAAGTCAGAGTTGGTCAACTTTTTGATAGCGGTGCAAGTAAATGACTAACATCGAAGAATGCCAAAAATATTATCTGTATGTATTTTTACTGTAAAATAATGTGAAATTTCATTTTAGTATTTCTGAATTCACAATCGTTGACTAACTAAGTTAGTCTTCCCTCCTATTTACAATAAATGTCTTTTTAAGACATTAATTTTTTTCAAAAAAGAATGTCCTTTTCACATTTTTACGCTAAAGTGAGAAAAGTATTTTCCCAAATTACCCTTAATTTTATTGTTTTTCAACGAACACTAATGCATATATTTGTTTGGTCCAAAGTAGCATTTATGATTAATTAAGGGTATATTTGGTATTTAACACAATCCTAATATGTGTGTTTTTTTCTAAAAAGACACTTATTTTGAATAGGAGGGAATATAATTACAAGGCAAATTACACTGAGATCCACTCCTTACAGCAGGAAAAAGTCAGTAGTGATGTCTCTAATAATATCACTTAAAAATTGGGGGGGGGAAGAGGAAAAAAAAAAGAGATCAGGAACAAACGTTAAGGTAACAACGGCATGTTACAATTCGTCTTGTAAGTACTTGGTGTATATAGGGATTCGATCCGCTGATTAGTCAACATTTGGTCTTAGTCCACTAAATTTAAAAAATCTAGACAACTAGTCCGATTTTCGCCAGAGACGTGTAAGTTGACTTATTTCACTACAAGAAAAAACCAATTTACCTAAAGAAAAATTTGTAGGTAAGTATTAAGAAAATTTGTAAAGTGTAGGTAAAATATTTACCTACAGAATCTAAAACTGTTGGTAAATACGTACAGAATATATGTCGGTAATTGAAAAACTGTCGGTAATCTGTCGGTATAATTTGAGGAAAAATGATATTTTTTATTCTGTAAGTATTCTGTAGGTAATTGTAAAATTTAGTGATAAAATCATTTATGTCGGTAAATTCTACCGGCAAACTAGAATTTTCTTGTAGTGTTTAATAGCCTGTGGCATTCGACTCAGACAATTGCAGAACGTCAAGTTGTTTGGAGGGGTTTTATAATAACAAATGTATGCACTAATCTATTTAGCGCCTTTAAGGTAGGCGCCAATGTCATTAGCGCCTATTGAATTTTTATTTTTTTAATTTATTAGGGTATTTGGTTTGACCAAAGGCGCCATCGCATTTCTTCCCGACCTACTTCTCTCTGTCAATCCGCTATGTACAACACCCCATTACCAACCAACTGGGGTATAAACGAATCAAATCGAGCAGAATATAAATATATTTTATTTATATTGGCCTCATTTATAAAATATTTTATACAATATATTTTAATATTCAAATACAAAAATTGATTCTTATTCTTAGTTTAAATATATACAAATTAATTCAAATATTTGTATTTAAAATTCTAACATATCCTTATTTATACTAAGGCAACTATTTGATCAATGGCTACGATTTATTTGATCTAATAGATACATTTCATTCACTCGAATACTCTAACAAAATATATAATACTCTAAAATTCTCTATAATTTTTCTTCTCCAAAGATCTTAATATTTTCTCAACGTGTATATTTTCATATCATTTTATCGTGCGATCAATTTCTTTGGAGAAAAAAATTGTAACGAAAATATTAAGATTCTTTGGAGAAAAATATTGTAAAGAATTTTAAAGTATTATATATTGAGGTGGTCTTATATATTTTGTTAGTCTGTTCTGGTAAATGAAATGTTTCTATTAGATCAAATAAATCGTAGCCATTGGTTAAAGAGTTTTTTTTAGTATAAATAAAGATAAATTAAAATTTTAAATACAAATGTTTGGATTAATTTGTATACATTCCGAATAAGAATAAGATTCGGTTTTTGTATTTAAATATTAAAAAATTGTATAAAAATATTTTATAAATAAGGCCAATACGAATAGAATATATTTAATATTCTGCACGATTTGATTCGTTTATACCGTAGTTGGTTGGGGATGGGTGTTGTACGGAGCTCATTAACCGAGAGAAGTGGGTTGAGAAGAAATAATGTAGGCACTGGTCAAACCAACCACTACAATAAATTAAAAAAAAATATTATTAGGCGCTAATGCCATTGGCGCCTATCTTGAAGGCAGCGCCTAAACTTGTTATTATAAAACCCCTCCAAACAACCCCATTTTTGCAATTTTCTCGTGGCAAATGCCACATCGTTAAATAAGCCGTGTTAAATGCCATTGGCGCTTATCTTGAAGGTAGCTTTTTTGTTAGTTGCAAAGGCAAAAATGGGGGTCTTCTTTTGATGTGGAAGAAACCTGCGAGCATTCATGTTAAATCTTACTCAAAGGGACATATTGATCCATTGGTCTTTGAGGTTCATAAAAAATGGAGATTCACAAGCTTTTATGGTAACCCGAACTGTGAAGCCCCGATTTTTTCGAACTTATAATTAATCCTTATTGTCGTTTATACATTTGATCGACTATTTTACCGCGTCATTTTGACGGGTAATTATTAATAATATATACATTTTGTACTTTATTTCATTTTATTTAATTACTTGTAATCATGATCTTTATTAATTCTATTTTGCATTTATGATCACTTGGTTGATCATTATTACTATTTTTGTATTTATTAGTCACTTTAGAATTTTAAGAGACTATTTATTTTAGAGACTTTTACCTTATAGAATTAAGATTTTGATTTAGATTAAGTGATCATGAGACTCATAAGTGATCAAGGAAATCACTAATTATTTTGGAGATTGATATATTTCATCTATTATCATCAAATTTGGGACAAAAAAAATATATATGGAATTACCAATATGCCCTTGTAGTGGACGACCAACATGGTAAATTTTGGAGTAAAAATATCATCCAACTCTTGTACACCTACACCTTATATTAGTCATCTTGTGTATAATTATACCATTAATTCAAACATTATACACATCATCTCTTACATTACTTCTTTAATATTATTTTTGCCAACATGTTGGAAGTCTTCCAACATTCAATTCAAACATTCTCATGCCCATACCCTTGACCTTCAAAATGTTCCCCATGCATGAGGCAAAATGCAAGACACAATTAAACAAAATTTCCTCCCCCTCTCTCATTAATGTGGACGGCCACATACTAGGAAAATGAACAAAATTTGTTCATTTTCACCAACACCTTCTAATCTCCTACACAAAATCCTCCACATTCTCTCTAAACTCTACTTCTCTCCACTCTTTCTTCTTACTTTCTTCTTCAACACTTAGAAATTTTTTCAAGAATTCTCTCCTTATTCTTCATCAAAGTCGAACACTCCTACTACAAGGTAAGGAATATTGTTCTCCAATTTATCTTGATATCATCTACCTACCTCTTTTTCACTTCTTGACTTAAGTTAATTTTGGTTTTGGAGGTACATTTAGAAGACCATTTGAAGATTAGAGCTTGACATGATCTTGAAGAAGGACTTCAAGAATTGAAGAACAACTAGTAGAGAATTTTGACTACAAGGTAAGATAATGGACTCTAGTGTATTTTCCTTCTTCTTTTTATTTTTTTTCAAATTTTAACACCCCTTTTTCATTTTTGAGAAATAGGGGCTGACCTTAAGTGATTTTGGAGTTGAACCAAAATTTCCAATTTTAAAGCTTCAACTAGTCTCCAATCACCTACTACACAAGGTAAAGTGTAGTCCTTCTCATTTTCTTATCTCCTTCCTTTTTTCTACTTAATTTTTCTCTCATTTTTCTAACTTCAAATTTTTGATATTTCTTGACTTAGGGGCTGGCCTAAGAAGCCTCATCCAAAAATTGTGAAATTTATCCTTTTATTTCACAATTTTCAATTTTAAGGTGGGTGGAAAAATATTTTCCAACTATTAGGTGTTTTTATTAAATTGCATGTAGAAAATTTGATCATGAGCCTTGAGATATATATAATCTATGTATTGCATGTCAATTTTATGTATCAAGTC
The DNA here is from genome assembly GCA_016081115.2 of Rehmannia glutinosa. Classification (NCBI taxonomy): domain Eukaryota; kingdom Viridiplantae; phylum Streptophyta; class Magnoliopsida; order Lamiales; family Orobanchaceae; genus Rehmannia; species Rehmannia glutinosa. The sequence goes on from CM071924.1 coordinate 38,927,342, forward strand.
ATGAAAATTCTCAAGAGTTGCTCAAAATTACTATTTATTGAATTTTCGGTGCATGCATGTGCAATTTAATGTTTTATTTGATGAATTATTGTATGTATTGGACATGCATGTGTATGATCTTTAAAATCTATGTTTTGGATGACTTATAATCTGGACAAGTCGAGCATAATTGATTAAATTTTAATTTTGGACTTAAAAATGTAAAAATAGAAAGTTGGTGGACTAAATTGCAAGAAAATAAAAGTTAAAGGACCCCTCTGCAAATTTCGGTTTTTGGGACTGTACTCAGGTTCAAAAATGACTTTTGGACATTTTAATAAAGTTTTAAGAGTTTTAAGATAAATAGAATCAACCTTTAAAAGCCCAATGACTTGATTGTAAAATTTTGAAAGTTTAAGGGCTACTTTGCAATTTTTAAAACTGCACCAAACCTAAACTTTAAAATTTGAAATTTTTACTCTTAAGGTGCTGGGAATTACATATTTTAAAAGTATTCCAAAAATCCAAGTGGTTAGGACTTGGAAAGCAATTTTACTAAAATTGAGGGACTAATATGTAAAATACTAAACTTGAGGACCCAAATGAAATTTCCAGGACTTATGCAGCCCATGCACCTGGAAATACTAACTTAACTATAACTTAATTATATTTTGGACCCAAGGTTCAAATTTCATGACAATTGGACCCCTAAAAGCCTTAAAGGCAATTATTTCAAAATGGGACAAAAATGATATTTTCAAAAGTTAAAGGACCTACACTTATTTATTTTAAAAACTGCTTTTGTCCCAATATCCCACTAACCTTAGTGACATTTTCCAACTGGAATCACATTAAAAGCCCTTCCGGTTTGTGGGTTCCGATTATTTTAAACTTAAGGTCCGAATTGGCAATTTTTACAAATTTGGGGCCAATGTGAGAATTTTATAAAAACTCGACCTCAAAACTTTAAAAACCGAATCTCTGAACAATTTAGAGAATTTAGGAACTGATCTCATAATTTTTCAAGGTCGGGATATTTATTTATTCAATTTTTAACCCCAAAAGTGTTTGTTTTTACAAAACGGGGCTAAATTACAATTTTTCTTTTATAAAGGACCTAACTCAAATTATTTTCTCTTTTACTAAAATAGCCTTGGACCCTCTGACTTGGAGATTTAATTAAAGTATTTTATTTTCCCAAAAACCCTTGACTTATCGGATCAATTTGACCGATTAATACCCGATCGCGGAGCGACTTCCTCGCCTTGCGATTTGAATCTATAACGGGACTTATGTTCCACCTAATCTTTCAAGATATCGAAGGTTGATTATCCTTCCGATAATCATCTTCATCCAAAACTCCACCAACGCCAAACTTGCCCCTCGCGTTATTTCAAAAATTTTCCGAATCGTCAATCAATAATACTGATGGTTGGTTGTTTGCTGTCAGATTTTGTATTTACTTTCTGCTCGAGTCAACTTGGTGTGTCGAGCTCCATACCGGAATGGATACGTCGGGGATGGGAACCGGCAGCTACCGCTATTCCACTCTTCCTGGCCCCATCGTTCTAATCCCGCAAATTGAGGGACGGAGTTTGTCCAAGGGAAGCGGGTCGTAGTATTGAGGTATAATCATGATTATAACGCATCCGGCCTTGCAAGCTCCACTTTGTGGATTTTGTCTTTGCCTTATGGAGCGATAAGGTGACCGTCTTCGACCATCCCGCCCGGGAGTTACAAGGAAGACCGGAAGGAATCATCGTTCGATCCACACGATTCCCGGAGTTATCGGACCCGTTTGGTTGGTGCTACAAACCGTGCCACGCAACCGCTACTTGTTTTGCATTGGTTGGCGCTACAAACCAGACGCAACCATTAATTGCCTTGCATGGGATTGACGTTATATTTCCGCACGCAATCCTACTGTCTCTTGATCAATCACATAAATACTGTGTGACCATGAATCGCTTTTCTTGAATCGTATAAGTATATTACTTAAATATATTTATCACGACGCTTATGAATCGTGTGTGAATTCATGCATCATACTCACGCGCGTTTTTTCATATAATTGTTTTCTCACATTAACTATATATTGCCACACTTGCACACGATCACCCCATCCATCGAGATTTCGTCTCATCCCCACCTATTTTCTAACCTTAGATGAGGACTTCGTTGATGATCTTTGAACCGACCACGGATTGAGCCTTGTACTCCGCTTGTTGGGATTTACTACTTCTTCTTGTTGTTGTTGGACTCTTTTCTTGTGTTGTTGTTGGACTCTTGTATTTCTTTCCATTCCAGTTTGTAACTGAAGGACGTAGGACCCTTTGACTTTAAGTTGTTATATTTGGTTGATTTTTCGGGTATGTAATTTGGATTATGGATTGTGGACTGTAAGTTGTAATTGTACTTGTTATTTATTTCCGCTGCTATTTAGACTCTGTTTCATTGGGTTCTCGTTGATATTTGTCTAGACTGTTTGGTTATTGTATTTAAATTGTGGATCGTCGTCGCGTTCCATTTGGGGCGTGACACGAACACGTCGTTGTGCATATTAATGAACTAAAAGAGTATCCATGGTTAGTGGGGGCGACTTTAATGAGATTTGCTTTCATAGTGAGAAAATAGGAGGGAGATTCAGGGCAGACTCTCGAATGGAGGATTTTCAAAACACGTTGGTTTTTTTGTACTCTCGAAATCATTTTTATAATGGGGATTTTTACATGGGTTGGCCATTCTCTTTTAAAGAGCTTATTTTTGAAAAATTAAACAGATTTGTGTGTTGCAAAAAATAGAGGCAAACTCACCCTGCTGCAAGAGCTTTAACCTTGGAATTTTAGGATTCCAATCATAGGGAAATTGAGGTTGTATTTGGACCCGAACAATCCTTCACTGGGAACACAAATGTTCATAAACAGAGGAAATTCCAGTTTGAAATGGTCTGACTTATTGAGAGCGAGTTTGAGCACATAGTTGAAGAAGGCTGGTATTCATCGCCTTCATCTGCTTCGCTTCAAACACATCTTCAAACACGTAGCAAATTCCCAGAAAAATGGGTAGGAAACAAATTTCGGAGACTCTCTAAGAGAATCGCATTGAAAAGGAAACAAATTGAATGAGTTAAAAATACAAAGCAATTGTGCATCAAACCTTGATAACATTGAGGAATTAGAAAGTCAGATTAACAAACTTTCTTTAGAGGATGAATGTTACTAGAAACAGAGGCACCATAACACTTGGTTGGCGAAGGGTGACACCAATAAAAAGTATTTCCATACTCAAGCAACTACGAGGAAAGCCCAAAACCCAATTAGGGGATTTATTTCCAACCACGGGGATTTCTGCACGGGGTGGTTGGGGATGACGAAAATCATCGCAGAGTATTTTGATTTTTTTTTTTCATTGAACATCCATACGATAAAGCAATTATGGAGGTGATTAGTTGTGTCCCCATCAAAGTGGATGCTACATGAATCAGTTCCTTTGTGCCCCATTTTCACTGAAGGGAGTTGAGAAGGCCAGATTCCCTTTGGACCTGAAAAAGCTCCAGGTCCCGATGGTTTTCCGGGCATTTTTTCTAGAATTTTTTGAAGATTATTTACAAGGGAGTTATTATTGGAAAAGTTGAATGGAAATTGTGTTATTTGGCATAATTTACTTGGACTTATTTCTTCAATAATGAAGAAAATATTTAACTCCAATGGTCCAATTGATTGGAAATTTATATTCCCTCAAAACTCTAAGAAATTTATCCAACTAAGTATAAGAGAGGCAAAGTATAAGTAAGAGAGGTATAGACTATTATCGAATAGGTCTTGTTTGTGCCCAAGAATACATAGCGAAGGTGTTCCAAAGGGGTTTGCGTTCTGGCAAAGCAGGGAGATCGTCCGTTGAATTTCTCTATAGTGAAGGCTCCCGCACGACTTGGTCGTGTACGTGGACACAACCATGTACAGTCATCCCCAGATCAATTGACAGCTCCAGCATGACCAATTTATGCAATTTTGCACGACCACGTGTTTCCTGCTCCAGGTCTGCTAATCCTTCTTGAACGCCATGGTCGTGCAAAATCGCACGGTTATGTTTAGTTTTGTAACAATTTAAACTCCCAACTCATGGAGTAGTGTGAGAGTGAAAGCACTTGAAACTCTCTAGTCATGGAGGAGTGGGAGAGTGAATGCTCCATGTCATGGGGTAGTGAGAAGTTAATGTGGCTTGATCTTGAAGCCTATAAAACATGGTCCATGAATTTCACAATCGACACAACAACATACACTCCTACACTTGCATAACAAAATTTTCTGCATATTGCTCTTGTATTCATTGGCTTCCAATTGCATTTTGGTGGTGATTTCTAGACATTATTTTTGATTATTTGGACTTTGAGGTAATCGTTTTTTCCGTCTTATCACGGGAAAGAGGGCGTCAAGAATTGGAGACAGATCTGTTTTAAGGATAGTGTGTTCAACACACGATTCAGACCAATTTTATATTGTATTTTTTGTAATTTCGTTTATTGCAAATTGCTATAGATATTCTGTAATTTGTAACAAAATTTTATTATTCTGTAATTCCAAACTGTACTCGGAGATACACTACTTATTTTCTTACAAACTTAAGAAAAGCTGGAAAAAAGCTCATAGGATAAGAAACATCAAACAAAAGCTGAAACAAAAGTTCATAAGATAAGAAACACCAATGAAAAGCTGAAACAAAGTATTGTACTTTATCACGAGATAACACACGATATCGAGTTATATTACTTGGGTATCAAGCCATACTACTTGGGTATCGAGTCATATAACTGGTTCAATTAAATTAGAAACTTTATGGATTACATGTTGAATTTATTGATTGACTTCAGAAGCTCTATTAGGACAAAACCTCTTACTGTGTCTTTTCTTCTTACAAATGCCACATTTTCTTGGATTTCTTCTAGAAGGTTAAACAATTGTGTTTCTTCCACTCGCACTCTGACAAATAGGGAGCACCACATTACATGTAGAACAATTTTGACCCTCTTGACAACATCTAGAGCATAATATGGACCGTTGTGAGCTACTACATAGACCAGTAGATTGAATTTGTCGAGTCCTTGATGGACCAACTTATTGAGGATTTAGAGGTGCCTTGACAACCAAAAGTCGTATCATTTCCGGTAGATTCCAATCTTTAGGATGTGCAATGAGCGTTATGATTGGAGCGTAAAGTTTTTGCAATGTATCTGTTTTATAGTAGTCATGCATGTAACTGTAGACTGATTGATTTTCCTTACAGAAATAAATAGCAAAAAATATATATAAGGATATCGTAGATGTGAAATAATTCGTAATTAAAAAATAAAGTTAAATATACCTGATTGCCTTAATCGCACGTGGACACGGCAATAGATCAAGCTCAAAAGCTCGACAAGTACAAGTTCTCTTGGCCAAATCAACAATAAAAGAATGCACCCCATCCCTCATAGAATAAATCATGCTACTAATAGGTGACATGTGCATCTTCTCAGTCAGCGCACCTGCTTCTGTCAATCTCTTGATGTATTCTGGTGACTTCATTGTTCATGTTTTGTTCTGTAATTTGTCACTCGTGGAACTACTCCTGAATGAGGTTTCAAATATCATCGAGCAACGAACAAATTGGTAATTTTCTTGACCAGAAAAGTCTAGCATTAAGAACCTCTGCTTCATTCGATGTCATGAACCCATAGCGTCTATTTGGACAACGTGCATGTGCCCACCTTTTCGTTCCATCCCTAACCAACTCCTCGTAGGTTTTTCGTTTGCATTTTGCGTATTCTTTTCTATGAATGTTCCCTTGTCGAAAATCATCTTCAATGGCTTAATTCCTAGTGCGCTGATTCGAGAACAAGCGAGACTGTAGTGGGGAGGATGGCATTACTGGCAAAGACATGCAGCGAAAACGCCGCAGCGCAAGCGTGGTAGGCTCTTATTTGGGGAGCATAGCATAGGAGAAAAGGGAGACTGGGCGGTAGAAGAGCTGTGGGAGGCCGGGTCATTTTACGGAAATGGAAGGTTTTTCCCTATTCGAGAAGGCCCTATGGAGTAAAGGGAAAACCATTGTTCAACTGTTTGATAACATGAAAAAACCAAAAGCTCTGCCCTCCCTCTCTATCTATCCAAGGGATGGAAGGGCGGAGGCCTTTGGTGTCCCTTCCAGTCAAGAATTGGGGCCTAACAATCACTAGCCAATAGGTTTTTCTCTCATGCCTTTCTTCGTTCATGGTTCGATATTTTGGTATTCTATAGGACTGCCATTGATGATGGTGTACGCTTTGGCACTCCTCCTTAATTAAGGAGGATGACTTCACGACTTCAAGAAGTTCTCCGGTGAAATTAAGAGAATCTGGGAAGCTAGCTAGCTCCACCACAATGGCCATAGCCCGAATTCAAAACATCCCACATGCGGGCTTATCTATTCTATAGGTAAATAAATCTAATCCTGGATAGCGGTTTCACTCGTTGCCTCTGCGAACACGTGTTCCAGGTGGCTTCCAAGCGGATCGGCTCACCAAAATGCTGTAGATAAAGAAAGAAAGGATTGACCCGAGCCAAGTAGTTCGACCCCTCTCATAATCGTATAAGGATTTGTCCGAAGCTTAACACCTGGATTGTAGTTCAATCGGACGGAGCACCGCTCTGTCGGGCGGAAGTCTGCGGGTTTGAGCTTTGTTAGTCCTTATGGATTCAATAAATACATCAATTCATCTCTCCATTTTTTGAAAAGGGGGACATGGAGCATAATTTCATTCCCAACGGGGAGTTTTTTTTTCCTTTCGCATTTCTCATCAAAGAAATAGGGGAGAATTTTCATTACTTCAACTAGTACCAATTGATGGGAGAAAGGCATTTGTGGATTAGTACAATTATTGGCATACTCAGGATTCCAAGAGAGACTGGGTCTGGGTTTCGATCCATGTAATGGAATAGAGTACCATATCTTTCTCGGGAGCACATACACAAATGGAATTCATTTCTCGTACGGTACAAAATGAATTTAAGAAAATTACCCTGAGGAGAAAAGACAGATTAAATGATTTCCTTTTCTGGCTCCGATTTTCTATAACCTCAATTACTAAGAATTTGAAAAAAAAATCTATCTCGGTCAATACCTGACTTTGTGCGGACGATTCTTGGGAATGAGAAAGTTCAAAGCCCAAGCTTTCTCAAAACCATTTTTTATGATTTTGCAATACACGGGCCAGGGAGTTGGTTCTTTGACGAAGGAATCAAACTGCTAGATCTAATAAACGCATCTCAATAAGTTGTCAGCAAGTTTTTTTATCGCGGCATTCTCCCTTCTATCTAGTTGTAAATGGAATTATGGAACTCTCTCCCAGAGCTGCAGAACTAACCACTCTATTAGAAATCAAATTAGCAACTTTTACACGAATTTTCAAGTGGAAGAGATCAGTCGAGTGGTCTCAGTTGGAGATGGTATTGCACGTCTTTATGGATTGAATGAGATTCAAGCTGGGGAAATGGTTGAATTTTCCAGCGACAAGGGGAAAGCACAGAGATGGGGGATGGCATAAGCGAAGTGAAACTATGAACAGACGACTCGATTCATAAGGCCCACAATCTTCTTAAATCTTTCAGGAGAATAAGTGTACGCAACCTTTTGGTATAAGGTCATCACCTGACCTCGATAATTTCTAATATATTGCCTCAAGTGATATGTGCGTATACCATGTACAGCGTCAGGGTATACACTACCAACTGCATTCTTAATACTTTTATGACGATCGGATAAAATGATCATATTTTTAGGACATCTGTAGTGTTGCATAATTGCTCCATAAACCATTCCCATGATTCGACCGTCTCCTTATCAGCCACACCAAATGCTAATGGAAACATTTGTTCATTGTCGTCTTTCGTAACCGCAACAAACAACAAACCTCTAAACTTGCCCTTTAGGTGTGGGCCATCAACAAAAATTATAGGTCTGCAACACTCACTGAATCCCTTCATTGACGCATGTAAGGCAATATACACATACTTGAATCTATCATCATCATCAATCTCATGTAGCGCAATTATACTAGGGTTCTCTTTTTTTAACATATAGAAGAATGCAAGCAACATCCCTCAAGACTGTAAGTGGTATCCATGTATGTAGTTGTAAGCAAGATGTTGTGATTTTAGTGCTTTTTCATACGAAATGTCAATCTCATGTTCAGTAGACAAATCATCAATAATATTCATAAGCTTAAGGGATCACCGCTCCTTTAGTAGTCTTGGTGCAAACATCGCTCCAATAATCTTCGAAGGCAATTGTCGAGGAGCATGTCAACTAGGGTTCGCTACACATGTATGAGGTTGTTCGAATTTAGTCACCTTCCAGCTTTCGCCTAGGATAGCATTAGCACAAAGTAAGAAGTTGCATCCTTTATGTTTGCAAACTGCCTCATAACGTTAAGTCGAAGACCATGTTGTTTTAGATTGAACACGATGGTGTAGATGATAGAAGCCCAACTTTGTTACCAACTCTTCATTGCTTTCGAGCACTGCATCTTTAAATAAGTCACACTCTATGTTAGGTGGTTCTTGTGGAATGGAAATAGGGTCGGGATACTGATATGACATTCCGGGAACCGTCCAAGCATATTGCGACCTAACCATTGGGAGCTCCATATGTTCAACGTTCTCATTATCTACTTAGTTCACTACAAGAAAAAACCAGTTTACCTACAGAAAAATCCGTAGGTAAGTACTAAGAAAATTTTAAAGTGTAGGTAAAATTGTTGTAGATAAAGTCATCTTAGGTAATATTTTTACCGACAAAATCTAAAACTATTGGTAAATACCTAAAGAAAATCTGTCGATAAATTGAAAAACTGTCAGTAATTTGTCGGTATAATTTGGAAAAAGTAAATTTTTTTGTTCCGTAGGAATTCTATAAATAATCGTAAAATTTAGTAAAAAATCATTTAATGATGTGCAAACAGGAATTTTCTTGTAGTGGTTGGCATCAATAGGAGGTACTTTATGGATTGGAAATCGTCTATTCCGAAGAACATGTTTGTCATTGTCTCCTATTATGATTTCATTGTTCGCATCATTCCCTTCACAGTCATCCAGAACAAAATAGTCGTCTTTTTCTCATCCAAAATGATCATAAATCAATCGATGGACTAGTTCATCATCAACGTCATACTATGAATAGTCCTCTTCTTCCTCGGATGTGTCACCATCATTGTCTCCCGATGAAACAAATTATTTATATTGTTTGTTATGTTCATCACCAACAACATCTTGGTCATCTTGGTCATCATAATGGCCACGGTCCCAAAAGCCATCATATTGTCCAAAATCATCATTAAATCCACCACCACCACCATCATCGTCATCGTCATCGTCATCACCCACATAACCACTACTATTGATTCTCGGTTGATGCTCTAAGATATGAGATTTGCTTGGAAAATTATCGGGCACTACATGTTGCATAGACATTGGTTGAGGTTCCAAGATCTGGTATTTACTTGGACAATTATCGGGCACAACATGTTGTATATACGTTGGCATGCATTGTGGTGGACCATGTATATAGTTCATGTTGTAGTGTGAGTTATATGGATTTAAGGGCATGATTTGAGTGTCGATACCATAAGAATAAGATTGAAAAGCCATGAGGTTCATAAAACCATTTGGATTGTGATTTTCGGTGTTCGAGGTCCCTACCATCCCATGATCTTTTGGTTTCAAGGTAACAAATATTTGATGATCTTTGAAAATTTCAGCTACTCGTCGTAGCCCTTGTTCACACATAATCAAAGATTTAACCTTAGAGCCACCCCCAGTTGGCATTAAACTGTGTAATTTGTTTTCACACAATCGTCGATCATCATTTACAACGTTATGAACAATTAATTTTTTGGGATAAAAACATTTAACCCGCCGAACTATGGCCAATTTTACACTTTGCCTACCAAACTATTTTTCGTTACACTTTGCCCTCTGGACTATGCGAATTTTATACTTTATCATATATGGACATTTTTGCCCCTATAGTTTTATCAGTTTACTTAAATAGTTTTAGATACCCATTTAAGCTCCAACTTATTGCATTTAATCCCCAAAATTTATAAAATTATCACATAATTTAATAAATATTAATTTAACTCCAATACAGCTTGTTCATGAATTAATCAGGCCATTAAAATCAAATGGGTTTTTTGATTTAAAATTGGATATAGTCCATTATGACCATATCAGGCCCAAATGCTTCCGTAAAATTAAAATATCCCTTAAATTTCATACATTTCTTTGACCGAAACATCACTGGGTGAGGTGGCTCGCAACACCACCAATCGGAAGATTACTGCCCCTAGACCGTTTGACAAACAATTCACACTGTTCAACTTCAACCAACAGGGAAGATGATCTACAAGTTATCCGACTCCTTCAGCAGTTGCTCAGCACAGCCTTGCTTCGTTTCCTACTCCAGGCATATAAGATAATTCTCAAAAGGGATAAATTAATAGAGCATTATGAACACAAGTTGAACAAAAGCCTTTATTTATTAAGAACTTAAATAAAATTTATTACATTAGTAATCTCCTTTTGGGAGGAGAATACTTGTTTAGCCTTTCATATATGAGGCTTGCACTCGTTTACACATAAACAGAAAACTGAAAAACACTCTGAAAATTTAAACACTCAACTATTTTGACAAAGGAAATTTTATTTTTAGAAGACTAAGGGATGTTGATCGATGCATTTACCCTTCTCAAGCTCGTGTTTATATAGAGGTAAGGATGCCTCTATTTCCTTGGATTCTATCTCCCACTTGCTGAGAGTTGTGGATGCTTTATCATCTTCACATGGCTTGGGACCCATTCCTGTCGGGTATCCAAGGTATTCTAATAAGGCTCCAAAGCCTGCTGACCTATTTCCTTCGTCTTTTAATGGATTGGAAGGAATCTTTCTATCACCTGTTTTGCCCCACCTTTTGTCTTTTTGAAAAGTTGGAGTCACATCTCTCCACCAAGTCTGTCTGAGAATCTACTTTTTTGGTGGTCCCCAAATTATTGGATACTTTGTCAGTTTCTGAGACTTCCCTTCTCCATCTTCGGGATGTCTCCGATCAATTTTTGGTCAGAATCCTTTGCCGAATTCTGTCTCCTTTTGATTGGTACATTCTGGGCAAACACGATTTTCCCAGTGACCAATATGAGCCGTATTGCAATATTTCCGACGAGGGTACCTAATGCGATTCTCAATGCTGACGCCCAATCATCAATAAGGACTTCTCAATTTTTAAAATCTGGGATATCCGGATTTAGCATCAATCCATACGGATGTATCGGATCGAGCTGCGATTTTCCATATAGCGTATTATAAAGATTTGGCCTCCTGGAACGTTGGCGAGTTCCTGAAATAACCAGAACTCCTCTTGTGGTAAAATCTCCAGCGTGCGACATTGGTTCATCTCCATGATTTAAACCCGAACTTTCTGCAATGTTGGGATTTACTGGTGGTGGTGGAGGAGAAGGTGGTATAGTTCAGGGGGCAAACTTTTTTTTCCCTAATTTTTTTTATTAAGTGATGGGTACAGATCCAGATAGGATCCATCTTACGGATTAAGACCCGTAAGACGGTACTATGGGAGACCATCTTAAAAAGAAAAATACGGCATACATGTCATCTGTGAATTTGAATCTATTTAATATTTGTATAATCGTGTTTTTTGGACTATTACATGCAATGATATTTTCATTATGTTTCTAAGTCCGTGGAAACTCAAACAATTAGCCATTATTTCAATTCTAGAAAACCTAGTATCTCGCATCTCATTTGTTATGTGACAAAATTTCTACTGACTCCTCCTCCCCAAGCTCATCTGTGCTTGGCTCTTCGCCCGTCTCCTCTCTTCCAAAGCTCGTCATTCCTGATGCATGTAAACTATATGTGCATTTTGGGGCTTAAAATGATATATATTTGATACATTCGCATGTATATTTAGTGTGTTTTTACTTGGTTTCGTTAGAAAGGCATGATACTGTGTATTCTTGTAACCTTTTACAGGAAACGGAGCTTAATTGAAGAAATATCAGTTGGAAGGCCCGGATAGGACTGAGCATGCAAAGAGAGGATCGAAAAGACGAAGAAACTGGATAAAAACAAATCACACGATCGGACTGTATGGGACCACACGGCCGTGTGACATACCCGTGTGAAAAATGACATGTCCGTGTGAAGTTGGGAACAAACAAGGGACGGAAACAAGCCGCACGGCCAGTTCGTGTGGGACCCACATGGACATGTGAGTCTTTTGGGAGTTAATAATAGTCGTATATAGTTGGGGAGCCCTACAATTGTTGTTAATGTTATTCGCCGCCCGGGAGGGGGAATAAACTAACTTAGGAATTAAACCCATAGAATTGCATGAATTGGTTTTTGAAACTTTAATTGGATTTAATATTGAAGAAACATGTTGAGATTATGTGCCTAAGGCTGCTTCCGTGGTTGTTGAAAATACTTGTGGGGTTTGCAAATTTATTTTATTTTTCTTTTATTTTTGATTTTTGATAAAACTTGATATTCGGTTGCTTCAATAAAATTGGAATACGATGTTATTATAGCCTAAGTGTTTTGTAGTCAATTCATGAGGAATACGACCTTGCTTGCCATTATTCTATAAACTACACTGTACATTTGCAGTTGTAAGATCCAAATATTTTTGGCGAAAAAGTTGTTGGCGCCGTTGCCGGGGATTGGAAGATTCTACTTAGATATAGTAATATGTAATTCAATCTTAATTGAAGCATTATTTTTTATTTTCTTTTCTATTTTTTTCAAAATTTTTTGAAAATAGTTTTTTCATTATCTTTTTATTTGTTTTGGGTTCTAACATTATTTTTGTTAAGTGCAGATAGTGCACGATCACGCGTTCTAGATCTACCCAACCAATACCCATTGATTTGGAAATCGAGAAAACAATGAAGCAACTGAAGAAAAGATCTAAAACAATGGCGGAGGGGAACAATCAGAATGCCGTGAATAATAGAATCAATGAGGAGCGCCCACCAGGGGCAGACGTATAGGATCGAATAGTGGAAAGGCCCGCGAGAAGGGAAGTTAGGGACTACTTCCATCTGGAGGTAAGTCAAACTTATGGGGGTGTGGCCCGTCTGCCGATCAATGCAAACAACTTTGAACTAAAACTAGCATTGATCCAGATGGTGTCACATAATCAGTTTAGGGGCAGAGCCATTGAGGAAACGCGCATCTGGTGCCCTTTTTAGAAATTTGCGATACAGTTAAGATGAATGGTGTTTCCTAGCAAATTAGACAGAACTAAGTCAGCGGTTTCCAGTGAAATATTTCCCTCCTAGTAAAACACTGCAGTTGAAATCTGAAATCGCCCAGTTTAGACAGTTAGATTCTGAGCCACTATATGAAGCATGTGATAGATTCCGGGAATTTCTTAGGAAGTGCCTGCAACATGGATATCCCAACTACCAACAGGTCCAATACTTCTATAATGGTTTGAATGGTAACACGAGAACGATATAGATGATGCATCTGGGGGTGTGCTGCTAGGGAAATACCTAGAAGAGGCACTTGAGTTGTAAGAAAAGATGGCGAACAAAAGTTACCAATGGCCATCCGAGAGGTCTACTGTCCTACATGTGGCAGAAGTTCAGGATGAGAAAGTCGTCATGCTCACAGAACAAGTATCCGTGATGAATATGAAACTGGACGCGATGCAGCAAGTGACTCCAAGAGATCCTGCTATTGTTAAAGAAAAAGCAAATTTTGTGGGCCAACAAAGGAACTTCAACAACAATTATAGAAATAATCAGACACCCAATTACTATCATCCGGTGTTGTGAAACCATGAAAATTTCTCTTATGCTAACAATAAAAATGTTTTGCAACCACCTCCGGGATATAATGTGGGTAATCAAGGCAGAGTGGAGTTAAACAAAAAGAAAGCATCTGTTGAAGAGATGTTATCCTCGTTTATCGGAGAGACTAGGGCAAGACTGAACAATGATGAAGCAAAGATAGACAGGATAGAAGAGCAGGTCATGTGACGCCCGGGGCTGAAGAGGGTGGGGAGTGATCGACGGTGCAAGAAGGCACGGACAAGGAGCGGCTCTTTTCAGGCGGAGGGGAACATGAATGAACTGATCCCACATCCGAATAAGAGGAGATTCTGAGACTGTGTAGGTATGGGACTATATAGTTGAGGAGAGCTTTAAAGATTTGATAGGTACTACTCATATCAACAAGATGCATCTTCTTTTCTGGTGCTCATCATATGAAAACTCTGAAGTTAAGCGTGCTTGGCCCAGAGCAATTATATGATGGGTGACCCCCTGGGAAGCTGCTCTCAGGGTGCGCGTGAGTGAGGACAAAGCGCGCTGGAAAGACTTGTGTGTTTGTGGGGACAATCGTCGATCTGGAAGGCGGGCCGTTACAAGGTCACTCAGTTCAACACGAACGTGAATGAAAGATTGAAATATCTGGAAACACAAGTAGCCCAGATCGCAGCTGCAGTGGTTCTCAAGCGATACTAAACTGAATTCGAGAGAACAATGCAACGCCATTCGTCTGATGGATGGTACTGACTTTTGAGGGCTCACAGATTTCAACCAACATGGTTCAATGAAAGTGATTAAAAATCTAAAATCTGGCTGAAGACGTAAAACTTAGCGCTTTGTGGGAGGCAACCCAATTTATTTCCTATTTTCTCTCATTTTTAATTGCCTTCAATTTTAATTTTAATTTTATTTTTATTAACTTAATTTCTAGTTGTGTTTAATTTTGTGAGTTGTTGTGTAGGAGGCGTCACGAAAAACTCCCGATTATTAAACAAAAGTACGAAAATTATCTCACACGGGCGTGTGGTACCACACGACCACCGTGCGGGAAGGCTGATAGGTGTGAGTTTTGCATGTATTTTGAGGTATAAATATGACTAAAATGGTGATTAAACATGCAATAACATGTATGAAATGGTATATATTCGCTCTTTGTGGAAAAAGATATTACGCTTGCTTGTTTTGTAGGAATTTAACGATATTTGGAGTGATTTTGTGACAAATACGAGCATTGCTACCTAGAATCATCAAGAATCGAGCGATTACACCCAATTGGAAGCCAACTATATGGAGTCTAGAGTCATAGTGATGAGTCGTGTGTCAAACGAAGCATGGATGATCAAACAACAAGGAGATTTATCTCGAGGAACATCCAAACGCGTATGGAATTTCTAAAGGCGGGGTTTAGTATTTTGGCCATAACTCTCTCTACAAAATTGATATTGAGGTGATTCAAGTGGCTATGGAAAGATAAGAGAGAGGGCTACAACTCTTATGAAGACCCCGCAAGCAAATTCGAACGTTTGGGTGCACGGGCAACCCGTGCGTGGGACGCATGACCTCGTGCGCCTTACGAGATCGGATTATTTCTGAGGATGGCGCACGGGTAACCCGTGCGTGGGCGCGTGCGCCCGTGCGTGAGACTGGATTATTTCTGAGAATGGCGCACGGGTAACCCGTACTCGGGCGCACGACCCGTGCGTGCTTGCGAAAAACTCCAAAAATGACAAAAATTGACCTAGTCTTCAAAAAGGGTATAAATACCACTCCTTGGGCGCACACCCGGGGAGGAAAGGCTGGGAATACACCCAAGAACACAAGAAACACATCAAATTCATCAAGGAAGATTCAAGGGAAGAATCGGGTTGAATCGGAGCTTGAGGATTGACGATTAATCAAGAGATTATCCATTTCCCTAAGTTTTCTCATTCTTTGTGCTTTAATCTTTCATTTTAGCTTCTTATGAATATGAACAATTTGTCTATGAGTTGTTTATTTGTAATGGGTAGCTAAACATCTTGTGATTTCCGGGTTTTGGAAGTAGATTAATTGAACTCTGGTTGAATGTTTTAATCTTAATTGAAGTTATTGTCTTGAAGCCTATTTGAGTACTTTGAGCTTATTCTTGTTTTATCACTTGATCAGTGATTTAACTTGTTTGATATATTGATTCATAATTCAAGAGATGAGTTTCAATATTAGATCTTGAGTACTTGACATGAATAATTGCATGAATCGAGAGGTTTGTGAATATTTGTGAGGACATTTGATCTTTTGTGCATTTGGGAGTTGTGTATCTTATGTTGAGTAGAGATGCTAGCATAGATATTTCAATCTACATTTTATATGCATCTCGAGAGGGAGGATAAAATAGCTTTGTGATCGTCTTATAGGAATATGGATAATAACGTGGCTTGATTAAACCGGACAACAAGAGGATTATTAATCGAAACCTTAACTCGGAAATCCATTACATCATCTTGATACTTCTTTCATTTGTGTTATCTTATTCTTGTGTTTTAGTGATTTAAATTATCTTAATCTCAAAACAACAACCATCAAATTTTGATCGTCTAAATAAAAATAAGACTATCTTGGTTAAATACTTAGCATATTAATTTATTAGTCTCCGTGGATACGACCTTGCTACCCTATTCGATAACGTACACCGTACACTTGCGGTGAAGCTAAAAATAAGGCGAACAAGTTTTTGGCGCCGTTGCCGGGGACTAATACAATTTTTGGTGCTAATATTGCGATAGATAGAATTATTTTTAATTCAAACATTTTTTTTATTTTATTTCATTTTTCTTTTGTAAATTCTATCTCTACAATGTTTGATTTGTTTCTTTGAATTGGTATAGGTGCACCCGCTCGAATGGATTTCAATGACTGGAATTTCTACAGTTATGGGAATAATCCTACTCCTACGCACTATTGTTCAAATTGGAGGAATTACGAAGATTTTTCATATGCTAACACGGAGAATGTGATTCCACCACCATCAAGCTTCAATGTAATGAATGGGTTTACCAATGCAGAGGCAAAGCCATCTTTGGAAGACACCCTCATTTCATTCATGAATCAAATGACTTCATTTATAAGTGAGACAAGGAACCAATTCGATGCACAAGAGGCTAGGATGGACAAGATGGAGCTACAATTGGCCAGTACGATGAAAAATCTTGAGAATCAAATGGGTCAATTAGTTACAATTGTTGGTGGGCAACAACAAAAGAGCCAATTTTCAAGCACCACTAAAGCCAACTCAAAGGAACAATGTAGTGCCATTCATCAAAGGAGGAGGCACCCAGGATACGAGGAGCCGAAGATCCTGGAAAAGCAAGAAAATTCGGAACCAACTGTGTGTCTATACACGGTCAAATAGTGTTTGGTGCCGAAGAAGAGCAAAAAACGGACAAGGAACACATACCCCATGCGTGTATGAACGAGCAGTTCGTGCGAGATATCATAAGAAAGTTGTTCCAGACCGAGAAGAGCATTGATCATACGTATGCAAATGAACAACATACACGTAAACTAGATCAGTATATTCCTACGCCAGGACTCCAATCCTTGCTTCGACACCCCAAGTATGCATTATTAGGTGCAAGTAAGGCAAATATGACACTTGACCATGACCCAAAACAACTAATATATGCATTCAAGGAGGCACCAATTCATACGTCGAGCTATGACGGTAAATCTAGCGCTTGTTGGGAGGCAACCCAATGGTAACTTCACACTTTTCTTTATTGAAATTCTATCTTTCCTTACGTGCGATATAATTTCATTTAAGTTTGGGGGAGGGATAGTATCTTGATATGAAATGTGTGGATAAAATAAAGAAATTGCATTAATTTTGTGTGTTTTCATATAGTTGCATGTAGAGCATTTTAGGTTGCATTTGCATTAGAAACACGTTTATTGTTTTAGCACGTTTATTGCTTTCATAGATTGTAGGGAGTGAGTTGATCTCTTGATTGTAACTTGTGCTTGATTTTGAAAATTTTGTATTGTTTGGATTGGGTGTTGAGCATGAGTTGATTGAGCCATGAATAGATGATATTGAGCATGTGGATATTGAGAACATGGTTTGATGCTTTGAATTACGTATTTGCAAGCCTGTGAGCTTTTGAGCCTTTCGCTTTCATCATATGCGATCTTGTTGATTGATTTGAGTGTATCATTCATGTTGTTAGAATTCTAGAACTTGCTCTGGTATCTCTGTCAAGGTCACATGTTGTATGCAAATTGTGAAAATGATCAAAGGCCATTTTTGTTAGCCCTTCAAGCCTTTTGCTTACCTAATGATGATATTGAAATCCCTAGTTAGCCAACTTGAGCCTATTGCCTAATTTCTTGATAGCAACAATTCAAGCCTTAACTTGATATATTTGTTACCCCATACTTGAGCGTATAGCATTGAGTAAAGGGATTGAATGAGGTTGAATGGGTTGGAATTGAAAAGTTAAAAGGGGAAGAAAAGGAGAAGCAAAGAATGTTGAAAACTCACAAAAGAGTAAAAAAAAAAAAAAATAAAGAAATAGCTTTATGAATGAGTTTTCTTTGAATGAACTTGGAGGTTAAAAATTGTAATGTGAGGTGATGGTGTTTTACAAAAGAAAGGGGATGGAGATAAGAAGAGTTGGTGAAAATGAGAGAAGAATTTAGTAGCATATTGAGCTTTAATGTAGATGATTTATATGCTCATCGGTCTATACGCTCAAGTTTGAGTCACTCTATCCATATTTTCCTACCCTAACCAAAGAGCCTTCATTATAACCAAAAGAAAAGTCCTTTTGATTCACAAATTGCATATATTCTAGTGGCGGAGATATGAGACGATTTGCAAGCTTATGGTAATTCTTCAACATTGAATTGAATTGAGCGTAAACACGTCCTATATTCATGTGAGATGAGTATACACTTGATCTTGAGAGAAGTGATTCAAAGCATTTACCATGATTTATTTGATGTGTGCTTTATGTTAGATGTTTGAGGCTTGGTTGATTCGTTACTTGACACCTACGATAAACAATGCGAATTTTATGGAGTTGTTGTGCGTTGTACTTTTCATTACTCCCAATCATGTGTTGTCTAGTTTTTAAAAGCGTTGACCGGGATGACCAACAATTTAAGTTTGGGGGATTTTGATAGGTGTGAGTTTTGCATGTATTTTGAGGTATAAATATGACTAAAATGGTGATTAAACATGCAATAACATGTATGAAATGGTATATATTCGCTCTTTGTGGAAAAAGATATTACGCTTGCTTGTTTTGTAGGAATTTAACGATATTTGGAGTGATTTTGTGACAAATACGAGCATTGCTACCTAGAATCATCAAGAATCGAGCGATTACACCCAATTGGAAGCCAACTATATGGAGTCTAGAGTCATAGTGATGAGTCGTGTGTCAAAAGAAGCATGGATGATCAAACAACAAGGAGATTTATCTCAAGGAACATCCAAACGCGTATGGAATTTCTAGCACTGGCAGGGTTTAGTATTTTGGCCATAACTCTCTCTACAAAATTGATATTGAGGTGATTCAAGTGGCTATGGAAAGCTAAGAGAGAGGGCTACAACTCTTATGAAGACCCCGCAAGCAAATTCGAACGTTTGGGTGGTGCACGGGCAACCCGTGCGTGGACGCATGACCCGTGCGCCCTACAGAGACTGGATTATTTCTACAGGATGGCGCACGGGTAACCCATGCGTGGGCGCACGACCCGTGCGCCCTACAGAGACTGGATTATTTCTACAGAATGGCGCACGGGTAACCCGTGCCTGGGCGCACGACCCGTGCGTGCTTGCAGAAAACTCCAAAAATGACAGCAAATTGACCTAGTCTTCAAAAAGGGTATAAATACCACTCCTTGGGGCGCACACCAGGGGAGGAAAGGCTGGGAATACACCCAAGAACACAAGAAACACATCAAATTCATCAAGGAAGATTCAAGGGAAGAATTGGGTTGAATCGGAGCTTGAGGATTGAAGATTAATCGAGAGATTATCCATTTCCCTAAGTTTTCTCATTCTTTGTGCTTTAATCTTTCATTTTAGCTTCTTATGAATATGAACAATTTGTCTATGAGTTGTTTATTTGTAATGGGTAGCTAAACATCTTGTGATTTCCGGGTTTTGAAGTAGATTAATTGAACTCTTGTTGAATGTTTTAATCTTAATTGAAGTTATTGTCTTGAAGCATATTTGAGTACTTTGAGCTTATTCTTGTTTTATCACTTGATCAATGATTTAACTTGTTTGATATATTGATTCATAATTCGAGAGATGAGTTTCAATATTAGATCTTGAGTACTTGACATGAATAATTGCATGAATCGAGAGGTTTGTGAATATTTGTGAGGACATTTGATCTTTTGTGCATTTGGGAGTTGTGTATCTTATGTTGAGTAGAGATGCTAGCATAGATATTTCAATCTACATTTTATATGCATCTCGAGAGGGAGGATAAAATAGCTTTGTGATCGTCTTATAGGAATATGGATAATAACGTGGCTTGATTAAACCGGACAACAAGAGGATTATTAATCGAAACCTTAACTCGGAAATCCATTACATCATCTTGATACTTCTTTCATTTGTGTTATCTTATTCTTGTGTTTTAGTGATTTAAATTATCTTAATCTCAAAACAACAACCATCAAATTTTGATCGTCTAAATAAAAATAAGACTATCTTGGTTAAATACTTAGCATATTAATTTATTAGTCTCCGTGGATACGACCTTGCTACCCTATTCGATAACGTACACCGTACACTTGCGGTGAAGCTAAAAATAAGGCGAACAAAGGCGAAGTTCCCAACGCCACATAGCCAGGCCGTGTGGCCACCACACGGGCGTGTGGCCTTCGAATGGCAAGACAGACGCAGGCGCAGGGCCACACGGGCCGTTTGGCTCGTCGAAAAGTCAGGCAGAATTAGTTTTTAACCCCAAAATTCACCCCAAAACTCATTTTTCTCCCACTTTCTCCTACCCAAACCTTAACATACGAAAATTCTCTCCCAAAATTCTCAAACTCCTCTCAAAATCTCTCAAAATTCACTATAAATCTCACCCCAAAAACACAAATTCTTCATCTTCTCAAGAAACCCACCACCTAAAGCCTTCAAATTTTCAATTTCTTCAAGTTCTACATCAGGTTTGGGGATTTACAAAAACTTCAAATTTCAGATTTTTACACCTCATAATCTTAGTTTTCATGGCTTCTAGGGGTGAAAGAGGAACACGAAGGAACACGAGAAGAAGAAGGGAACCAACTCCGGAGCCTGAACCCGAGCCACAACTGATATATGAGCCCGAAGAGCTGGAAGCTTCGAATGTCATCCTGCCGAACGACACACACTGGGCTAGATGGACGATACTCTACTTTCGACCATGGATTAACACAAGGTATCCAAATGAACCTGCTCTTGTTAGGTTTATTGGAAGATTTTCGGTCTATGTGTGGTCAAATTGATTGACATGAATATTTGAATGGGCATTGGGCTACTTATTCGGTTTACACAATTGAATTTTTAAGTAGTTTCGAGTTGGTATTTCAAAAAAGAAACTTGATGGGAATTCGGTTTCGGTTGGCGAATGAGCCGAAGGAGTTGAATATTGATGATTTGAGTGAAATATATAGAACTCCAGCTTATGGGGTTGAGGAGCACAAGCATTTTGATAAGGATAGTTTTTGGAGAGAAATAACTGGGAAACGTATCTATACGCCGAGTACCTCGAAGGCATCTAGCATTCAAAATTCCGTATTCTGCTATGTCCAAAGAGCATTAGCGTAAACGATTTTTGCAAGGGAGGAGAGTAAAGGGGCCTTGAGGGTAGATGAATTGTTCATTATATGGTGTATGGCGTCGGGGACCGAGATTGTGCCAAACACCGGGGATATGATATCCCATCAATTTGATAGGGTGAGAAAATCTGAGACGGGTGGAATTTGCATTGAGGGGATAATTACTCCTATTGCTGAGTACTTCAATGTTAGCTTTGATGGGTATGAGTAGGCCGCAGGGCCTAAATTGATTGATTTGAGTTTTCTATTTGCTATGAAGATGATTCAATTCGATGGGCGTGATTACTGGCTAAATAAGACTGATAGAACAAAGGTTAAGCTTCCTAAACCTGAAGCTACATCCATAAGAAATAGAGGTAATTGGTTGGTAAGAGGTGAACAGGGGGTTGCTGCTCATGAAGAGCAAGCTGAGCCTATGAGGGAAGTGTCAGAATCCTCCAGACAAGGGGGTAACCGACCATTTGCCATGAGTGATAGGCTAGAAAGGGTGGAAGCCGATTTGGGAAAGTTGATGGATGATACTTATCAGTTGACAACTACAGTTGATGATTACCACACAGAGTACTTACAGAGATTCGATTCCATCACCCAGCAACAACAATATATGTACGAGATTATGTCTCGTATGGACCAGTGACATATTTCACAAGGCCACTTCCCTACACTTTCACCACCATAGTGAGCTAAGTAAGTACTTATTATGCATTCCTCTTTACTTTTGATAATTTTCCTCATATGTTCAGGTCGAAGCATATTTTAGGTATGGGGGGTTGTCAAGAATGCGTAATTTAGTACTTTCTTGCATTTTGCATTGTATTTAGGATTATTTGCATTAAATTTTTTTTTTTTTTTTTTGGAAAATTTTTATTTTTGTTTTTATTTTTTAGCAAAATTATCGCTTTAGCACGTTTAATTGCTTTTGTGTGTGATTTTTAATCAAGATTTCGAATATGCCCAAAGCTTTCGTATGATTTTACTATGAGCATTTAATTTAATGAGATAACATACTTTTGGGAATAATGTGATGAATTGTTGAGAAGATATCATTTATTTGCTTAGCATTAGTTGAGAAAAATGGGTATTTGAGCATGTTGCGAAAAATAAGCCTTTGAGCTTTTGTGCTTTAAACTGCTTATCTTATGCAGCTTATTTTTTCTTGAGTGTGTCATTCATAATTGATAGAACTCTGGAACTTGCTCTGGTATCTGCATTGAAGCCATGTGTGTGTGTAATTTTTGAAAATAATTTAAGGCCATCTTTGTTTAGCCTACTTAGCCTAAAAAGCCTACCTATGAATTCATGATTGTTAGCCACATTGATCTTTAAAATTGAAAACATGATTTTGTCCCTGAAATTCATTGGGCTTATAAGAAAATGAACATGTTTGGCGGAGATAGGGTGAAAATTTATGGAAAAAAAAAATAAAGTTGGCAAAAGAATGAGGGATGAACAATATTTGAGTGCATGAAGAAGAATGAAGCTCGAAAAAGAAAGAAATATCTCTGAAAAAGAAAAAGAGAAAATCGAGCAAAGCAAAAGAAAAATTATAAAAATTATGAAAAAATTGAAAGCTTGAGGCTAAAAAAAAAAAGGCAAAAAGGCCTAAAAATAAAAACGGAGAAATAAGGGTGGAGTCGAGTCGAAAAAGAAAAATATCTTGAGAATGATTTTCAGATGAAATTGGGTTGGTGAATTCCAAGTCGGTGCGCTTAAATTCTATTTCCTCAAGCCAAGTCACTTAAATCCAAATTTTTCCCACCCTTACCAAAGAGCCTACATTACAAGCAAATGAAAAGTCCTTTTTGATTCTTAGATTGTGCACACAAAAGTGGCGAGACATTAGACGATTTACAAGCCTATGGTAGTTCTACTTTAACTGAATTAATTTTGAGAGTAAAAATTTACCATACACTTTGAGAGTCGAGTGCTACACTATCTACTTGTGAGTCGCGAGGTCAAATACCCAATAAAGTATTAATTATTCCGAGCTTATGAATGATAATTTCTTGATAATGAATTGCATGGTTTACTTGAGCATGGAGTCAAATGAGATTAAATATTTATAGTGTTCTTGTGTGTTCATTTTACCCCTTGATATCATTTTTCTTAATTTGCTCGAGGACGAGCAATGCTTTAAGTTTGGGGGATTTTGATGGTGTAAAATATACGTGTATTTTGGGCTTAAAATTATATATATTTGATACATTTGCATGTATATTTAGTGTGTTTTTACTTGGTTTCCTTAGAAGGGCATGATACTACGTATTCTTGTAATGTTTTACATGAAACGAAGCTTAATCGAAGAAATATCAGTTGGAAGGCCCGGATATGTCTGACGCATGTGAAGAGATGATCGAAAAGACGAAGAAACTGGATAAAAACAAATGGGCGGACCATGTGGGACCACACGGCCGTGTGACATACCCGTGTGAAAAATGACATGTCCGTGTGAAGTTGGGAAGAAACAGGGGACAAAAACAAGCCGCACAGTCCATGTGGGACCCACACGGGCGTGTGAGGTTGGGCTGAGTAAAACCTACACGGCCGAGCCGTGTGGTACACTATCACGCATTTTTCGGTATCCGTTTCCTGCTCTAACTCTATAAGTGATCTCTCCAAGCATCTATAAAAGGGACCCAAGACTTGCACGAAAAAGAATCCATCCATACCACATACAACACATCAAATTACGCAGGAATACAAGATCCAAGGTCTTCTGAGAGAGGAGGGCCAGGTCGCGAAGAACACCACTAGGCCTTTCGCATCTACGGGAGCACAAGTGCTTCGAAGGCTTGGAAGGAGAATCCATCCTGGCAAGAAGGGGTTTTCTTTCTATGTCAAGATCTCTTGTCTGTGATCAAACGATGTCATAATGTTGATTTCAGATTTGTCTATGAATTTGTTATAAATGTTTGGCTAATCTTTCGGATCTTAGGGGCATAATAAAAACTGTGGATTCATGTTAAATCTTGATTAATTGTTTTCTTAATTGATTCATCTTTTCTATTTTATGAATTCGAGGGCTTATTCTTAATTGTTTTTTATCTGATCAATAATTAGCATGTCATATTTGTTAGTGCAAAATTCGGAAGAGGAGTTCTAACAAAAACGGAAATCAAATTCATACATAAACGGGTGTATTGAGTCGGGAGACCTACAACTGTTTGTGGGGAGTCATTCAATTCATAGATCTTTTGGGAATTAATAATAGTTGTATCAAGTCGGGAGACCTACAATTGTTATTATTCTACTGTTTATGCGCCGCCCGGGAGGGGGAATAGACTAACTTAAGAATTGAACCCATAGAATTGCATGAATTAGTTTTTGAAACTTTAATTGGATTTAATATTGAAGAAACATGTTGAGATTATGTGCCTAAGGTTGCTTCCGTGCTTAATGTAAATACTTATGGGTTCGCAAATTTATTTTATTTTTCTTTTATTTTCGATTTTTGATAAAACTTGATATTCGGTCGCATCAATAAAATTGGAATGCGATGTTATTATAGCCTAACTGTTTCATAGTCAATCCCTGAGGAATACGACCTTGCTTACCATTATTCTATAAACTACACTGTACACTTGCAGTTGTAAGATCCAAATATTTTTGGCGAACAATTCCCTAGTACAAAAGTTGTAACTCTCTCCACACGAATCTCCATTGTTTCTACATCATAAAGCTTCATTATCATCCTTCCATTGCGCTGCAAATTGCTGCCCCTGGGATTTTGGATTCTTTTATGCAATAATAATATTCAACAAAAATATTGGTTAGGAAGAGAATCTCTCCAATGGAGAATGAAGATGGACACGGTTCGTTAATGAAGAAAGGTAATGTACGCATGATAACTAATGTTATTTACAGTGAAAAATTGATACTTTTATTGGAAATAGTGATACTTTCATATTAAATATGATACTTTTGTGATAGACAGTGACATTTTAGAAAATATAAATTCTATAAAGAAAAAATGATAAATATGATACTTTTAAGGTGAATATTGACACTTTAATTTTATGTATTCAAAAAACAAGACATTTTGATGTACTGACTCGAGTCTCATCACTAATTTTTCTTTATATTGAGAAACTGATACTTTTGCTGGAAATAGTGATACTTTTGATATTAAATATGATACTTTTGTGATGGACGTGACATTTTAAAAAAAATCTCTAAAATTAAAAAAAAATCTCTGAACAAAGTGATACTTTATCCAAAAATAGTGATACTTTTGAGTAATAAATATGATACTTTTAAGGTGAACATTGACATTTAACTTTTACATATTAAAAAGAAAGATATTTTGATGTAATGATTTATTCATTTATTCTTATACGTGAAAACTTGGATTTAGTAGTTGTTGTTTCTAATGATGAAGATGATATAGAAATCATTGAAGGTGAAAATCTGGATGCACGAGATACTACTGACCAAAACACAATACCAGTGGGGGAATGTATTACATTTTACTGAAAAAGTATTACTTTTTGCTCAAAAAGTACCAATTTTTTTAAATATGTCCCGTGCTTGGTTTAAATGTCTCCAGAATACACCAATGACACTGTGGATATATATGGTTCTCTGGTTGGGTTGAAAAGGAAGACAGTTGATAATATTTATAAGTTGTATCGTGATCATAGTCGTGCACTCGGGTTTAGTGTTCGTAAAACAACAACTAGATCTCAGGCTAATGGAATTTTGATGGAAAAATAATTTGTATGCTCTTGTGAAGAATTTAAGAGATCGGGAAATTTGAGCATGAATTCGAAAAATGAAAGAAAAAAATTCCTATTACACAAATGGGATGTAATGCCTCATTGAGGGTGAAATTAAATGACGAATGTCTTTATGAAGTTTTGAATCATGTCATAGAACATAATCATCCATTTACTAGAACAGAGTGTATCCACCTTCATCACTCCGAAAGAAAAATTACGAGTGAAAATGGCAAAATCATAGAACATATTGTCTCTTCCGATATGAGACCAACAAAATCTTATCGTTATATGGCACATAAATGTTCGCCAAAAATATTTTGGTTCATACAACTGCAAGTGTACAGTATAGTTTATAGAATAATGGCAAGCAAAGTCGTATTCCTCAAGGATTGATATTCGAAACACTTAGGCTATAATAACATCGCATTCCAATTTTATTGAAGCAACCGAAAATCAAATTTTAATAATAAAAATCAAAAATTAAAAGAAAAAAATAAATAAATTTGTGAACCCCACAAGTATTTTCAACATTTATAGGAGCAACCTTAGGCACAAAATCTCAACATATTTCTTCAATATTAAATGCAAGTAAAGTTTTAAAAACCAATTCATGCAATTCTATGGGTTCAATTCCTAAGTTAGTCTATTTCCCCTCCCGGACGGCGCATAAAAAGAGATTAATAGCAAGTGTAGGTCTCCCGACTCGACACAATTATTATTAACTCCTAAAAGATCTATGAATTGAATGACTCCCCACAAACAGTTGTAGGTCACCCGACTCGATAGACCCATTTATGTCTGAATTCGATTTCGTCTTTGTTAGAACTCCTCTTCCGAATTTCGCACTAACAAATATGACATGCAATTTATTCCCGACAAATAAAAACAATTATAAATAAGCACTCAAATTCATAAAATAGAAAACATGAATTAATTTAGAAAAGAAATAATCATATTTAACATGAATCCACAGTTTCGATTATGCCCCTAAGATCTAAAAGATATGCCAAACATTGATTACAAACTCATAGACAAATTCGAATCAATATTATGACATCGTTTAAGAACAAACAAGAGATCTTAGACATAGAAAGAAAACCCTTTCTTGTCAGGATGGATTCTCCTTCCAAGCCTTCGAAGCTCTTGTGCTCCCGTAGATGCGAAAGCCTTGTGGTGTTCTTCGCGACCTATCCTTCTTCTCTTAGAAGATCTTCGATTCTTGCGTTCCTGTGTTATTTAATGTGTTTTCTCTGTATGAAGTTGTATTGGATGATGTATGATGATGAAAATTCGTTCAGGCCTTGGCCCCCTTTATATAGGTGTTTGGAGAGGTAACTTGTAGAGTTTGAACGGGAAAAGAACTCCGAAAAATGCATTTGATAGTGTCCCACACGGCCTAGACGTTAGGCACCACACGGTTGTGTCGATTTTTGGCTTTTCCCACACGCCCGTGTGGGCTCTCACGGTCGGGTTGTACGAGCTTGGTTCTGCCCCCTGTTTTTGTCCCTTTTTCACACGGTTGTGTCATTCCACACCGGCATTTTATAGATGGCTGTGTGACACCACATGGTCTAACCGTGTGACGTGTTTTTGTCCATGTTTTTGTCCAAAGTAGATCCTGGGGTTTTCATGAAAGTTGTATCCCTTTCTCTTGACTTTCCATATCAACTTGAATCACCTTAATAGCAATATTATAGAGAAAGTTATGGCCAAAATACTAAACCCTGTCAGTGCCGGAAACTATTAGCGCATTTGGACATTTTTGAAAGAAATTTCCTTTTGTTCGATCGTCCGTGCTTCTCTCCTTCACATATTTGATCGTATCTTAGCTCTTGACCTATACTTTGGAACGTGATATCTCTTTTTATCCAATTTTAGCTCTATTTCCTGTAAGAAGTTACAAGAATACGCAGTATCACGCCCAACAAGGGAAACCAACCAAAACACGCTGAATATATATGCAAATGTATCAAATATATATCATTTAAGCCCCTAAATATACGTATATTTTACACGCATCAATAAAGCAGGAGGAGATCATAGTGTTGGTCACATTAAAAAAGATCATTTGAATACTAAATCGTTTGAAATTGACAGAAATAGAAGGCAGAGATGCACAAACACTAGTTGAAATGTTATACCAACAACTGTCCGAGGAAGAGGACTTTTATTTTAAAGTTAAGCTAGATGAGATGGCCAAAATGATTAATGTTTTTTAGAGAGATTCGATGATGAAAAAAGATTATCAAATATTTGGAAATGTTGTCATATTTGACACAACATATCGAACAAATAGATATAATTTGATATGTGCTCCAATAGTTGGTATCAACAATCATTGAAAAAATGTGATGTTTCGTTGTGCGTTCTTATCAAATGAAAAGGCTGAAATATTTGAGTGGCTTTTTGAGGTTTTTAAGAAACCAATGGAGTGTCGTATCACAATATTCACCGACCAAGACAAGGCAATTTCTATTGCAATAGAAAAGGTAAGAAACTGAATCACAAATATGATACTTTATCGCAGAAAATAGATACCTTTACTCGAAAATTATTACTTTGACTCTGTGATATTTATTTTTCCTCCAGTGTACTGAATTCCTATTTTGTGGCTGAATTGAGAACATGATACTTTATCTGAGAAAACAAATACTTTTAATCGAAAAAGTGTTACTTTAACTCTGGGATATTTGTTTTCCATCTAGTATACTGAATTTTGATTTTGTGACTGAATTGAGAACCTCATACTTTATCTCAAAAAATAGATACTTTTACTCAAAAAAGTATTACTTTAACTCTGTGATATTTGTTTTTCATCTAGTGTACCGAATTCCTATTTTGTGACTGAATTGAGAACCTCTTACTTTATATCAGAAAATAGATACTTTCACTGGAAAAAATGTTACTTTAACTCTGAATTATTCGTGCAGGTATTCCCTGGGACAAAACATAGTGCCAATGGCATCTTTTCTAGAATGCTGTAAACAAGTTTGGACAGCTGAAAAGCAACAATTCCTTTAAGAATGCATCTAGGAAATGCTTGTAGTTGTACGAATGAAACTGAGTTTGAGAACTATTGGAGTAACATGATTTCAACATACGGACTGGAGGATCAAACAAGGTTCAAACGATTGTATGAACTAAAGGACAAATTGTGCACAACCTTAAGCAAATACTTCTTTTCTGCTAGAATACTTTCCTCACAAAGGAATGAAAGTACTAACAATGCCATGGGATTAATGCAAAGAATACCACAAGTTTGACAAATTTATATGGTATTTTTAAGGAACTAGTGAAGAATTGGAGAATGAAAGAACAAAATAATGAATTCCAATCATCAAGATTAATACCAACAACTGCCCTACCATTGACTGGGTTATTAAATCACACTTATGAGGTATACACGTTGACATTGTTTAAAGACTTTGAGACTGAGTTTATTGCATCAATTTCTACTACTTGTACTCTAGTTCATAAGGATCAGATATTGAATGTTTACAACATTGTTTCTCATCTTGCGGACTGGAGATATAAATAAGGTGATGTTTGATCCTTTGCGAAGCATGATAACGTGCACTTGTAAGAAATTTAAAGAATGTGGTATTTTGTATTTTCATTCATTACGGTCCTTCATCTTTATTCTCATATCAATATAATGGAAATATATATTATGAAAAGATGGACACGAATGGTAAAATCTCAAGTATGAGACATCTTAAATAAGAGAGTTGAGAAGCCTGACACGCCTAACGATTGATTCCTTAGCGCCATGAAATAGCCCCAATATATTATGATCTTGTGTTGAAATGCTAAGGAAATGAAGAATCAAGGAAACTCATTGAAGAAGGATACAATAAGAATTTTCTTGCTATTACTGTCTTGACAAATGCACAGAATTTCATCGGGCAAAACAAATAATTTGTTGTTTCAAGTACATCTAATACATTACAAGATCTTACACGGTTCATAACAAAGGGAAGAATAAAATGAATAAAGGAAAGTTTGGAAAAGAGCAAGAAGAAGATGACTGATGTGTCTGACTATTCTCAAGCGAAGGAGTTTGGTTCAAAGACTCCAAATACTCATTATTTTAGAGATATTTTTTTTAAAGAAAAATAAGTTGTAATGAAATACTTTTTAAGTAATTAATGCTGAATACTTATACTTTTGAGGCAATTTAGGGTACATTTATGGCAATTTCTGATACTTTTTAACATGCACAATTATGTTTTAATATTTTACATATCCAAGTGCAGAATACATATACTTTTAAGGCAATTATGATACTTTTGAGAAAATTTCTGATACTTTTAACATGCATAGTTATGTTTTCATATTTTAAATATCCTAGTGCAGAATACTAATACTTCTCACATAATTTCGTATACTTTTAACATAATTATTGATACTTTTCGGCTGTTTCAATTGATATTGGACACCCTAGAAATACTTTTCATAGACTACACTTTTAAGCAACAAAATGAATACTTTTCAGCAACAAAAGGATTGTCAACATTCACAATTTTTATATACACAATCATAAAAAATTTCTCAACATATTGTATCAACAATTACGGTTTCTCTTGCTTCATTTTTTGTTTCTTCGTGGGTTTCTTGACGGGTTCTTTATGGATTCCTTGACGGCTTCGTTGAATTTAAGCACTTCCTGCTCCATATCCACTTTCATTTCATTCAAATCAGATCGAATGATTCTTGTGCAGTATTCATCTCTCAGCTTACATCTATCCACGGGCTTCAACAAAAAAAATATCAAAACACATGGAATAATTATAAACTACATAATCTTTGTTTAAAAGAATGTTCGTACCTTTGACAAATTCGGATATGAGTAAACATTACCAACAAAGTTTCCATATGGTGCATAAGGAAAACACCACAATCAATATTGTTATCTTTTATTTGCCATCGGAAAGGGACATTTTTCCAAACATATTGTGAGGCCCCAGATTGTTCTACCGTAGACGACTGGATCAGGAATATTTTCTGATACAATATTTCGATATTCCAATAATTATCTTATACTTACTATCTATTTTGCATAACATATTATGTAATAGATTTAACATCTCTTATTTGTTACCTAACGACATGATATTACTATTTGATTTATGTTTATACTTAATTCTTAAAATTCAATTACTATTATCTATTTTCATCTTAATTTCATACGAAAAAGTATTATTAAAAAAAAGCCATTATCTAGAATTTTAAAATAAAACTTTTGTTGCCATTTTCTTTTAAAATGATGTGAACTTATGGTTAGTCATTTTCATCAAGTTGTTATTGCACAATAGATCAAAACGGTTTCTATCTTGATAAACTTAGTATTATTGTACAAATCTACTATTTTTGATTTAAATAAACTACTTCTCAATTTTTGAGATTTTGAAATGAAAATACAATTTGAAAATATGCTATACGATAAACTCAACATCTTTACTCAAAAGCTATTATCCTGGCTTACCAAACTTGCATTATAAAATATTAAAATTCTTGTAATAGTGCTTAAAACTATTTTGAAGAAATGCGATTTTGTGCTTATAAACAAACCATTTTATTTTTATGATCTTTGAAAATTATCTAGTACTAATTTAATGTTTTAACAAAGACAATTTGTTTATGTTTTCTAACTTTTAACACGATCTTTTAACCGATTCAATTTCCTTCTTAGCGACTAGCTAATCAAACTCTTTTAGCATAATATATTAATTTTATTTTATAATTTTTGAATTTAATATTTATATATATAAAAAAATATTTAAATTGCTTGATTGATATTTTTGACTTGTACTATTGAATCTAATTTTATTTAGCATCTTAGAATTTAGAACACTAATCTCACTAAGTGATATATATCCTATAGAAATAAGAGTTTAATTTAGAATAAGTGATTACGAGACTCATAAGTGATTTTGGAATTTATTATTAATTTTAGGATTTGATATTTTACACCATTTATCATCAATTTTGGGACAAAAAAATAAATATCATGGTATAAGTCCCTATAGTGGACGGCCACATGTGGTATTTTGGTGTAGAAATACATTTCAATCCTTATACACATACACTACTTTATACTATACCAATACCATGTATTATACTTGTATTATACTATGTATTCTACAATATTTTATCACATTTTCCTACAAATCCCAATACCTAACCCACTCACCAAACATTCTCATCAAAAATACCCCAACACCATACCTCCCTAACTCCCATAAATCACCCATACCTTTGACCCAACCCTTGTCCCCCATGCATATAACAACTTATAAGACAAATATATACATATATATATATATATATAATGTGTAGGATTGAGGGGTAAAAATCCGCCTTAAGGGGTTTTAAGGGGGAACAAGCACATTTTTTCATTTCACTCTGCCAAAATTCTCATCCAACACTTAAACACCAAGAATACAAAAATCTCTCCAAACTTCTCCCCCCTGACCGAAAGCAACACTCAAGAATAGGGTAATGATTTTTTCTTCTTCCATCTTCATCTCATCTTCATTAAATACTAAGCCACTTCCTTTATCTTCTAACCTTGTTGAATTCTTTCTTTTGAGGCACTCCTAGAGGTTGTCTTCTTGAAGAAATTAAGGAAGAACAAGACTTGAGTTTAGAGGTTAACAAGGATTTGAAGACAACTCTAGAAAATAAGAAAAACAAGGTAAGAATTGTGGTTTTGTACTACCTCTTTCTTTCATCTTTCAATTTTCAAATTTTAACACCAAAATATGACTTTAATATCGAATAGGGACTGATTTTGGAAGTTAGAACCAAAAGCTTGAAGGTGCAAAGGAAAATACTCCATTCTAGGTTCTACTTGTCAAACTACACAAGATAAGTGTAGATTTCTTGACCCTTGTTCTAATTCCTTCTTTCTTACCTCAAATCCTCCAAATCCTAACTTAAAATTCTTGAACATTTGACACTTAGGGGCTGCCTTGAGAAGTGGTCGTCGATTTTGAGGAGTTAGAGGGAAGTATCATCTCTAGACTTATTAACAAGAACTATCAAATGTGGGTGGAAAATCCTTTAGAAAAACTCAAATATTTTTGTAAAAAATTGGGATTTAGTGATTTGAAAATTGCAAGATTTTCTATAAATATGTATAGCATGTGTATTTAAGTATCTATGTCCAACATTTTAATTAAAGTATGCTTGTTGTTCCAATTTTGCAAAACTAGGTGCATGCATGTATAATTTTTCTTAAATTCTTGATGAATTCTTCAATGATATGTTAATGCATGCCTATGTACTTATAATTTCATTTTATATGTACTTTATATTCTGGAAAATTTGAAAATATATGAAAAATTGAGCTATTGGACCTTGTATGCAAATTTTGCAATGTTGGAGAACTAAATTGCAAATTTAAAAACTATAAAAGGGACCTCTGTAAATTTGGAAAACTGGACTGAACTATATTAAAAGTAATATATTTTAAGATAATAACAAAATTTTAAGGATTTTGAGATAATAAAAACCAACCCTTGAAAGCATAAGGACTCAAATGAGGAATTTTGAAAATTTTAAGGACCAAAAATGAGATTTTCAAAACTGTCCTGGAACTTTTCTGTAAAATTCGAAATTTGTAACTTGTTTTAACTGGAAAACTCATTTTTTGAGTAAATTCCAAAAGTCAAAGTGTTTTGAGTAAAGAAAACCAATTTTTGAAATTTCCAGAACTAAAGTGTAAAATTTCAAACTCAAGGACTAAAATGAAATTTTCGGGAATAATACAGTCCATGTACCTGAAAAAATCACTTAATCATAATTCTATAATATTTTGAACCCATGGTTCAAGTTTCATAACACACGGACCCCAGATAAGCTTTTAAGGGCAAAAAAAAATCAAAAATTGGACTATAAATAGAATATTAAAAAAGTTAAGGGACTTAAACGAGACTTCTTCAAAACTGCTTTTTTCCCCATAATTCCTTGCCATAAGTGATATTTTAAAGTTGGAATCACATTAAAAGCCCTTTCGGTTTGTGAGATCCAAATATTTTAAATTCGGGGCCAAACTTAATTTTCCTTGAAACTCGACCCCGAACCCTTTGAAAAACTGATTCTCTGGACAATTCGGAGAATTTAGAAACCGACCTTACATTTTTTTGAGGTGGAGACTAAAACAAATGCGATTTCGAACCCGATAAATACTAGTTTTTTTCCAAAACAGGGCTACTTATAAAAATTTCCTTTTATCAAGGACCCCAGATAAATTATTTTCCATGTTGCAGTCCTGGAATTGACTTAATTATATTTTAAATATAATTTATTAGTTTTCTTAAAAAATTTCGGACCTTAGCGAACTCCTTATCCGAATCTTACACTTTACGCATGACGACTTTCTCGCCTTATAACAATTCAAACTTTCACGGGGTTGAAACCTCACGCATAATATACCAAGTCCACCAAATCATTCGAAGCATGGATTATCCTTCCGATAATTAGCTTCATTTAACATGTTTACACCACCAATGATAACGCGCACTCGCGTAAATAAACTTAACTTATTTACATCTTGTATTTCTTTTGTATGAATCTTATGTTGTATTCGACTGCCTTGTTGGCATGTAATAACTCTGTGAACCTACTTGTTTGAGTCAACTTGGTGTGTCGAGCTCATAGTTGGAGTGGACTAGTCGCGTATTGGAACCGGGCAACTCATCTGCTATTCTAATACCGACCCCACTGTCCTAATCCCAACTCTGAAGGACGGAGTGTCCAACAGGCGAAGTGGGTCATAGAATTGAGGTACAATCATGATTACGACAATCCAGACTTAGCTAACCCAATTGTGGATTTGTCGTGCCTACGAGCGATAAGCTGAATTGGGACTTGTGCCATCTTGCTCGGGGAGTTACAAGGAAGAATGAAGGAATCACTGTCTGATCCACACGATTCTGGAGTTACTCAAACCATTTACTTTCTTGGGTTGGCGTTACATCTCTCGCCTCCCCCCTAAAATCCCCATTTTTCTGTACGCAACCACTACTTGAATTACTTGGGTTGGCGTTATGTTCTGTACGCAACCACTACTTGAATTACTTGGGTTGGCGTTACGTTCCGTACGCAACCACTACTTGAATTACTTGGGTTGGCGTTACGTTCTGTACGCAACCACTACTTGAATTTCTTGGGTTGGCGTTACATTCCTATGCAACCACTACTTGAATTGCTCGAATACCATCCATGGTGCGTGAATGTTCATGAACTATTTTGAACAAGATACATAATACTATATTATTTTGGAAATATCACATTGCTTGTGAATTTTATGTGACGCACGCATCAGGAACCATGCATTCTTTCATATAACTTATTTCTTGCATTGATATAAGCCACACATGCACATGAACACCCATCCACTGAGAATTTTTATCTCACCTCCATCTTTTTCAACGACCAGATGACGAGCCTCCATAACATGTGGACAATATTAGGATTTTCAGGGAATAGAGAAACCCGTGTATTGGTCCTGCTTATTAAATCTTGTTGCTAGTCTGATGCATAAAACAATATTAATGTTATTTTGGATATTTGGTTTGCAAATTGGGTCAAGATGTAGATCCTGAGACTTAATTTGCATTTCGATTAGTTTTGCTACAACTGCGTACTCTGATCAGATATTTACGATGACGATGGCTATTCAAGGATTTTTGTCGTAATTATGTTGGACAAATTAGCCAGCGTGGTAAACCGGCATAAGTTTGACTGCTCAAATCACGATTTCCATTTTTGTGGCGTGACACATATGACCTAAGTTCTTCATCTTTCGGGTGATATCGTGTTCTAGAAAGACATCCATTTCTTATTGTTGTAAATAGTAACAAAAATGTTATATGTTTTTACTTATTATTAACATAATAAAAAGTAACAATACATATGATACTTTACCACCAAAGTCACGAGACTGAAGTACTCATCTACAACCGCTTCATCATGCACCAAAATGTTAAGGTATTGAACTTTCTTGTCAAGAAATATGATACAATAGCAACAAAATGACCTGGCAATATGGTACAAAGATCAACAGATTTTGAAACACAAAAACTTTATTACAAATTGATATTTTTAAGGCAATTTATGATGCTTTTGTGGTAATATATGATACTTTAAGCATCAAAGATCTAACACACAGTGATGATACATATTTTCAATGTTGAAATACATTAACATAAAGCTGATAATTTTAAGGCAATTTATGACACTTTTGATGCAATTTCTGACACTTTGAGAATAAAATATCTAACATGCAGAGTATTGCAACATATTTTCAATGTTAAAATATATTGAAATACAACTGATACTTTTAAGACAATCTATAATACTTTTGAGGCCATTTCTGATGCTTTGAGCATCAAAGATCGAACATGGCGAGTGATGCAACATATTATTATGTTGAAATACATTGACATAAATTGATACTTTAAAGTCAATTTATATGATACTTTTGGTGCAATTTCTTATATTTTGAGCATCAATGCTGAAGTATCAATTTAAATAAACTTTTCAATCAAAATAAACACTATTCAATCAAAATGATGTACTTTTCAATAAAAATGAGATACTTTTCAAAGCAAAAACTAACAATCTTACCTGGTCATTGGTTTTCAAATTCGATTTGTTCAGGGTTCTCATCCATGTCCTCCAACAATCTCTAAGTTCTCTTGTACAATCTTTTCCATTGAAACAATCTACAAGATATAACTGTTGAAAAAAATAATAAAGATAAAAAAAAAACTGAAATAAACATGAGTAGATTAATAAAGTAAATATTACATACATAATGTTGAGTATTGAATTAAAAATGTTCAGGATTTTTCACTCGACCCGCTGATTTGTTTAAAATCAGCATCTGTTCGCCTTTATTTTTAGCTCACCGCAAGTGTACGGTGTACGTTATAGAAAAGGGTAGCAAGGTCGTATCCACGGAGACTAATAAATTTATGTACTAAGTATTGAACTAAGATAACTTTATTTTTATTTAGATGATCGTAATTTGATGATTGTTGTTGTGAGGTTAAGATAATTTAGACTACTAAAACACAAGATTAAGATAATATAAATGATAGAAGTATCAAGATGGTGAAATGGATTTCCGAGTTAAGGTTTCGATTAATATCCCTCTTGTTGTCCGATTTAATCCAAGCCAAGTTATTATCAATAATCCTATAAGACGATCACCAAAACATTTTATCCTCCCTCTCGAGATGCATATAAAACGTAGATTGAAATACTTATGCTAGCATCTCTACTCAACATAAAGTACTCAACTCCAAAAGGTGCAAAAGATCAAATGTCCTCACAAATATTTACAAACCTCTCGATTCATGCAAATATTTGTGTCGAATACTCAAGATCTAATATTGAAACTCATCTCTCGAATTATGAACCAATATATCAAACAAGTTAAATCATTGATCAAGTGATAAAACAAGAATAAGCTCAAAGTATTCAAATAGGCTTCAAGATAATAACTTCAACTAAGATTAAAACATCCAACAAGAGTTCATTAATCTACTTCCAAAACCCGGAAATCTAAAGAGTTTAGCTACACATGATTTCTAAACAACTCATAGACAAATTGTTCATAGCCATGGCAACTAAAAATGAAAGATGATAACTACAAGAGAAGCAAGAAAAACTTAGGAAAGTCGACAATCTCTCGATGTATCTCCGTTCCTTGAGCTTCGATGCAACCCGATTGTCTCCTTGATGTCTTTTTCCAAGAATAAACCTTTGTCTTGTGTGGTAGATCCCAAAATGTCAGAATATGCCTTGGTGTGCGCCCCAAAAAGTGCTTTTATACCTCCTCAAAAGGCTAGGGCATTTCTTTGTCAAAATATCGCAAAGATAAGAGGACGACGGGCCGGCGTGCGTGGGACGCATGGGTTACCCGTGCATCTTTCCATAATCAAATTCTGCTTTTCACCAACCAATGCACGGGTCATGCATCGACGCATGGGTAGCCTGTGCGCATTGCTGTAGGAAATTTCCTTGTCTTGAGTTGCGCACGGGTGGTGCGTGTACGCACGGGCTACCCGTGCGCATTGCCGTACCCTCAAAATTCCTTTCCCAGGGGCGCACGGGTGGTGCTCAGGCACGCGCCCTACCCGTGCGTCTTCTATTTTGCGTCATTTGTGGTATTTCTTCTCCGCAATGCTCGTATTTGTCTCCAAATTACTTCAAATATCATTAAATTCCTACAAAACGAGCAAAGCATAATATCTTTCCCACAAAGAGCGAATATGAACCATTTCATATGAGTTTATGCACTATTAATTGCCAATTTAGCCATAAATACGCCCCAAAATACATGCAAAACTCACACCCATCAAAATCTTCCAAACTTAAACCGTTGACCGTCCCGATCAACAATTTTGAGAACAATATAAAACACAACAGGGATATAAGAATGATAGCGCACACAAAGGGACCAAAAAGAAATTCATATTGTTTATAATGAATGTCAATCAACAAACCAATCAAGCCTCAAATATCTACTCAAAGGGCACACATCAAACAAAACATGGTGAAATGCTCTGAATTACAACTCTCAAAGTTAAGTGTATACTCTCATCTCACGAGGATATAGGACGTGTTTACGCTCAAATCACTTCAATGTCGCAAAATTACCATAGGCTTGCAATTCGTCTCATATCTCCGCCACTAGAATGTATGCAATTTGTGAATCAAAAAGGACTTTCTCATTTGATTGTAATGAAGGCTCTTTGGTCAGGGTAGGAAATTTTGGATAAAGTGACTCAAACTCGAGCATATAGATCGGTGAGCATATCAATCATCTAAATTATAATCCCATATGCTTCTCCAATCACCCCTTATTTTCATCAACTTTACTAATCTCCATCTCCTTTCTTTCCTTTGAGAATCGCCTCAAATTACAATCCTTCGCCCTCCAAGTTCGTTTAGATGAAAATTCACATTATAAAACCATTTTTTTCCGATTCTTTTGTGAATTTTCAACATTTCTTTTCAACTCCTTTTCTTCCTCTTTTTGTTCCAATTAACCAAATATGCCCAATTATCCCACTTCTCAATTCCCACTCATTCAACATTTTTCATTCCCTTTACTCAACGCTATACACTCGAGTTTAGGGTGACATATATCAAGTTCAAGGCTTAAATTTGTGTTATCAAAGAAATATGCAATAGGCTCAACTTGGCTAACTAGGAATTTCAACATCTTTAGGTAAGCAAAAGGCTTGAAAGGCTAGCAAAGATGGCCTTTAATCACCTTCCCAATTTGCATACAATATGTGGCCTTGACAGAGATGCCCGAGCAAGTTCTAGAATTCTAACAACATGAATGATACACTCAAATCACAACAAAACTGCATAGATGTAAGCAGTAAAAGCTCAAAAGCTCACAGGCTTGTAAATATGTAATTCAAAGCATCAAACCAAGTTTTCCATATCCACATGCTCAATGTTATCTATTCAAGGCTCAATCAACTCATACCCAACATCCAATCTAAACAATACAAATTTCCAATCAATCACACAAACAACAAGTTGCATCAAGCCTGGTCAACTCACTCCCTAACATCTATGAAAGCATTAAACGTGCTAAAGCCGTAAACGTGCTTCTAATGCAATGCAACCTAGAATGCTCTATATGCAACTATATGAAAACACACAAAAACACACAAAAATGCAAGATTTTTTTTTCATCTACACTTTTCATATATCAAAATACTACCTCTCCCCCAAACTTGAATGAAATTATATTTTTGTTTTCGAGAGGGGAAAAATAGAATTTCAATAGTGAAAAGTGGAGATATACCCGAATCATCATGAGGTGGCGGTGGAAAGTGGCCTTGTGAAATATGCCACATTTGTATCTGCTGGATTACTTGCCACGTCTCCATCTCCCTCCGTTCCTGGGCCGCTTGCCTTTGCTCCTGGGCCGCATATCTTTCTTCCTGAACCGCATACCTCTGTTCTTGGACCAAATATCGTTGTTCGAGCTCCAAGGACCTCTGATCATAGTCCTCCCTGAATGCGAGAAAATCAGCCCAATGCTGTCTCAAATCGTCTCCTTGACGATGCAAGTCCTCCCCAAATGCGTATAACATATCCTAAAAGTCATTGCCGCGTTGGGGCTCGCCACCATGAGAGGTACCGGGATGATCTGTGCTATGTGAGCGTCAGGGGTAATCGCCTCCGTGTGAGGACTCGGGAATGTCATATCCGAGTTGAGGGTGATTAGGTTCCACCCCCATTTATTGTCTATGTAGCTCCTTTTCCTCCGCTACCATATCATCCACATCCGGGAAGCCGTGAACTCGGCGCCTCTTCCTCGCACCTATAGCTTACGTAATTCTGTTATGCGCTTCCGAGTTCATTAGGAAGTTTGTTGTGTCTGCCAGAGTATCGACAATGGTGTACGTCGGGTTAGGCAATGGAAAGGAGGCACCTTTCTTCTGTAGAAGAACCAGCATATTGTCTTCATTCGCGATAAACCTCATAAGGTGCAGAGATGCCAAATTAACCAGAGTGCTGCCCGGTATAGCACCACCTCCCCGCTTTGCTAAATGATCCACTTGCTCAATGAAGTATGCGGCCGTGTTGTAGGGTGTACTTGTTAGCATACACCATAATAGATATAACTCTCCGACCGTCATTCCCCCAATATTCTCCCTCGCAAAAACCAAGGCTCACGTGACCCGCTGTATATACCGGAACACCGGGTTCCGGATCCAAGAAGATTTTGCAGTACGGGCCTCGTAGAGCATGGGACCCATTTCTGGCGTTTGGACAAGTAGGCGCCAAAAGTCGTATTGGTCATATCGGTATACTGGTCGGAAAGGTGCGTTTGTGGGAACTTCAAATATGGCGTTTAACGCTTATGTGGATAATTGTCGCAGCTCATTCCCCAACTGAAAATTTACCCCAATGACCTCACCACCTATATCTTTAATCATCTTTACTGTGCTCAAAAATACGAGCGTGAATTTCTTGTAACTTGGGCATCTTCTCCTCATAAAAGTTGTCCAACCGACCCTGTCAAATAATCGCCACACATCCTCGTGTATGTATTTTGAGGGACCCATCGGTCGAACGACGAGCTTATTCCATCGCTCTAGAGCATCCGCATTGGTAGTACAACTCCAAAGGCCGCAGGGCTATCAGGTTGTATTTTCTGTGGTGGTTCCGCCCGGGGTCGTCGTCTCCGTCCTTGAGTGTTTTGTCGATTCACCATTACTTGTGAATGAGTACCTGGAATAACATGTATTAGCAACCCAAAACACACCAAATACAATCACAAGGAAGATGAATGTAGGCAAACAAGTCACATATGGCATAACGGTTCTCATATGTCAATTTAACCGATCAATTGTGCTCCAAGCAATCAACTAATATTGCAAATATAGAGAATCATCTTCTAAAAGCCCTAGAAATTAAAGTTCATACCCAATTCATCATCAATTCCTCCAAATATGTCTCAATTCACATGCTCATAAGGTGTTTGATAAATTGCCTTAAAGAAGAATTCATCCAAAACATAGCAAAAATACCAACACAAGCACCCAATATAATCCCTAACATGCAATTCTCAAGAAATTTACAAGAAAC
The DNA here is from genome assembly GCA_016081115.2 of Rehmannia glutinosa. Lineage (NCBI taxonomy): Eukaryota > Viridiplantae > Streptophyta > Magnoliopsida > Lamiales > Orobanchaceae > Rehmannia > Rehmannia glutinosa. The sequence continues at coordinate 38,969,360 of CM071924.1, forward strand.
AATGAAATTTTACCGAAATTCTAAATTTGACAAAAGGGGAAAAATTGGAACCTTAGGTGCCTTTCACCCAATTCGTCAATTCAAACTCGAATTTGATGCACTTTGTTAATGTATTATGATGAGAGGATGGGTTATGTGAGCGAATTTGGAAGAAAATCGGAAGTTTGGATCAATGTGAGGGAGTGGCGATTTTTTTCCGTTTTGAAGGAATTTGAAAAAATGAAGAAAGTGGTCCGGACCCTCTTTTTACCTTTCAGTGGGGGTGACGCGACGGCCGGCGTGCGTGGGCGCACGGGTAGCCCGTGCGTCATGCCGTAGCGGCTAAAATTTTTCCTCCAGTGACGCACGGGCCATGCGTCAACGCACGGGTTGCCCGTGCGTATTGTCGTAGCATCATTTGTCCCCCTTTTCAGGGGCGCACGGGTGGTGTGCATAAGCACGAGTTACCCGTGCATCCCTGGGCAGCAATACTCAGGTATTATCCTTGTTTTTCTCTTTTTTTTTCACACAAAACACACAAAATCGAAACAAAACACAAACAAAAAAAAAATCCACACCAAAAACCATTGGGTTGCCTCCCAACAAGCGCTATATTTAACGTCTTTAGCTCGACGCCTGTTTGTTCCATCACGGGTCTCGCAAGGTGATGGATGTCACCTCCTCTTGATTACCTCGGTGAAAGTAATGTTTAATCCGCTGACCATTTACCATGAAAGTCTCACCGTCTTTTGTTAACAATTCCACGACTCCGGGAGGATTTAATACTTTCTTTATCTCGAATGGCCCCGACCACCTAGACTTGAGTTTTCCAGGGAAAAAATTAAGGCGTGAATTATACAAGAGGACTGGTTCCCCTGGTAAAAACTCTCGTTTCTTGATCGTTTTGTCGTGCCATCTCTTTGTTCTTTCTTTATAAATTCGGGAGTTCTCGTAAGCTTCATCCCGAAACTCTTTCATCTCATTTAAATGGAGCAACCTCTCTTCACCGGCCTTTTGAAAATCCAGATTTAGTTTCTTGACCACCCAAAATGCTTTGTGTTCCAACTCTACCGGCAAGTGGCACGATTTCCCAAAAACAAGTTGGTATGGGGATGTGCCCAACGGTGTCTTATATGCAGTCCGGTATGCCCATAGAGCATCATCTAATTTTAACGCCCAATCCTTTCGGTTAATGTTCACCATCTTTTCAAGGATTTGTTTGATCTCCGGTTGGCTATACGCTTGCCCATTGGCTTGTGGATGGTATGCCAATGCAACTTTATGTTTCACCCCATATTTTGCCAACAAGTTGCTCATCAATTTATTTACAAAATGCGACCCTCCATCACTAATTAAAGCTTTTGGAGTACCGAATCGAGTAAATATATTTTTCTTACGGAACCGCATCACAGCTTGAGCATTATTTGTTTTGGAAGGAATCGCCTCTACCCAACGGGATACATACTCTACTGCAAGTAGAATATATTGATAGCCCGAAGATGATGGAAATGGGCCCATAAAATCAATCCCCCACACATCGAACAATTCAACTTCGATTACATTTGTCATCGGCATCTCGTGTCTTCTGGAAATGTTTCCCATTCGCTGACACCTGTCACATTGTTGCACAAATAAATAACAATCGTTAAATAAATTGGGCCATTATAACCCACTTTGCAATACCTTCGCTGCGGAGCGAGTTGGGCCAAAATGTCCTCCAGAGGGTGCGGAATGACACTGTTATAAGACTCCCTCCCATTCTTCTTGAGGTACGCATCTTCTTATGATTCTGTCAGCGCACCTCTTAAAGAGTAGGGGGTCGTCCCACATGTAGAACTTTACATCATGTAAGAACTTCTTCTTTTGATAGGGCGATAGATCTGGAGGCAAAACTCCCACAGCCAAATTGTTGACAAAGTCCGCATACCACGGAAATTTCGCCTCGAGCATGAGTAATCGTTCATCAGGAAATTCTTCCTTTATCAATTCCGTGCTTCTTTGCGCTCCCTCTTGATTTTCAATTCGAGACAAGTGGTCTGCTACCACATTCTCAAATCCCTTCCGGTCCTTGATTTCCACATAAAACTCTTGCAATAATAAGATCCACCTAATCAACCTTGGTTTTGCATCCTTCTTATCAAAAAGGTATTTGATGGCCGCATGGTCGGTGTGAACAATCGTTTTTGTCCCAATCAAGTATGATCGGAATTTATCAAATGCGATAACAATCGCCAACATCTCCTTCTCGGTAGTGGTGTAATTTTGTTGAGCACTGTCCAACGTTCTACTAGCATAGTAGATGGATCTAAATAATTTTTCCCTCTTTTGACCGAGAACAACCCCTACCGCAAAATCGCTCGCATCACACGTCAATTCAAATGGTTGACTCGAATCTGGGGCGACAAGAATAGGTGCGGTTACCAATGCCTTCTTCAAAGTTTCAAACGCCTGCAAACAATCATTGGAAAAATTGAAAGCAACATCTTTTTCTAACAATTGGCTCAAAGGCTTAGAAATTTTAGAAAAGTCACGGATAAACCTTCTATAGAATCCGGCATGGCCCAAGAAGCTCCGAATGGCTTTTTCGTTTGTATGAGGTGGTAATTTCTCGATCGCTAAAAGCTTTGCCCGATCTACTTCCAAACCTGCAAAAGAGACTCGATGACCAAGTACAATACCATCGCGTACCATAAAATGGCACTTTTCCCAATTGAATACAAGATTGGAGTCATTCACATCATTTTGTAAGACTAAGGAAAGATTGTGAAGACAATTATCAAAAGAGTCACCAAACACAGAGAAATCGTCCATAAACACCTCCATAACTTTTTCAATAAGATCGTGAAATATAGCCATCATACAACGTTGGAAAGTGGCAGGCGCATTACATAAACCAAATGGCATGCAATGAAATGCAAATGTGCCATAAGGACATGTAAATGTCGTTTTTTCTTGGTCTTCCGGCGCAATCATGATTTGATTGTACCCAGAATAACCATCTAAAAAGAAATAATAATCATAACCTGCTAGACGATCCAACATCATATCGATAAAGGGGAAGGGGAAATGATCTTTTCGAGTGGCATCATTAAGTTTTCTATAATCAATGCATATTCGCCACCCGATAACAATTCTAGTAGCAATCGCTTCTTCATTTTCATTTTTCACATCAAATTTACCCCCTTTTTCTAAGCACCACTTGTACCGGACTTACCCATGAACTATCAGATATAGCATAAATAATCCCAACATCTAATCATTTCAACACTTCCTTCCTAACCACATATTGCATGATAGGGTTTAGGCGTCTTTGGTTTTGCACTGATGGTTTATAAACATCTTCCATCCGAATTTTATGCATTACAATGGATGGACTTATGCCTTTTAAATCAGTTATAGACCATCCGAGTGCCGACTTATGTTTTCGTAAAACCCTTAACAATTTATCAAGTTGAGTAGGAGTAATGAGAGATGAAACGATTACCGGATTTGCATTATTTGCCCCAAGAAATGCATATTTGAGGTGTTCGGGTAATTGCTTGAGTTCCGGAGTCAATGTTGCTGTTTTAGGGTCACGCATGGGTTGCTCGTGCTCAGGCGCACAGGTCGTGCGTGATCCCTTGTCCTCAATTCTCCCTTCGGCAACACGCATGGGTTGCCCGTGCATGGACGCACGGGTCATGCGCCCTTCAGGATTCTCAACCATCGCTTCGACATCACGCACGGGTTGCCTGTGCATGGACGCACGGGTCGTGCGTTTCTGTAGGTTTTGCTCCCTTATTTCTGACTTTGCGTTCTCTCCTCTAGCGCTCCTAGGTAGTTCCTGCATATGATCTAAGGCACAAACATAGTCGTACAAATCTTGGGTATCAAAATCAAGCACAACACTCGACATTGAGCACGAGTGGGTTAGACCAAATTCCAAATCATCTGTAGACAATGTATGATCAACATAATCCTCAATGCATGAACTAACTATATCTAAATATTGACAATGCTCCACCGTATTATGAAATTTCATCGCCTTATATATAGAAAATAAAACATGCTCATCATTAACACGTAAAGTGAGCTCTCCTTTTTGTACGTCTATTAAGGCTTTATCAAAGCAAGAAATGGACGTCTAAGTATCGGTGAACGTCACGATCTTCTTCCATATCAAGAACCAAGAAATCCACGGGGAATATAAATTTATCAACTTTTACCAAAGACGCCTTCTATAATTCCCTTTGGATATGTAAGTGATCGGTCCGCAAGTTGCAATGTCACCGTGGCTGGCTTCACTTCACCTAGTCCAAGCTTCCTGAAAATGGACAAAGACATCAAATTAATACTTGCTCCTAAATCACACAACGCTTTATTAAAGAAGTTACCACCAATAGCACAAGGAATAGTGAAACTCCCCGGATCTTTCAGTTTTTGCGGTATCTTCCTTTGGATTATCGCGCTACATTCTTCTCGTTAAATTCACCGTTTCAAAGCTTGTCATCTTCCTCTTTTTCGACATAACATCCTTAAGAAATTTTGCGTAATTTGGCATTTGCTCTAGTGCGTCTGCAAAAGGAATGTTAATGTGCAATTTCTTAAATATATCAAGGAATTTTGCAAATTGATCATCAAGCTTTTTCTTTTGAAATCTTTGAGGGAAGGGAAGAGAGATAGGCAATTTAGATATATTAGAGTTAGACGATGATTTAAGCTTCTCAGCCCCTGTTTGTTCCTCTTTTTTTCTCTCTTTTTCCCCATCGATACCATCTTTCATTACCGATTCAACATCTCCCGCCTTGGATGCTTCATCCAAATTTTTCAAATTTCCTGATATTTCTTTAGGCCCCTCATATTCCGTACCGCTCCTTAACCGAATAGCCTTGCATTGCTCCTTAGGATTCACTTCCGTGTTACTCGGAAATTGACCCTTTTTTTTCCCACCAACAATTGTAGCCAATTGTCCCACTTGAGTTTCAAGATTCTTTATCGAACTTGTCATTTGGATCATTTGTAGCTCCACCTTGTCCATCCTAGAATCTTGTCTAGCGAAGCGACTCCTCGTGTCACTCATGAATGCATTTGATTGATTTATGAACGACGTGAGTGCATCTTCCAACGATGATTTGCCTTCTACATTAGCACCCCCATTTGATGCATTAAATCCCGGCGGTGGTTGCAACACATTCTTTGTATTGGCATAGGAAAATTTTTCATGGTTTCTCAATCCCGAATGGTAGTGTGTTGGGTTTGAATTGTTCCGGAAATTGTTGAAATTCCGGTTATTCACATAACTGACCTCCTCCATTGGGTATAGAAGAGCTTCACTACCCGTGCTCGTGCTTGCCTCTGGCCCTTTCGTCAGAACACTCAATTGGGTTGTCAATGCCGCCACTTGTGCAGTCAACGCTTTAATTGGGTCTGAATCTGAGATTTCGGCTACTCTTTGTACATTGGATCTTTCAGATGGCCACTGGTAATTGTTCATAGACATTTCTTCAAGAAGATTCAAGGCGTCTTGTGGAAATCTTGCCAACAATGCTCCTCCCGCTGTGGAATCAACAAAGGCCCTCGTTTGCCCCATTAAACCATTGTAGAAGAAACATAAGCTGTTGATCCTCAGGGAACCCATGTTGTGGACATCTTCTTAACAAATCCCGAAATGGTTCCCAAGCCTCGTACAAAGGCTCGGAGTCAAATCGTCGAATTGAGTGATTTCGCTTTTGAGCCGCAAAGTTTTGCTTGGTGGAAAAATTTAAACAAGAACTTTTGGCTCAAATCGCCCCATGTGCTCACACTTCCTTGCATCAAAGTACCCAACAATTCCTCGCCTTATCCCTTAAAGAGAAAGGGAATAGGCGCAATCTTATGGCATCATCCGAAACTCCATTCATTTTTATTGTATTGCATATTTGGATGAAATGTGCAAGGTGAGAATTAGGATCTTCAGTTGCGAAACCCGCAAACTGGTTCTGTTGTACCATGTTGATCAAATCTTAGGTTTAAGCTCGAAGTTGTTGGCATTTATCGGTATATGAGCAATACCACCATAATTGCGATTCATTTGAGGTCGAAAGTAATCACAGATAGCTTGCTGTGGAACCGGTAGTGGTAAATCGTTGATCCCATTGTTACCTCTATTTTCTTCGCTCCACGCCCCCATACTCTGATTTTGTTGTCTTTCACCGCCTAGTAGTTGCACTAATTCTCCTTGCGAAAGCCTCAACCTCCGGTATGAGCGGTATTAAATCTCCTTGCCGAGAGCGTGTGTTCATGCACTACCTGGACCAAACTAAAAGAAACAAGTGAAATAATGAAGGATTTAAATTAACCAAAAATATTGAGAAAATAAAAAAATGTCTAAATTAAGAATAATTCTATCTATCGCAATATTAGCACCAAAAATTGTATTAGTCCCCGGCAACGGCGCTAAAAACTTGTTCGCCTTTATTTTTAGCTCACCGCAAGTGTACGGTGTACGTTATAGAAAATGGTAGCAAGGTCGTATCCACGGAGACTAATAAATTTATGTACTAAATATTGAACTAAGATAGCTTTATTTTTATTTAGACGATCGTAATTTGATGATTGTTGTTGTGAGGTTAAGACAATTTAGACTACTAAAACACAAGATTAAGATAATATAAATGATAGAAGTATCAAGATGGTGAAATGGATTTCCGAGTTAAGGTTTCGATTAATATCCCTCTTGTTGTCCGATTTAATCCAAGCCAAGTTATTATCAATAATCCTATAGGACGATCACCAAAATATTTTATCCTCCCTCTCGAGATGCATATAAAACGTAGATTGAAATACTTATGCTAGCATCTCTACTCAACATAAAGTACTCAACTCCAAAAGGTGCAAAAGATCAAATGTCCTCACAAATATTTACAAACCTCTCAATTCATTGTGTCGAATACTCAAGATCTAATATTGAAACTCATCTCTCGAATTATGAACCAATATATCAAACAAGTTGAATCATTGATCAAGTGATAAAACAAGAATAAGCTCAAAGTATTCAAATAGGCTTCAAGATAATAACTTCAACTAAGATTAAAACATCCAACAAGAGTTCATTAATCTACTTCCAAAACCCGAAAATCTAAAGAGTTTAGCTATACATGATTTCTAAACAACTCATAGACAAATTGTTCATAGCCATGACAACTAAAAATGAAAGATGAAAACTACAAGAGAAGCAAGAAAAACTTAGGAAAGTCGACAATCTCTCGATGTATCTCCGTTCCTTGAGCTTCGATGCAACCCGATTGTCTCCTTGATGTCTTCTTCCAAGAATAAAACTTTGTCTTGTGTGGTAGATCCCAAAATGTCAGAATATGCCTTGGCGTGCGCCCCAAAAAGTGCTTTTATACCTCCTCAAAAGTCTAGGGCATTTGCTGTCAAAATATTGCAGTACAACAGGGACGCACGGGCCGTGCGTGGACGCACGGGTTACCCGTGTGTCTTTTCGTAATCAAATTTTGCTTTACACCAACCAACGCACGGGCCATGCATCGACGCACGGGCAGCCCGTGTGCATTGCCGTAGGAAATTTCCGTTTGCCTTCTTGATTGCGACGGGTGGTGCGTGTACGCACGGGCTACCCGTGCGCATTGCCGTACCCTCAAAATTCCTTTCCCAGGGGCGCACGGGTGGTGCTCAGGCGCGCGCCCTACCCGTGCGTCTTCTATTTTGCGTCATTTGTGGTATTTCTTCTCCGCAATGCTCGTATTTGTCTCCAAATTACTTCAAATATCGTTAAATTCCTACAAAACGAGCAAAGCATAATATCTTTCCCACAAAGAGCGAATATGAACCATTTCATATGAGTTTATGCACTATTAATTGCCAATTTAGCCATAAATACGCCCCAAAATACATGCAAAACTCACACCTATCAGCATCCATGCATCAGTGACACTTACAAAATCATATTTGAATCATTTAATGAATCAATTCCATCAACAAATGAAACAAAGAAATGGCCGCCGCGCGCAAAAACATTTGAGCTGAAACACAGAAACAGTAGTATATGAGTAAGAAATAAATGAAATACTAACTTTTTAATCTATACTATCCATTGCTACTTACCCTTTTCAGGGACTATGATAAAAAAAATAAAAGTCAGCAATATCTCTCTCTTTTCGTGACATTCCAGTCAGGTACCTATTGTTCTTCTTCATGAATTGACAAAGAAAAACACTTGTTTGTCTGGCCAATCATATGTTTCAAAAGAAACATATACTTTTTAAAAGAAACAAAACTTATATTTTTTAAAAGAAAAACTAATACATGTATAAGAAAAACCGATACTTTTCTAAGAAAAACCGATACTTTTCTAATAAAAACTGATACTTTTAGTATATCACCAGAATTGCCTTTAATTTGACTTTCAACCATTGCCTTATCAGGAACGTCATCAACTGGCGCTTCATCGAATGGTTTTTCTTGTGACTTTGCCGCAGGCGTGAGAAGATCAAACATAGGCATCGAATCCTTGAGTTCTTTCATTTTTTGAAAATTCTTAACAACATCATCAATGTATTCATGAAGTTTTGTGATGGAGAAAAATTCATCATCAGGTGAAGATGAAGTATTTGATTCTTTCTATTGCATTTCTGAACGCAATCTCTCCATTTGATACTTTTTCAAAGAAAAATGATACCTTTTAATAGTAAACTAATACTTGAAGATACTTATATCTTTTGCCTATTTTTCAACCTCCACGTCGGTTGGGTAGGCGTATGGTATTTCAAACTAAATCAATCCTGAAGATTCATCATCTTTCCCCCTTTTCTCAATTCAGGCCTTTCTTTCTCACCTATAGATCTCTCCCCGTTTCTTTCTTACCTCCAGTTGAACTTTTAGCTACATTAACTTTCTCTACATCTTCCAAATTAAATTTTCCAGAAATAAGATACATGTTTTCCACCTCACCCTGCCCAAAATCTCCAGCACGTTTCTCTTCTTTAACTCTTTCCGTATTCTATCAGTCATCCAGTGCTGAATAAGCGCTAACTCAGATGATTCAGATTTCGCTTACCATTTCAAACGATGAAAATATATAGATTTCAAGGCCAAAATGCAACCGATGTAGGTCCCAAGGAGTGTTTGTGTTAAGTCTAGAAGGGGGGGTTGAATAGACTTAACCAATTTTCGATTTTAGAACTTAAATCAGAGTTTACACAAATAGCAGCTACGTCCTTTGGAGATAGCTTAGTTCAACCTCAACAGGAAACCACTCAACAGTCTCGACTGAGCTATTGATAGAGTAACTCAGCTGAGTGAAGTGAGCTCTTTAGAAATTCAGCTAACTTGGTTTTAAACAGTGGGAGTCATACACCTTTTTGTTAAATAGGTTTTACAACACTTGTTTTTGTTAAGTTATTATAAGTTGAGTCTGACAAATTTATCAATCAGAATTAAATATGCAAGAAATAAAATGCTGAAAGTAAATAGACACAGACCAATTTTATAGTGGTTCGAGGATGGGGTAATTCCTCTACTCCACTCTTCTCCAACTCATGGAGACAATCCACTAATGCAACTTGGCTGTTACAAAATGGATACAACAACCCGAGTAAGTCTTGATCACACAGCTACCTCTACTCTTGGGATTCAGCTCTTCACAAGACAGTTGTATCGCTACTTCAGCTCCCTCAAATCCTTGGATTTGATCACGAAGCCCTCCAACGAATTCAAAATAGGTTGAAGCTTTTCCTTCCTTCATTGAGTGTGTTGGATTAGAGTGTATTGCTTGAGAGTATTTTTGCTTGCTTGCTCTTTGCTCAAATATTCACTTGTGTCATGCGTACTCTCTCACATAAGCTCCTCAGCCTTTTATAGTGGCAGTTCAAAAATATGTCCATTAAAGAGATAGACACACTTCCAAACTCCATTTCTCGATAGTTGGCTTGTCTTGTTATGCAGCAATTGATGTTGACCCAACCTTGTATTAATGGCCTGCAGGTTACCTGAAACACAACAGGTGTTCTGTGAATATCTCATTGGTTCCCAGTATTTTGTATTCTTTCAGCAAAACATCTTTGAGGTTGCAGTCTGTCTCCTTTCCACTTTGAGTAATTCTTTGACTTTACATTCCAATGGACTTCTTCAGCTTTCTTTGACTCATTTTGTTGTTGAACAAATTTATAAGTCTTCTCCAAACATCTGGGAGTGACTCAGCTATCAGTCTGCTGACAGACACAACTTTTTGGTACTTGACTGAATATTCTCTTCGACACTCAGCTGCAACTTAGCTGATTCTTCCCCACTTCCTTCACTCAACTTCTGCGATCTTCAACTTAGTTGTTTCGATACTCAACTTATAGATCCTAGCTATTACATAGTTGAATTTACAAAATAAAATGGGGTGCCAACTTTCTAATCTAAGTTTTACATTCATCATCAAAATCAATACAGTTAAATTTTCCCAACAATTTCCCCCTTTTTGATGATGCCAAAACTTAAAATAAAAACATAATGTAAAAAGTTCTAAATATAGAATGAGTGTACGAATGTGTCATTTAATAGATCATCATTCAGCACTTTACAAGTAGAGATAATTACATTTAACCACCCCAACTTTACCCCTTTTTATACTTTACCCCATAAACTTTCATTCGCGACACTTTGCACCCTGAACTATGAAAATTATTACACTTCTCCCCTTATGGACAATTTTGCCCCTGGGTTTTATCATTTTAAAACAATAGTTCCAGTTATCCCTTTAAACTCTATTTTGTGGCAGTCTACTACATAATAATAAATTTATCGCAATAATCATTAAACATGAAAATTTTTCTCCATAATCAATTTGTTTTTCGGATTTTTCGAGAAACGAGAATTCTTATTTTCTGTCACTTGTTTTGTTCGTGGCATTGTTACACCTACTTAGATCCAGTCTCTATTCAGAGGTTTTAAATGGATCATGTCAGGTTTCCAGCCTATAAACTCAACAGACATACTTTAGTCGAATTCTTATTTCAAGAATAAATCCGTATACAAATTAGGTCTATAGACTGAAAATGAAAATAGTCCATTACGACCATATCAGGCCCAACATGCTTCCGTAAAATTAATAAATCCCTTAAAATTCATACCTTCTTTGACCGAAACAGCACCGGGTGAGATGGCTCGCAACACCACCAATCGGAAAATTACTGCCCCCAGATCTTTTGACAAACAACTCCTCACTGTTCAACCTCACCGTCAGGGAAGATGATCTGCAAGTTATCCGACTCCTTCAGAAATCGCTCAAAGACAACCTTGGTTCATTTCCTACTCCAGGCGTATAAGTAATTCTTAAACGGGATGAATTAATAGTACATTATGAACACATGTTGAAGCAGAAAGCCTCTTTTTATTAAGAACTTATAGAAATATTTATTACATTAGTAATCTCCTTTTGGGAGAAGAATACTGGTTTAGCCTCTCATAGCTGAGGCTTGCACTCGTAAATACATAAAACTTAAAACTAAAACACTCAAAATATTACAAATTTTTCACTTTCAGATTTTATTGTAAGAAAACTAAGGAAATGTTCGATGTCCTCGCCTTCCTTCAAATCCTCGCATTTTTATAGAGGTAAGTCCAGGACTTCAAAGCGGACTTCAAATCTTTGCCGATATATATGACGCCACCGCTACGTCATATCCACATTATTGCCTCGCCACTAGTTTTCTTTTTCTCCCGCGTGACTCGGCCCATGTGATGTTTGTCGGGGAATCTTTTAAAAATTTGGTTTACGTGGTCCCCGAGGATAATGCGTCTTGTGAGCTGGGCCCTTATCCTTTCCAGCTACATGATCTTGTCGGTCGGGTTTGGGTCGGAATCCTTTCCCAAACTCGGGTTCTTCGTCGGGGCATGCTTGACAGATCCGGTCGATCCAACGGCCAACATGCGCCATATTACGTAATTTCCGGTAAGTCTCTTTGCTTGCCGGAATCTTGTTTTCAGAGAATTCTTCTTTTGGTCTCAAGAGTTCCTCTCGCAAATCCGTGGTTGATCCAAGTCCATCGAATTCAAAAGGAAAGATCCATTTGCTGAATTCGGAAGAACTTGAACGGATATTTGACTTTGTCCATTTCTGTTAGACAAACCCAAAGACCCCATGCTCAAATGCGGTAGAAGCTTCGTCCTCGAGAAAATGCTCCTACTAACATCGGTCCTTCTTAGGTGAAGTCGCTTTAATATATTTTAAAGCATTTCCATCCGGTCTTCTTAGCTTGATGAAATGAAAAGCTTCATTAAAGCCTTTCTTTCTTTGGTTCAGAGCCGACCGATAAAATACAATTCCAAAATATCTCCTCGGCCAAGTGTGGATTATTGGCCAAGGTCTCGTAAATCGCTTCCCAATCCATTTCGGTAATTTTGAAATTTCGAAATCCTGGTGACACGGTATAGATTGAAGCTAAAGCTCCAAAAGTATACCATTCATGTACTTCATTTGGATGACTTCCTGGTTTCATCCAAACTCGGGATACTTGCCTCGAGATATCAACCATTGTTTTCTCGGGTTAATACCTTGTCTTGTAACTAGTTTCTCCCATTGCCTTCACGATATACCGCATAGGAGAAATCTTAATCTCGTCGATTTGAACCTTAGATTTGCTTGTCGTGGCCTAAGATTCAACTCTCCCTCTTTTACCCCGGAGGTCTTTGGGTTGACTTGAAGACTCGGGTTGTGACACCGGAGCTTCAACATTCTGATTTGTACACCTCGGGGATGCATCACCGCAACACTTGTGATTATGGTACTTGAATCCATAACCTCCGGGTTAGAGCCCCGTACTCTCTCGGCCCTTTTTGCACCGTAGGAGATGCGCCTGGAAGAGAGGCCCTTTCGAGTGCTAAGAACAATTGTCCTTGAGCGAACCGGGTATGCTCGTATTTGACTAGAAACGGAGTTTCTGGTCACTGTTGAAGTCGCCCATCAACACGCATTGAGACATAACGTCCCAAAATCTCGTTCTAGACTCTCCAGGTTTTCCCGAGATGTCTTACTCGTTTAAGGACCTCAAAAGAACGCGTCCTTCCATCTCGTGTCAAGAAATCTGCAAGAATATTTTCATGAGATTTTATAATGACAATATCATAATCATAATATTGACATTCAGCTTGCCATCTAAGTAATCGAGCCTTTTCTGGTTTTGATTCAATTTTGTTTTTCAGAAAAGCCTTGACACTTGAATTATCAATTTTTAAAGTAAACTTTTTAGCCAGTAAAAATAGAGGCCATTTTTTAAAAGCCTTTCTGACTGCAAAGAATTCTTTCTCGTTAATATGCCATCGAGTTGCTTCACTAGGGGTGAATAAAACCGCAGATTCGCATGGCACTTCCTCGTTTGGTGTGACTTTCGTAAGAACTGCTGCCCACCAATCATCACTGGCATCTGTGTAAAGAACCAGTTTGTCTTCGTCTTGAGGAATTGCAAGCTTTGGAAGCTTTTTACAAACTTCTTTAAGTTGCTTAATTCCTTCTTGATGTTCATCTTCCCATTTGAATACTGCATCTTTTTTAAGCAATGGGCTAAACACCTTCCTGTAGTATGCCAGATTGTTAATGAACATCCCAGCAAAATTAACAACTCCAAGAAAACTCTGAAGTTGCTTCTTGTCTTTCAGTGTATCTGGAAATCCCTGTATCTTTTCCACAATATGATTCTGTAGAATAATTCCAGATTCATCGATTTCAATTCCGAGGAATTCAATCTGTCTTGTTGCAATTACCGCCTTCTTTTCCGAAAGCACTAATCCTTCTTTGTGACAAACATCTGAAAATATTTCCAAATGTTTGAGATGCTCATTCATGTTCTTTGAAGCGATAAGAATATCATCAATGTATACGAACATGAAGCTGAAATAATCCTTGAAAAGATTATCCATCTTTCTTTGATATATTTGGGGTGCGTTAGCCAATCCCATAGGCATTACGTCCGGATATAGTGTCCCCTGTGGTGTAGAGAAAGTCAGTAAACTTCTTACTTTCTTCCTCCATCTTAATCTGGTAGAATCCAGACTTGCAATCGAACTTTGAGAATATCTTGGCACCTTTGATGCAGTTAACCAGATGTTCTCTACTTGGGATATAGTATCCGTCGAACTCCAAAATGTTATTAATCCCTTTGTAGTTAATAACAAGTCTTGGCTTTCCTCTTTTGATTTCTCCACGGTTTCGACTAAGAATCCTGGATCTGTATGGAGAAACTCTGGTGAAATTAACTTAAGGTCCAGATGTTCCTTAAGTATCTTTCTGCATATCCTTACGATCCTCCTGGTTCATAAGGATTGGTTTGAATCTTACGAACTCGTACTCCTTTCCAGGTTTAACCTTTAAGGAAGCTTTAAGCTCGTTTTCTTATCCCACCAAGCCAAAGGATCTTCATTGTAATTCCTTTGGATCTTCTTTTGATATCCTCGAGTGATATTTGTTCCTCTATGGTTACATCACTCTGTGGATTCTCCATTAGACTCATCCATAATTCTCGCAATGGCTTCTCGAGTGACTCGTTCTTCTCCTTGTACTCGAATGAATACAAGTTATTATCCCATATCTTCGATCCTTTCTGGATGGACCCAAATTATCTATAGGATAATAAAGCTTCACCAAATTTCCTTCGATCCGCCATTTTTGGATTGCGAAGTTTGGCTTCATCACCACGCTTGCTGCGAAAATTAATGGGCATTTTTTTTCAAAATGCTTCCAGATCTCGGACAATAATCTTATGATCACATAAGGTTGTGAAAATAAGTCTTCTCGCCTCGTTCTCTTGTGTGAACCGCTTGAATGTTTGTAGGAAATTGTTTCCCAAAGAAAATATCCGCACTTTTTGTATCATGGAAATAGATTGGTGGCGTCTTTACTTTGTACCAAGCGGGTACCGCCGCTCCTCCGATCATTATTTCGCTTGTTTAATTCCCCTGTTAAGGATAAGAATTCTTTTTAGAGAAATCTCTTCCTGCAATAGCTGGTAAATCTTCTCCAATTTCTTTAGGAAAAACATCCGCCCAGATACATATTTCGGCACTGAATCAATATAGGCGGCGAAATACTCACTTCAGTATTCAAGATATATAACATTCCAATAGGAATATATATGGAGAATGGACTAGTGGTCATCTCGATTCTATATCTTTTATTAGCTTGTTTTGTGAACTCCATTCCGTCTTGTAATCTTTCCCAAGGTTTATACTCCTCAAGAAATTCAATTCCCAAGTATTAATTGTTCGGGATCTTTCGCAACTCCTGTGATAGTAAGCTCAATTTCTCCTATCTTCAAAGCTTCCTTGATACCTTCCAACGATTGGTTGTTGGAGATAATATAGAACCTCACAAGGAAAAATGTTATCCTTTTGAGTGATGTCGAATATTACTTCAACCTCTCGCCATCCTTCGGACATTTCGGCTCTCTGCTTTGTTTTAAAAACATCGGGATCTTGTTTGAATCGTACTTGGTCTCCTTTCTTCCCAACGGCATTGCTGCTACTCACCATTCTCGTCTTGCGGGAAAGACATCCTTCTAGGCTCAACTCACGAGACTCCGACTTTTGTTGAAGACTGGTTGATCTTGAATTATCATATCAATCTCCTTAATAGTTGGAGATTCAATTATTTTCAGTAACACCACCCGCAAAGTCCTCAAAGATTCTTGGGACTTCAATAAATTCTTTTCTCAAGAATACTTGAATGATGGGTATTCGAGAGAGCATAAGAAATCTTGTATGTGATCGAGTAAGGCTGTTTCCTTCTTTCATCAAATCGACTCTTTTGAAATCTTGATGAAGGGTTAGGACTCTCATCAAGTCTCGATCTCCCAAATTGTATGCAATTCTAGGATAGACATTAAATGCCAATTTTCCCCGCATACAAATTTCTCAGAATCGCTCCAAGGCATGAATCCTTGAGATGCGAGATTCGCTTGTCAAAGATAGCAAGATTAAGAGGCGAATCTATTCCTTCTTTGAATGTTGCTTTAATAATTACTCTTATGGCTCGATATGAATCCATGAGAGTGTATTTGCAACTTCTCTTTTAACTTTGCTTTTGATCTCTTGTATTTCTCTAATGACCAACCGCATCTCGATCGTTCTTGGTAAACTCCATCGGAATAGCAAATTCTTGGTTGTTACCCCGTGGATAATTTGGTGTTTTTTGTTACGAAATCCAATTTTATCCAATGCTTTTTCCATAGCTCCAATTGTAAATCCATCATAGACTTGAAGCTTTGGATCTTCCTTCATGATTCTCATAAGAGTTTTATGAGAAACCATCGTGTGAGAGAGAGAAATCGACATATCCTCCCCGATCGTGAAGAATTTCTTCTTCACTCGATTCTCAGCCGAGTCACTTCCATCATCGAATAGATCTCTTCTTCATAGATACTTTCAAAATTTGAGGGAATATCCTCAAATTGATATACCGTATTAAATCTCGATAATAGATGACTTCTTCGATTTCGGTGTGGCCTCGAACTCGCCTCGACTCCTCCTTTTTGATTGCCGGGCAATCCGTTGAGATATGCCCTTTTGCTTCACATGTCCAGCAATTACAGTCTTTGAAACTTTCATTAGCTCTAGTGTGAGCACGCCCGAAAGTTCTTCTCCTGGATTTCTGGCTGGTACTTGCTTGATTAGAACCCGATGATGAGGCTCTACTCCCGCTTTGGTCTTTGGTCTTTGTCTGTTTTATAGCTTCGGGCTTTTTGTTTTGACCAGAACCTTCTAGGTCTCCATGAAGACGCTTCTTTTGTTGTTGCTTCCTCGGCGGTATGGATGGCTTCTCTCCTTCTTCTTCTTGTGCCGCCTTGGTTGACCTCCCACAACTATTGGGATATCATTATCTACGCAACATAGAGGAACTACTTTGTTAATTCCTCTTAATCTCTTGTAATTCTGTGTAGAGCCGTTTGATAGCACCATTCGGATAACTTGGCCTTTAGGAAAGACATTTTTTCCGCCCACGCTTTTACTTCAACTCCACCCTTGTATTCCCCGATAAGCATTTCTCTCCGGGGACTTGGAATCTTGGCAAAGAATAGTTGTGCGACTTCTTTTTCCTCAATCTTGGATTTCCACGGTATTCGGTGAACAACTTGATATATTCGTCAATATGACAAATATCCAAGAACTCAAGGCTATAGAGGGCTTGTTTATATTTCTTTCTTTTTCATCCTCTAATCCTCGAAATAACTCGTGCCGATGAATTGGATTTTGAATAGTTTTGCCATACCATCGACAATTCCTTTAAGTGATTCCCCGATGTGACCGAACTTTTTGTACTAGCATCGGTCATATCCCGGCAATCTTCACCGATCCTTCAAGACTCATTTCAAGGAGTAAAATGAATGAATCCTTTGTAAGATCGAGGGTTCTCGCTGAAATTCTCATAGTCAAGCCCATTCATCAATGAGAACTTCTCTGTTTTTTAAAATCGGGATGTCAGATTTAACATCAACCCATACGGATGTATTGGGTCGAGGTACGATCTTCCATAAGGCGTCGATAAACATTCGCCTTCTCGGTAGGTTGTGCAGTTCCCGCAAGAGGGTTTCGCCCTCCCGTCCCCGAAAGTGGATCACTCCCGGTCGTGAAATCCCCAAAGCATGTGGCATCCTCTCGCCCCGAGCTCCATGATGTGAACCCGTACTTTCTTCGACGTTAGGATTAACTGGTGGCGGTGGTGGGGGAATTGGTCTACCTTATGGGTCATAGGTAACCAAAGTTGATTCCTCACCTGCGTTCATCTTTAAATCTACAATACCTAATCCCGCGAAGGATTTCGCCAGTCATGTAGATCTTTAAGATTCATCTTTTCAATATCCATCTTTTTTAATTTTTGATGGATTTTCCTTTGATTAGAGCAATGAGCTTTTCCTCATCCGTCATTTTTCGTATGACTTCGGTTGGTTTTCCTTTTTGGTGTAAATAGGGTACTGTTCCAAAATCAATACGTTTCCTTCCTCCGGATGAACTTGGCCTGTCCTCCAGGTTCTTGACTCATTTCTGAATATCATGAAGGAGTTCAAGAGTTTCTTTCGATATTTCACCATCGTTTCCATCTGGTTCGGATCGATGAACTTGTCTTTGGTAGATGAATATGGCGGTTGCCATAATTGCGCACCGTCTTCGGATTTCTCTAAGATCTTGGAGATCTTAGATTTGTCGGGAAGTATCTCGTTCCACTTAGGTACTCCATCGGGAATCATTGTTCGATGGGAATTTTCATGAACCGTTTCTTGAAGGTTCATCAAGTGAACATATATAAGTGCAGTTAAGCATCCGAACTACCTATAATATTTTGCTCGCATTTTGCATTGCCTTAAGGTTTCCCGTCGGTTCGCTTGTTCTTTTTCTTCATGTTGGTATTCCCAATATGAAACCTGGTCAAGGTGTTCTTGTGCATACATCGTCAATATTTGACGATATGTCCTGTAAAGGGGTACATCTCGGACATCGGTCCGGATCCATAATCTCGGAGTAATTTCTCCTCACCAATTGTTAATTTCATAAATATAATAAATTTAACTAAAAGTTCTTAATAAACCTAGGCTCTGATACCAATTTCAAGGATCGCAAGACCATGAGGAGTAAAATTGAAAATTGCAATAAAATTATAGACTAGGTGGTAAAGTGCAACAACTTCAAAGTTTAGAGGGTAAACTGAAAACCATCTTTCATGAAACTAGGGGTAAATCTGGAAATTTAGGCAAAGTGCAAAATTTCGTAAAGTTGAGGTGGCAAAGTATATCGTTTCAAAGTTGAGGGGGCAAAGTGTAAAAACATGAATAGTTTGGGGTGTTAACTGTAATTATCTCTTACAAGTATGTACTTACAGTATCTTTTGTGTATTTACAATGTGTAAAAATACAACAAAATTTCTTCGCAGCTGATTCATCGTCTTTGGTGCTTTCTCATTCTTTCTTCTTCTTCATCTTCCTTCCATCTCTTTTCTTCAGCCTCCTTTCTCTTCTTCCTTTCATAATTTCTCTTTTTCCTTTCATCTTCTCTCATTCTCTCTTAATATTCTCTCATTTGCCTTGCGTTATCTTCTTCATATTTATTTGCAAGCTCATCACTTCGCCTGGCAGCCTCTCTATTTGCGAGTTCTCTGTAGCCCATCTAGTATAGATGATGCTTTTTGAGAGGATCTACGTACATGATATTTTGAGGTCTTTTGGGTGGATAACCTATGCCTTTTCCACCAGATCTGTTGTCTCGACCTTTTCCCCATGCTGGATCACCTTCACCGGGAGTATGTTGATCGGGCCGAGCCTCAAGTCTCTTGACTACTTGAATGAGTCTCACGCTTCTTGGCCAAATTCACAACTTCTAACATTTTCTTCCATTAGAATTCCCATGGATCTTTGATATCCATCCACTCGAAGTATCCTTCAAACTTGAGAGTTTCATACTCCTCAAGTGATCTTGCCACTAAGTCAGTTGGCTGATCAAATTTTTTAGTCGAAGTCCTGGAGCAATCATGCTAGCGGACCTTGGAATTAGGCCTTTAGCTTTTTCCCCAGCTGACAGTTCTGGAGGCAGTTGAGAATGGAGAAAGCTCGTCGATGAGCAAATTTGACTTTTAAAAATTATTTTCGTGGGGTTGGGGGCCTGACTGGGCCTCAAGTGTCTTAATAGCTTCGTAGGCTCCATTAGAGTCATCCTTTTGAGTCGACTGGGCCTTAGTTGCCTGAGCAACATCACGAGCTGGTGATGGCACCATAGGGGATGGGCCATCAACCAAGATGAATTTCAAAGAGGCAACCTTTGCACGAGCCTCTTTCATTTTAGTCTCCAATTCCCTTTCTTTTGGACCAATTGGAGTTGACTTAGATTCATTTTTCCGAGTCAATAATGTCCAGGGCCATGTCATCGTCCGAGTAATGCAAAACTTCTATCTCTCCAAGGTCAGTTGACTCAGATGGTGGCATTGTGGGAAGGGCCTCATGCACTTTTGCCTTTTCTTGTACAACTCCCTTGGAAGTCTGAACCTCATTGGGGTCTTCTGCTACCTTGGAAGTAGTTTCAACCACTTCAAGGCCTTCTACATTCCCTTTTGCAGACTCAGCTACATTAGTGTCTCCACCGTGGCATCCTTCGAGGTCTCAACCTCAGGGATTGCACTTTCAAGAGCAGCAGTCTCAAATGTCGTGGTCCTCCTCATTCCGTCCTGGGCCTCACCTGTCTTAGCAGCTTCATTGGTCTGTAGTGCATTTAGTTCCTTAGCTGATATAGTCTCAACCGTCAAAGATTCATTGGTCCCAATCTGTTGTTCTTCTTGAGTGGCTGCCTCCTAACTTCTAGTTTTCTTAGTCTCCTACAGCCTCCTCCAACCTGTCTTTAGTGTGCTCAACTTCCCTCTCAGCTGGCTCACCAACTGAATCATAGGTATTGGGGTCAGGTGACACTGGAGACTCGGTTGTTTCCTTTGAGTGTTTAGCCAAACAGGAAGTTGCCTCAACAACTTCATCGGGGCGTGGCTCAGTTGGGTTGCCCTCTTCACGTTCTTTCCCAACTTCATCGCCAATCTCCCTAGTTGATACCTCGGAGTGAGCTGGTGAGGTGGTTGCATCGATGGTCCTTACCATGTCAATAATAGTTGGGGTTGGAGAAAGAGGAATGTATGATTCTCCATCACCCCTGAGCAAGGATTGCTCGTGAAGCTCATGGGACTCCTTTTAATGCATGCTTCTGCTGAGCCTTCTCAACTTGGTCAGCTGCATCAATGATTTCCACGTCGCTACTGCTAGCACTTTCAAAAGCCTCCTCATGAATACTGGGATCTGTGAAAGAACAAGTATGAGGTTCGAGGGCCTTGGCCTTTTCCAATGCTTAAGGCCTTGGCAACATCTTTCTTCTAAAAAAGAACAGCAGTGTAGTACATTGCATCAAGACCACAGACCACAGAGCCATTCTCTAGGAATCCAAGGAGGTATTCCTTCTCATCAATCGTATTAGGCCTCTCAAACTAGACTCGGATGGCACTCAGCTTCCATCGCCTCCATGCGCGCAACCTTTCTTCAATCTCTGGATAGGCTGGGGATTCAGGACATTCATCAATAGGTTCTTGGATAGGCTCTTCAGCAGCCTCATTCACCTCAGTCGTAATTATTTCAGTCTGAGGATTGACAACTGAATTATCTTGAGTTTCTTCAGCTTCCGTCCTTTCAGCAACAACTGAACTATTTTGAGCTTTTTCAGCATTAGCTCTCTCAGCAATAGGTTGAGGGGCAAATGCTTGAGTTTCTTCAGCAGTGCTTTGCTCATTATTGCCATCCTTTGATTTCTGCTGGACAGCGGTGGCAACTATTTCGGATTCAGTTGTGGTGGATACAACTGTCTCAGTAGCTTTGTCAGCTGCCTTCACAGGTCGTCTCCTGGTTCCATGGGAACTTCTTTCTCTTCTTTAGATTCTTCAGCCACAATGGCTAACTCTATTGTTAGCTGTATTTTCAGCTTCTTAGTAGCTGGCTTGTGAGGAGCAACCATCTTTCTATTCTTTGCTACTGGGGAGGCAACAACATCAAGTTTCGGTGAGGGAACTCGAACGGAAGAAGTTGTGACCTCGGGGACATGTTCAACAATTCCCTCTAAGAAGTTTCATTTCTTGGCATGAGCCTACTTCTGAGCACCGGAGAGGTTTGCCTTGAACATCCTCTTATTTGCATGGAAAGGCTTTCCCTTGCGAAGTGGTACACCTTTCTTCTCCATCAAATAACCTAAGATCAGGCCATATCCGAGGGAATGCACATGCTTCCCATCAGCAACCTTCACGTTATGGACATTCTGGCATAACTTCTCGAAAATGAACTCGCTCGAGTCCACCTCTACTTTCTCCATAATGGCAACCATAACAATAAGCTTAGTCTGGGACAACTGATTGAAGGAGCCAAACTTCATGTCAACACACTTGGCCACCACATCTATCAACTTGTGGTAGTCATCCTTGGTCATCTTCTTCATCGCAGACTAGTTCACCTTGTCAGCTGACTCTGGCTTGGCGATCTCCTTCCATGCATTCACTAGATGAAAGTCCTTCCCAGTATGCTCTTTAAGTCCTCTGGAGGGAAGGTACAAATGCTCAGCCAAGTCAACAACAACCAACTTAATGTCGTTTACATTCACAGACGAATGGATCCCATCATCGTGAACAAAGGCATTCATATAAAACATAATCACTTCATCCTGGAAGGTTTGCGACATTTCCAACGTGAGAAATCTCTTCACCCCATATTCTCTAAGTTCGACGCGATTTTCTCAGCCAACTCTTTGTCAACTGCCTTCTTAACAAGGCCATCAAAGTCCACCAATGATCCCATGTGGAGCCCGTGTGAAGCTTCTCAGCAAGCTTTGCCAAATAAAGAGCAGCTTGTTTGGGTTCCATATCAAATTTCTGAGAGTAAAAATGAAGAGCTAGGGTTTCGATTTTGCAGAGAGACTTTTTGTATGTCTTGAATGCTTGAGAGTGAAAGTGAACAGAGAGAAAATGACTTTTGGGTATATAAATGACTTGAAGAGACGGTTTTAGAATTAAAAAGGTTTGAAACTTGATCAACGGCTAAGATCAAAAGTTTCAAAAGGCATTTATTTCATCGCATTAAATGCAGCAGCATTTATATCCAATCGTGTGTAAACCATCACAACTTTTGACTGACAACATTTAATGTTGCTGACGCAAGCCAAAAACATTCCCGCTTAGAGAAAACGACTTTGTTTTGTAACTTGGCTCATAAATTTATCAGATTTCTTTATTTATGAATTTACTCTGCTTCTCTCTTCATTTGATTCGACTAAATGATACTCGGCTGTCCAGCTAACACGATTCTGCTAAATAGCCATATAAGTTGTTTCACTTGGCTGAATGAGTGAAACTCTTCTGATATGCAATTCTTCCATCTTTAACTCTGTTGAATGAGTCTTTTGACCTTCCTAACACAACTCAATCAATCCAAGTTCATTCTTAAGTTCTTCAAATCTTGATTCACATAAGGGCTTTGTGAATATATCATCTAATTGCTTTTCAGTTGATATGTATTCCAATGTGATGTCTTTCTTTTCAACATGATCTCTTATAAAATGATATCTGACATCAATGTGCTTGGCTCTTGAATGAAATATTGGATTCTAAGTAATTGCAATGGCACTTGTGTTATTACACATAATTGGAATTTCATTTTTTTCAATGTCATAATCCCTCAGTTGTTGCCTCATCCATAACACTTGGCACAACAACTGCCTGCAGCAATGTACTCTGCTTCAGCTGTGGATGTAGCTATTGAGTCTTGTTTCTTGTTGAAGCAAGAAATAATCTTTTTCCAAGCATTTGGCTGGTACCAGATGTACTCTTTCTGTCAACTATACATCCAGCATAGTCTGAGTCTGAGTATCCAATAAACTTAAATCCACCCTCCGTTGGATACCATAAGCCAACTTCTTGGCTTCTCTTCAAATATCTCAGGATTCTCTTAGTTGCAGTCATATGACTTTCCTTTGGAATAGACTGAATCAAGCACATACACCTACATCAAAGGTGATGTTTGGTCTGATGGAGGTCAATTAAAGCAATGATCCAATGAGTGCTTTATATCTTGTTTGATCAACTGATATTCCTTCTGCATCCATATACATCTTCACAGAAGTATTCATGGGAATCTTCACATATGACTTCTCTTCCATACCAAATTTCTTGATTAAATCTCAAGTATATTTGGTTTGATTTATGAAGGTTCCATCCTTCATTTGCTTGACTTTAAGACCTAGGAACAGGGTCAACTCTCCCATCATGCTCATCTCAAACGTCCCTTACATATGGTTTGAGAATCTGTCACACAGCTCTTTGTTTGTGGATCCAAAAATGATGTCATCCACATATATTTGAATATGCAATATACTTTATCCATCTTGAATTCTAAAGAGTGTTCTGTCAACTTTGCCTTTGGCGAATCCATTGTATATAAGAAACTGAGAAAATGTATCATACCATGCCCTTAGTGCTTGCTTCAAACCATATAATGCTTTCTTGAGCTTGTAGACTTTATCTCCAATAGTTTTCTGCTCAAAACTTGGAGGTTGCTCCACATAGACTTCTTCTAAAAGTCCATTAAAAAATGCACTCTTCACATCCATTTGATTGACTGTGAAGTTCTTGCGTGCTGCATAAGCAAGAAACATCCTTATTCCTTCCAATCTTGCAAATCACATAAAGAAACCCTCATCAGCTTTAGCATCAAAAGAGTTCAAGTTTTCCTTGCCATTGTTATGAATGAAACACTTGCTTCCAAAGATATGAATATATCCAACATTAGTCTTCCTTCCTGTCCAAATTTCATGAGGGGTTTTGGACTGCTGCCTATTTATCATACACATATTTTGAGTGAAACAAGTAGTGTTAATGGCTTCAACCCAAAATCTCTTAGGCAAACCAGCTTCAGCTAACATGGTCCTTACATCTTCCTTGAGGGTTATGTTCATTTTTTCAGCTACTCCATTATGTTGTGGAGTTCTTGTAGCTGATAACTCATGACCAATACCATTTTCTATGCAATACTGAGTTATAATACCATTGATAAACTCAGTTCCTCTGTCAGACCTTATCTTGATAATGGTTTGGCTCTTCTTATTTTGAACTCTTCTCATAAGTTGTGGAAGCTTCTGCAAAGTTTCCTTCTTTTTATACATAAAGATGGTCCATGTGTATCTTTAATAATCATCCACCAGCACTAAGGTGTATTTCTTTCCACTGATACTACCTGGTTCAACAAGACCAAACAAATCAATATGCAATAAATGCAAGATCCTTGTTGAATAAGGACTTGGCTTATCTTTAATGAAGATTTGATTTGATTTCCCTTCTGGCATGCATCACATATGCTCTCTTTCTTCTACACTGAGTTTGGAAATCTTCCCATAAGATGACTCCTTGGAAGCTTGTTGATTGTCTTGAAATTCCGGTGACTTCACTTTTTGTGCCACAACCAACTTGATTCGGTTGTGCTCTTTGCTAATAGACATGTACTTGGTGTAGCAGTAGACCAATCCACTACGTACAAAATTTTCTTTCTTGTTCCAGATAGCACAAGACCATTAGATTTAATATCCTTGATTTGGTAGACACCCAAATTGAATCCTACATTGTAGCCTTTATCACAGAGTTGGTTGATGCTCAGCAGATTGAAATTCAGCCCTTGAACATTCTACATCTGTGATTTCTTGTCCATTTTTTTTTATGGATCCAATGCCTCTTATCTCCCCTGGAGCTTCATTTCCTCCAAATATGACTTTTGCTTCTCTTGACTCCTTGAAGTTTGATAAATTATTCTTATTCCCAGTCATTAGTCTGGCACAGCCACTATCCATGTACCAGGTTCCTTGGCACTCAGTTGTTCCTTGAACTTCCATAAAGGAAATCAAGGAAATCAGGTTCCTTCGCACGCAACCACTTTCATTTGATTATTCCAATTAGCCTGACTTGGATAGTTTCTACAATTCCTTAAACATGGTTTACTTTGTTGAATCCTCTGGGGCTTTTAGTAGTTTTGCTTTGCCTTCACAGAATATTTCCTGTTTGGAGTCTCTTGATGGACTCTTTCAATTTCGTTTACTATCCTTTCAAAGATACTCGGTGACTTTTTTACCTTTGCCTTTATAACCTATGCCGGTTTTTGGACTCCCCCATTACTTGAGGATCATTTTTCCAAAGTCACTCTAGGAGTCTGAGCATTGACAAAGGAAACTAATCCTAAGCCTGCCTTATCTCCAATCTCTTTTTGTATCATCATTAATTCATCCAATGTTTTGGACGACTACTGAGTGATGCGATCACATTTTTCAGTTCATATTCCCTATTTTCTCTTTCAGCTAAGTCTTCTTTGACCTTAGCTATCTCAGTCTTCAACTCTTTATTCTCATCAACTATGTGACTAAGAGTACTCAGCTCTTCAGTCAGCTGTGAGTTTTGGCTTTTGAGCTAGCTGTTTTCCTCATTTAAGAGTTTGTGAGGATTTTATGTGCTCAAAGTCTTTCATAATTTTGCTTAATGAATCATAAAGATCTGTGGATGATGAAATGTGTGTGTCACTATCAGTATCATCAAAATGTAAGCTAGATGAGTTAGAATGTACCTCATCTTCTTGTTCTTTGGCCATGAGGCATATCAATGCCTCTTCTTCTCGGTTCGAGGAATAGTCGCCTCACTCACTTTGCCTCGACTCAATTGTCTCTCAGACCGAGTTGTGTCAGGTTCAGCAGCCACTATGGCTTTCTTTCTTTCTTGTCTTCTTTCCCTAAAGACTTTTTTTTTTCTTCCTCATTTTTGTATTTTCTTACTGGTGGATAGGAACAGTCAACAGCAGAATGTCCTGACTATCTACGATTCGGCCAAAGACAGTTGTCGACTTTCTAGTATTCGGCTCTCGTTGGTGGTCTATCTTCCTTGCTCTTGGAAGAAGCTGAGTGTCTTCTGGAGGTTTCACCATTGTTTGTTTTGTAGTTCTTATTAAAGAACTTGTTGAAACTTTTAACCATCAGGACTATCTCCTCTTGATCAATGATGTCCTTTGATACAACCTTTTTGGATATCTCTTCTTGCTCTTTTCTTCTGAGCTCAAATTCATATGTTTTTAAGTCTGAGATAGCTCATGGTTGGAGGTTCTTGTCAAGTCCATTGAATGTTCTAACAACTCCGTTTTTTATTCCTTATTAGGAACGTTATTAATTATGTTATTAGTTTATTTTACGGAATAATAATGAAGAATTAGAAATTTATTAATGATTTTACGAGATAGTTAATTTGTTAAAATACGGATAATAAGAGCGTATTTTTAATTGGACTGTTAATTTATTTTATTTGATCCTTATAATGAATAATTGGACTTTTAATTAGTATAGAGTATTAAATCAGGCCCACATTATTAGTAAGTTGATTATAGGCCCATGCGCCCTAAGCCTAGCCCAATTGAGAGTAGGTTAAAACATAGATATAAAACACGTAAAACACACCCACTGAGAACACGGAAAGAAATGCACGCACGGAGATAGAGAGAGAGGGGAAAGGTCGACCAAGAGAAAAGAAGAAGAAAGAAAGGAGAAAAGGAGAAAAGAGAAGAAAAAGAGGTGACTTCCCCAATGTCATTGATTCGAAAGAGGCATGAGAAAAAATTTACTAACCCTAAATTGGACAGGCAAATAATCTCCCTAGTCTCATATAGAATTAGGGCTTAAGTTATTATTAATGATTTTGTCGTGATTGATTGATAGGCTTGCCGCCTAAATCGTAAGAACCGATTTATTTGTGTAATCAATTGGGCGACAACCATCGTTAGGCTATAATTGTGATATCTTTGGTTCTGTGCGTATTATATTTTATTTGTCACTGATTGAAGTCGTTTGAAACTCGATCCGATTCTAATCTGTCTACAAATTATGTTTCTATATCTATGCATGCACGCTTAATTGTGTAATCATTGTTCTATATTCAGGGCACATTAAGTTCATTGTGGGAATTTTAAAGGATTAAATAAAATAAGTTGCACACAACTACTGTGTTTTCTTTAGTTCAATTACCAGGTTTAATTCTACACATGTTAATTCACACTTTGCAATTAATAAGCATATTGTTCGTCACATCTTAAAGCTAATTAGTATGTTTCATTAGTTTCAAATATTTAAGATTAAAACAAATATTCGTTTTCTATGAGTTTGCCTATTAGTTCAATTAATTTCGATTAACATGCATGAAGATTATTAATTATATTTTATTGCAAATAGTGGTTATTATGTGCATAATTTGGTGATTCATATGCGTAATCATATTTCTTTGGAAATAGTTATCGTTTTGAATGTAATCCACCAATTAGGTTTGAACTACTTGAATGTAGGATTTTCCCCTAACTAACAGAATGCATGACTTTTTCCCAAGTGCATTTGAATCTAGACTCTAGAGTTCACTAATTAATTGAACGTAAGGTTTTCCTGATTAGTTGAGCATAGGTTTTATCCCCGATTAATTGAATGTAGAATTTTCAATAATTAGTTGAGCATAGGGTTTATCCCTGATTAATTGAATGTAGGGTTTTCAATAATTAGTTGAACATAGGGTTATCCCCAATTAACTAAATGTATTTTTTCCTAACTAATTGGATCATGTTTTTCCTTAACTAACTGAATGCATGGATTTTCCTTAGATAGGTTGAGTAATTGAATATATGGTTTTTTCCTAACTAACTGAATGTAAGGTTTTTCCTTAACTAACCGAATGTAGGGTTTTCCCCCTAAATAAGTTAGAATCATTGAATACAGACGAATGGGTCTTCGGGCAAAACGAATGGAAATAGGCCTTCGGGCAAAATGTTCACGGGTTCAAAATAACAAGGCCCACTGCGACCCTGATTAGAAGAATGTGTTACCAAGTGAGCTCGCGTCATAACAATGTTTCATGCAAATAAAGGCAAATTTTTATGCGAAAGAAAGTTTTAAGCAATGAAACGAAGGTTTTTAAGCAAGGAAAATATAAAGTCTTTTTAAGTTATAAAAGTTAAGATATTGCATTAGGCATGCATTCATGCATGAGATTACTTGTTGAGCTCCTTTAGCTCATTCCACGAATGTTAAATTTTTCAGATGAGAATGCAGAAGGTAAAGGAGATGGTCGGGCGCAGTGACTCGGGGAACCCATGTTAATAGAATTCTTTTATTTTCAAAGTTTGACTAGTTCATTAAACGTTGAATGTCATTGTGTTTTCAGTACAAATATTTTGGACTAGTAATTATTAATATTTATTCTGCTGCAAACTTTTCGAACAAAGTGAAAGTTTTACTATTTCGTAATTTAGACATTTTTTAAAGTGCTTCTCTTTATTTCTTATTTTCTGCATTAAAATTCAAGCAAGCTAGAAAGGGCACTACAAATGTCTTAAGCCCATCACTTTTATTTCCTACTCAGCTGGGAGCGACCTAAGGATATACATTTCCTTCTGTCTATATTCTTTGCCCAGAGCTGATAGCTCATTTGTAATCTCTGTAAATCTGGCATCCAGCGGATCCAGATTTTCACCTGCAAGCATTTTAAAATTTTCAAATTTTTGTAAAGTAACGGTTAGCTTATTTTCTTTAATCTGCTCTGAGCCTTCCGAGATTAATGTAAGCTTTTCTCATATCTCACGAGCAGTCCTGCAAGATTTTACATTATTACACATGGCTTTGTCAAGAGTTTTATATAGAATGTCCTTGGCAACATTGTCCAAGTTATATCTTTTTATGTCCTCGTTGGTCCATTCGCTGCTTGGTTACTTAACCATAACAGGCCTTGGGGCTCCTGCAGCACCCTCTTTGGAAGCGGCAACAGCTCTCACAACTGTATTCACTTTCATGATTTGTACAAGCCCATCTTCAATGACGAACCACATTTTATCGTGCAGTGCTGAGAGATGTGCTTGCATACGAATCTTTCAATCATCAACTCCTCAACAGTGAACATATGGATGCGAGTTAGATTTGCATCTATGATATTAACTTTAGAAAGAAAATTTAAAAACAGTCAAGTGTTGTTCTTTTGAAAAGATTGAGATCTAGTTTAGTAACGGTCTGAGAAGGTTCTTTGAACCAACTGATCTGATGCCACTTGTAGGTCTTAAGGGGTATTTGTGTTAAGTCTAGAAGGGGGGTTGAATAGACTTAACCAATTTTTCATTTTAGAACTTAAATCAGAGTTTTACATAAGTAGCAGCTAAGTCATTTGGAGGTAGGTTAGTTCAATCTCACTAGGAGAGTTAACAACTCAACAGACTCGACTGAGCTGTTGATAGAGTAACTCAGCTAAGTGAAGTGAGCTCTTTAATAATTCAGCTAACTTGGTTTTAAGCAGCGGAAGTCTTACACCCTTTTGTTAAATAGGTTTTACAACACTTGTTTTTGTTAAGTTATTATCAGTTGAGTTTCACAAATTTATCAATCAGCGGAATTATAATACCAATATTTCAAAAATAAATATAATAAATAAATATTGCAACAACAATTGAATCAATATGTACTGAAAAAAAAATTGAATCAATATGAAATAAAAATCCAGATATTCATTTAAAAGCATGATATAAAAATCAAATATCTTACTAATAATAAAATATTTTCGTCCATAAAAAAGTCCATAATCCAAAATCAATTTAAATATAAATGGAATTTGGCAGTAGAAAAAAATATTTCAATCAATATATTAAAGAAATATATATACTATTCCCGAACAACAAATATTTGTTACCATTTTGAGTTTTATAAATCTTTCAATCAGTTGTTTTTCTTAAGTTAATACGTTGTTGTCCAATTATACAATTATACTCCCTTGTAAATGGAAAAGAAAGCCCCATTAACCAATTATTTTCTTTTTTTTTTATTAAAAAGTAATACATTATAATTTTTCTAGATTAATAAATCTTTAATCTTCAATTATCCGCTCACATAGTATTGTCAAAGTCGATTAATAAAATATTAATAGTTATTGTCTATGAATAAAAGTAAAATTAGATACTACCAATTATTTTACCAAGGCTCCATTTTAAAAAATTCCAATCAATAGTTCTTTGTATCTATAAGATTGATTAGAAAAATAATAAATACTTATTATATCTATAAGATTAAATATCATCAATTTATTAATTGTATACAACAATTATAATTTTGGCAACCACGTTGCACGAAAAATTTTGGTTTCTCTTGCTTTAATCCAACCCAATGTTGTCTTCCATTATGCATTATAGTTGCATCATTTTGTTCTTTGTATGTACCCTTGATAAAATCGTTCCAAAGCTTCATAGGTATAGGCTGTTGATGAAAAACAAATATTAATAAAAAAAACTCACCACTGAATAAACATAAGATATCGAAACTTACACACACACACACACACATATATATTTATGAGTATATACTTACCAAGCAAGGTTTCTTTATATGCGACTTTGGGAGAATCAATCGAAAGTCGGATTCTCAACAACATCCACCTTAATGTCATCATCGTCAAAATCATCGCTGCATGTTCACACGTGTTAATTAAATCAACAAAATAATCAATTAATTTATAGTCGGGTACACATCGATTCTCTCACATGAATCATCATTAAAAAATATTGACACATCAAAAACGTGGTTGGCACGATAAGAGAAAATCAACACTTCACCATCTGAAATTTCGTTATCATGGACGAATTTACTCCATCCATCCGTAAAATAGAACGCGCTATACGGGTTGACCATTTTGATCGTCCAAGTGTGTCCGTTCACATTATACATGTCACAATTTAATGGTGTAAGACCATTAAATTGACTGTCGAATTTGCATGGAAGACGCTGACACAAAAACTTTAATGTAATTACAATTTGTAAGTAATTTCTAATTGAACAATATAAGAAGCCATTACAATAAGTAGATAGAAGTTTATTGCCAAATCAAAACTATAAAAATATTAACCAAAAAAAGGATCTTGCCGAATCAAAACAAAACAATAATTGCCTAATCAAAACTATAAAACTAATAACCAAAAAATATATTAGAGGGGATAGAAGTTTATATATATATATATGAACAAAAATGTATGTTGACACAAAATATATTGACAGAAAATATGTTAGTATGAGGAATAATAAAAATAAAATAAATCATACGAAATACAACAAAACTATCAAGAACAATTAAAAAAGAAACTCACCAAATATTGTCCGTACAAATATACAATATAGTTTATATAACAACTCTTGTTTATTTGCAGAATTTGAGTTCAATACTGTCGATATTGACGGGATACTTGATGAAAATGAAAATAGAGGGGAACATGAAGATGAAGCTATATTTGGTGGTTATGCTTCGAATTTAGGATCAACAATATATCAAAGTGTTTCTCTAATGCAATTTAAGTAGTATAAATATAAGAGGATTTAGCATAAATAATAAGCTGCCAAAAAAATCTATGAACACAAAATCAATTAATAATTCAACCTTCAAAGATATATAAAATCATAATTCGTCTATTTTAACTATTATTAAACTATTTAGGAAAGTTTGAATAGTCATCAATATTTAAAACTTGATTAATTAATATTATATTATACAAAATTGCATCGACACTATTGAAACAAATAAACAGTATATTTGATGAAGAAATGATGTATAGAATCAACACATCATTGTAATATATATTTAAGAAGAACTGACATATACTAATATCAATTATGGTGAAATACTATTTATAATTTTTAAAATCTATATATACAATATAGATAGAATCGATACTATAGACTAACTTTTGGTATAAAGTAGTACCATTTATTTAATATTCCTAATTTTTATACATATAAAATAGTAATACCATTTATGATATTTTCCTAATTTATATACATATAAAGTAAGAATACCATTTATAATCTTTTCTTATAATATTTTCCTAATTTAAATAATTACAAAGATTTTCTTATAATATTTTCCAAATATAAGAATTTATAATAATTACCATTTATAATGTTTACAATTGTTTTCTAATATAATAAGCAAAAAGAGCGGGAAAATAAAAGTTCCGCACTTCTGCTATTATATATATAGATAGAGAGAGATATTTTCCTAACTTATATAATTACAATGATTTTCTTATAATATTTTCCTAATATAAGAATTTATAATAATTATCATTTATAATGTTTACAATTATTTCCTAATATAATAAGCAAAATGAGCGGGAAAATAAAAGTTTCGGACTTCTGCTATTATATATATATATAGATTATTTGTGGGAATTATTTTTTGACAATGGTGGTAATTTGATATCCTCATTTATTTTTATTTTATCTAGATTGATGTAGTAAGCTTTGAAAATATTAATTTTTTATTTATTCGAGGCATGTATTTATTGATCCGGTTTTTATGGGCTACGTAACATTAATTTTACTAGGATATTTTTTTTCACCACCATAGGACTAAATTATCTTCACATGATGCATCATATATCAATGTTGCCCATGTGGACTATTTTTCTTTTTTATTCATATCGCATGGTTGCATGAATGATTTATTTATAAATATTGATAATTTTATTCATGGATCAGTAATTTTTATTGTGATCTTCAATTCGGTAGGAGATGATTACTAGCCTTGGTGGCAAATTTTAGATCTCATTTAATTGAAGAAAATAATAAATATTACTTGGATCCAGAATATTTGTTTTAAGATTATTACCTAATTGTTTGCGCAATTTATTGAAATATTCTTAGACCGAACTCACCAACTTTAGCTTAAACAAATTCAGCATGATAATAGACAAAGTTTCTAATATTGTCGTGACTTCGACGCGGACAGTATGTTTTTGGATTATAGAAAATATTTGCGTTTTAATTTATTTATGCCGCAAATGTAAGAACTTAATTGCCCGAATATTGTCGCAGATGAGCTGCTGAGAATATGCTTATGGATCAAGAACTAAATTTACGCTTTAATTTGTTTGAGCTGCAAATTTAAGAATTTAATAAAAGAGTTTAAGCTCTATTTTTGGAATATTAGCTTACTCATGAGGAAAAACTCTAGTTGTCCAAATTCGCTATTTGAGCTGAATTGAGGGGGTATTAGTAGATTATGCTATTATTAATGAAAATCGTCTGTCTAGAGGCTGATTCTAAGAAGTGGAGAAATACACAAATAGATGCACTTGTAGCTTATGCTGACTGACATAAACCAACTCGGGTGAATGTTGGAACAATCATAATGTAGCTTGACGAGAGCAAAAGCTAAAACTAGAACTATAAATTGATCCATAAAATGATAAAAAGTGTCACCTTAATGAATGAGGCGATTAAGTGTCAACAAATATTAAGCGTACTTATGAGTTTGGAAACTTCACTCGTAACTGTACTGGGATGAAGTTTGACTATTTAATTGATCTCTTATTTTTTTACTAATGTTTCCAAATCTATCCATGGGTGGATTGCAGATATTAGTGAACTTAGCATGCCGTTGAGATTGAGAAAATGTGTATGACTATTATCAAGTTGTGCAGCTATATAGCGCACAATAGGAGGCTAAAGAGAGTCACCTCAAGCTCAACACTTGGTGTGAGCAACTTGATGTGTCGATGTAGTCTTATTCGGATAAATGCCCCTGTAAGATATTTGTTGAGTGAGAAGACGTCTATTTTTTCTTAGTGATGTGATTATTTTAAGATAGTATTTATTTTATGTCTTCTAATGATATCGTGGTACGCGATGTTAGGATGATGATTGTATTAGCTCAAGGAGGCTTTATTGTCCAACTCGCTAAGGTCAATCTCCCTTTGCATAAATATTTTCCAGCAGGATAAGCTTGCTGGAAGAATGAAAGAGGACTATTTTTCCTTTAAAGCTAAGTCCATAAATTGAGTGTAAGGCACAAAATTAACACAATATATTTCTCTCTATGTTTTTTCTTAGAGCATCAACAATGTTCTCCAAGGGTTTAAGGTATGCACATCAAAAGTGAATAACTCTAGTAGTTATTTGCACCAACGAGAAAGATGGTTCGTGATCTTGTTCGTGGTTTGTTCGTGGATCAACCAATCTACGTGCTTCGTTTGTTGTTCACGATTCAATCAAGGGGAGGCTTGTAGATGGACTTAATCCAAGATTAAAAGGAGGTTTGTAGACGGGCTTAATTCTAGCTATGTGGATCGACAGTTCCGCTGCAAATAGGTATACTCGACCCATCTTAAATGTGCAAATATGTGATTTATGATTTGGTCCATATTTGCTAACACGTTTCAACCAATTTATGATACATTTGACCATTAAAATTATACTTCTAAGATGCAAACTTATATACATAATGTAAAAAATGCACAAACCTCTCATTAGTTTCCTTAGATAGCTTGATTTTCTTTCTGGGATTTTTACTATCCTTCTTTATAATTTTCGTCTCCGGAGATTTACGCTTTTCAGCTATCTTTCCCAGTTCACAACTAGCACTAATTTCCTTTGATGGTCTTCCTTCTTATACATGAACTTTTCGTCATCTTTTTTCATATACTCTTCTACAATAGTGCCTTCTTTTGTCAAAGTGTTTTCTACTACAGTTCCTTGATCGTCAGCAATATTTTTTAATTCTCGACAAGTGTTAACTTTCTTTTTCGGACATCCTTCTTTCCATCAATTTTTTTCGAAGTCCTTTCTCCTACATTGCCTTTTTCCGGGTTGCCCCTTCCTCTTCCTCTCACCCTATCTATCTTGTACACAAACTGTTTTTGTCGAGTCATCTACAAATATGAAAACACTTATACTTTTAAGGAATTTTCTGACACTTTTGAGGCAATTTAAGATACTTTTAGTCTAACAATTTCAATTAAGTTCCATTTAACAACAAACAAACAAAAATTCAGTTTAATATAAATATGTTCAATGTTCAAATACGTTTACATAAAACTAATACTTTTGAGACAATTTATAATACTTTTTATGCCAATTTGTGATACTTTTAAACATCATATTTCACAGGATTGTACAATAACAATGATGTCTGTATTAAGTAATT
The DNA here is from genome assembly GCA_016081115.2 of Rehmannia glutinosa. Lineage (NCBI taxonomy): Eukaryota > Viridiplantae > Streptophyta > Magnoliopsida > Lamiales > Orobanchaceae > Rehmannia > Rehmannia glutinosa. The sequence goes on from CM071924.1 coordinate 39,004,860, forward strand.
CTAGCAACAATGTCCACAATTTCAGCAAATTCAACATTGGACAGAGAAAATTCTAACATATACCAAATGAGACATTTATAACAGAAACATAGAAAATTACTACACTATGTTAAAAAAGTACTTACATAAACACTCCAAAATCAAATTCAATTCTGGAAACCTAATTTTGCACGTCTGAACAAATTTTCGAGCGTAAAATTTCATCAAATTACAAGGAATAATACCTTTGCGAGCGTGAAAATGGTGGGTTGTGCCTTTGTAAAAGCCTCGAGGACTCATCTTCGAGCGACGAGTTTCGTTTTCTTGAAAATAAAGTCGATCACTGGGAAAAAATGAAGAAAAGAGAATAATAAGAAGAATAAAAAGTGTCACGCTCAAACTTATGAAACTAATAAATTATAATAACCAAAAGAGCGGAACTAGGGATGGCAATGGGGGGGTCTAAACCCAACCCCGCATTGAACCCGTCCCGTTCGGGGTGGGTCTAAACCTGGTCAAACAGGTCCCGGAGCGGGTTACGGGTCCGATTTTGAAAAACCCACCGATTCCGGGGCGGATAACGGGTCCTTGTGAATCCACCCCGGACCAGCCCCGTATATTATGCTAATTAATAAGATTTATTTGCACCAACGAGAAAGATGGTTCGTGATCTTGTTCATGGTTTGTTCGTCGATCAACCAATCTACGTGGTTCGTTCGTTGTTCGCGATTCAATGAAGGGGAGGCTTGTAGATGGACCTAATCCAAGATCAAAAGGAGGTTTGTAGACGGGCTTAATTCTAGCTATGTGGATTGACAGTTCCGCTGCAAATAGGTATACTCGATCCATCTTAAATGTGCAAATATGTGATTTATGTTTTGGTCCATATTCGCTAACACGTTTCAAGCAATTTATGATACATTTGACCATTAAAATTATATTTCTAAGATGCAAACTTATATACATAATGTAAAAAATGCACAAACCTCTCATTAGCTTCCTTAGATAGCTTGATTTTCTTTCTGGGATTTTTACTATCCTTCTTTATAATTTCCGTCTCCAGAGATTTACGTTTTTCAGCAATCTTTCCCAGTTCACAACGAGCACTAATTTTCTTTGATGGTCTTCCTTCTTATACATGAACTTTTCGTCATTTTTTTTCATAATCTCTTCTTCAATAGTGCCTTCTTTTGTCAAATTGTTTTCTACTACAGTGCCTTGATCGTCAGCAATCTTTTTTAATTCTCGACAAGTGCTAACTTTCTTTTTCGGACATCCTTCGTTTGCATCAATTTTTTTCGAAGTCCTTTCTCCTACATTGCCTTTTTCCGGGTTGCCCCTTCCTCTTCCTCTTGCCCTATCTATCTTGTACACAAACTGTTTTTGTCGAGTCATCTACAAATATGAAAACACTTATACTTTTAAGGAATTTTCTGATACTTTTGAGGCAATTTAAGATACTTTTAGTCTAACAATTTCAATTAAGTTCCATATAACAACAAACAAACAAAAATTCAGTTTAATATAAATATGTTCAATGTTCAAATACGTTGACATAAAACTAATACTTTTGAGACAATTTATAATACTTTTTATGCCAATTTGTGATACTTTTAAACATCATATTTCACAGGATTGTACAATAACAATGATGTATGTATTAAGTAATTCTAGCAACAATGTCTACAATTTCAGCAAATTCAACATTGGACAGAGAAAATTCTAACATATACCAAATGAGACATTTATAACAGAAACATAGAAAATTACTACACTATGTTAAAAAGTACTTACATAAACACTCCAAAATCAAATTCAATTCTCGAAACCTAATTTTGCACGCCCGAACAAATTTTCGAGCGTAAAATTTCATCAAATTACAAGGAATAATACCTTTGCGAGTGTGAAAATGGTGGCTACCTTTGTAAAAGCCTCGAGGACTCATCTTCGAGCGACGAGTTTCGTTTTCTTGAAAATAAAGTCGATCACCGGGAAAAAAAAGAATAATAGAAGAAAAGAGAAGAATAAGAAGAATAAAAAGTGTCACGCTCAAACTTATGAAACTAATAAATTATAATAACCAAAAGAGCGGAACTAGGGATGGCAATGGGGCGGGTCTAAACCCGACCCCGCATTGAACCGTCCCATTTGGGGCGGGTCTAAACCCGGTCAAACGGGTCCCGGAGCGGGTTATGGGTCCGCTTTTGAAAAACCCGCCGATTCGGGGCGGATAACGGGTCCTTGTGAATCCACCCGGACCCGCCCGTATATTATGCTAATTATTAAGATCAATAAGTTTGTGGCGGGTCCGACGGGTTCAACCCGCCGGGTCGCTGGTCCAAGGCGGAGCGGGCGAGCGGGTCCGAATGCGGGGCGGGCGGGGTGGGTCCGAATGCGGGCCCAGTATTTTCTTCGCGGGACGGGTCCCGAGTTGCCATCCCTAAGCGAAACATTCATATAGTTATTACAAGCCGAAAGTATATCTTAGATATAATTACAAGAAAATTAACCAAGTCTACAAAACTCCTATAAATAAAAACTGCTATTATAATCATTACTCTGGCCAAAAATTTTCATATATACATAGGAACGTCATCAAGACTTCTGGAAAATACTCCTATTATTGTCATTAACCATTCAGGTCAGGGAATGCCCTCAACAGATTCACCTTCGCCATTCCATGTAATGTTTTTTTAGAAACATACATAAGTGAGGAGAAGAAAACCTCAGTAAGTGGGTGTGCTTGTGCAGGTGTGTCTATTTAGGAAAGTTTATTATTAAGAGAAGTTCGATTATTCTTTACAAGTACAATCATTTTAATTCAATAATAATACGCACTCAATCAATCTGTACATAGTTAATTCAAGTTTCACGTTAACGGAGGGACCGTTCATTAACGGTAAGTAATCCTGTTCTCCCTTATTACTCTTGTATTACGGTGTTTTAAAGCCTTACCCCCTTATTGCACCACACTACGGCGCTATTGCACCACACTATGGCGCGACTCTCCACACTGGGGTTCGCGAAGCCCGGAGAAGTCATATTCTAGAATATACCGATCCTACGACCCATTAAAACCCTTGGAACACTCCATCCGTAGGTGGTGGGATTTGGTTGTTGATAGAACCTTTTAAGACCGCAATCCCTTGTCTGACCAGCCACACTAAGCCCTATCCACACTACACTAGGGCCCGACACTTTATCAAATAATCATGCAACAGTAAAAGGCCACAAGACACTGAATCATTTATCAAAGTTTAAACTTAATTTACCTTTTAAGAAAGTAAAGCACTATTAATTACCAACAAAACACAAGTTCAACATTCTAATTTGAATGCAGTAAATTATTGGCTTAGACATTGAATAAAATAAGGTTTAAAATTTTACAATACCCATGCACACACCCAAGTGGGTTATATATCATTAGATCAACACATGCTCACACGCATCCACATGGGTGTGTGTTAATCTAATGGTGTAGAGCCCACTTAGGTACTACAAGTGAGTAGCATCGACTAATCTATATAAAAAAAAGCCAATTAGGTGGAGGAGTTTCATATTCTTAATGAATAGATTGGGTCATAAGATTCATAATTTAGAAAGGAATAAAATTTCTTACAACTTACCTTATACATCATTAAGCTAGATTTTTTTTTTAATTAGTTGACCTACACTAATTTAGGTTAATGAGTATTCCCAAGTCATCAATATCCAATCAACTCAATTTTAATCAATCAACTCTTATCATTTAATTGAAAGGAGATTAGGTAAAACATCACATAATTGTCCCAAGATTAAACCATCAGTGAATACTTGTAAAAAAGTAAATCACTCACCTTCAAATCTGAATTCTAACTTTGCTATTCAAACACCAAATCCTTCATGTTCTCAATCAAACCTTCCGCCCTATGATTCTTATAGCATCACCCTATAGTTTGACATTAAAAAAAATCAATGTTTATTTATTTATTTATGGTTTAGATATCTAAAATTTGAGTTAAAGATTTCGTACCTCTGCGAATTCTTGAAACGAACCTTCTTGTTCTTCTTATCTCTTTTCTTTCTTTTCTTTCCGATTGTTCTACTCCTAATTCCCTTTTTTTTTGTTTAATACTCACATTTATCGTAATATTTTTCCTCTAAAATAATCTGGAGAACTCTCTTTTCTGTAGGGGAATCAATTTGTGACACGACAAGATAACCCGACACGAACCTAACACGAATTTAGCAGGTACAGGTACAACCCTTAATAGGTTCGGGTCAAAATCGGGTCGGACACGAATAACACGAAAAATAAATGGGTCAGGTCGGGTCGACCCGCGGGTCGACACGATTGACCTATTTAACCCATTTAATTTTATTGTGATATATAATTTTAATATTTTGTGATGTTTTAGTTGGTTATATAATGATGAAAAAATTATTAAATGCAGTTTTTTAACAATTTTTAATATTTAATGTATTTTTTATTTGTAATTTCAATTTTTTCTAATTTTTTATTTTATTTTTTTCGTGTCAAGTTTAAATTATACAGGTTTTTCGTGTCGTGTCGGGTTACCCGTGTCATAAACGGGTCGTGTTCGGGTCGTGTATTTTGACACGAATAATTAAACGGGTCGGGTTCGGGTTCGTGTCAAAAACACGACCCGCGAACACGAAACACGCCACGGTTGACACCCCTACTTTTCTGTACAAAAATTGTTTCCCCCTCATTCCTTATTTGCCAGCTCTTGTTTTGTCTTCAACAAGTTGGCTTTTTCTCTTCTTTTTTTTTGTAGTAATAGCTAGCTAGTTGTGTTTATCGGTTAACTTGCTTAACACACAAGTCAGGAAGCCTACTTCTTTTTCTTCCATTTAGTGTATAATTATAATTATATGTTTGTATTTATATATCAATCTATTTATGTATTATTAAAATGCATATATCAATTGAGCTTGAAACAAATATAATGTTTCAATTAAGTCCTAAAATATTTAGAACTTTTATAATTAAGTATGGGTTATGCGACATTCTTAATATCACAATAAATATTCGGGTTTTCTTCAAAACTTAATAATATAAGAAAATATCATGCAAAATAAATCCATATACAAAATCTAATATATTATAAGTAGTCGAAATTCCGGGGTTCTACATCCTTCCTTCCTTAAAAGAATTTGGTCTCAAAATTCTTTTCTTGAAATAGTTTCGGGTAGTGCTTTCGCATATCTTCTTATGTTTCCCAAGTGGCTTCTTCTAGCTTATCATGGTTTTGCCACACTAGTTTAACGAAGGGAATGCTTTTGTTTCTCAACTCTCAAACTTGGTGATCTATAATTCGCAACGGTTTCTCCTTGTATGTCAAATTTTGAATTACTTGAGGAATGTTGTCCTTGATTATGTGCTCTGGATCAGGATGATATTTCTTTAGCCTTGAGACATGAAAGACGTTGTGCATTCCGGCAAGTTTTGGCGGAAGCTCTAAACGATAAGCTACAGTTCCTATTCTTTCAAGTATTTTTAAAAGGCCAATGTATTTGGGGCTTAATTTCCCGCCTTGTTTGGAATGAATCATACCCTTTTGGGGAGACAATCTCAGAAATACTTCATCTCTAATTGCGAACTCTAAATCTTTTCTCCTTTGATCTAGCTTTTTTGGCGGCTTTGAGTTGTGCGGATTCGTTCTCAGTTTATTCGAACTTTGTCAATGGCTTCTTGCACTAGATCGAGCTTCATAAGTGATGATGATGTAGTATGTTTCCATTTGTCATCAATTTCCAAGTGAATGCGTGACCTACACTTCCTTCCATATAGAGCGTCATAAGGCGCCATTCGATTATTGCTTGATAATCGTTATTGTATGCAAAGTGCTAAGGCCAAATGAGAATCGATTCCTTGAAAGTCTAACACACATTCTCTCAGCATATCTTCAAGTATTTGGATGATCCTCTCAGATTATCCATCGGTTTGAGTATGAGCAGCAGTACTAAAACTTAGCTTGGTTCCCAAAGCTTCATGTAGGCTTTAATCGGAATAAAATCTTGGATCTCTATCGCCGGATACAATGTCGTAGGGTATACCATGTAGTCTTACAACCTCGTTAATGTATATTTTAGCTTATTTATGGAGACTATTCGTCTTTCTAATAGGCAGGAAAGGTGCTGACTTGGTAAGCCTATCAACTATCACCTAAATTGCATAATGGCTACTTCTAGTTCGTGGCAAATCTGTGGCAAAATACATAGTTATATACTCCCATTTCCATTCAGGTATGGGCAGCGGTTGTAAGAGTCCATAAGGTCGTTGATGTTCTGCCTTCACCTGTTGACAAGTTAGACACCCTGAAACGTATCCAGCAACTTGATTCTTCATATTTGCCCACCAGTAATTTTACTTTAAGTCATTGTACATCTTATTCCCTCCTGGATGAATTGTATACCTCGAGCGATGAGCTTCAGCAAGGATTTTGTTCTTAAGGTCCTCGTCATTTGGTATAGATACTCAATTTTTAAACCTTACGATTCCATCATTCCCTATGTTGAATTCAGGTCTCTTTCCTTGTACAATTCTCTCTTTTAATTTTTGGAACTTGATATCTTTCTCTTGTGACACCCTTATTTCTTCCGACAAGGTAGGTCTTACTGACATGTTAGCACATAAGAGATGTGTACATGTTATTTCAGGATTCCAAAAACTCAATTCTTCTAACACTTTCCATTCTCTGATCATTAGTCTAGCCAAACTTGCTTTTCTACTCAAAGCATCTGCCACTACATTAGCTTTTCTGGATGATACTGATTAGAAAAATGATAGTCTTCTAAAAGTTCCATCCATCTTCGTTGCCTTAAGTTTACTTCCTTTTGTGAAAACAAATACTTGAGACTTTTATGATCAGTGTAAACTGTAAATGGCATTCCATATAAATAATACCGCGACTTCTTCAAAGAAAAAACAATAGAACCTAATTCTAGATCATGTGTTGGATAGTTCATATTATAAGGTTTGAGCTTCCTTGATGCGTACGCGATCACATTTCCATTCTGCATAAGTACAGTTCCCAATCCTTCCTTGGAAGCATCACTATGGACAACAAAGTTTTCATTTCCTTCTGGAAGTTCTAAAATAGGTTTTGTTGTAAGTCATTTCTTCAATTCTTGGAAACTAGATTCACATTTATTTTTCCACTCAAATTTAACTTCTTATGAGTCAGCCTAGTTAATGGACTAGCTAATTTGGAAAAATCTTTGATAAATTGAAGATAGTATCCAACCATACCTAAGAAACTCCTGATCTCCGTTACATTCTCAGGTCTTTTCCAATTCACAAATGTTTCCACTTTCGAGTGGTCTACCGAGATTCCATCACATGACACTATATGACCCAAAAAGGCAACCCTGTCTAACCAAAATTCGCATATGCTAAGTTGGGCATAAAGTTTATTCTTTTGTAACTTTTTCTAACACCACTCTTAGATGTTGTTCATGTTCTTCCTTGGTCTTGGGATACACCGAATATCATCAATGAAAATGACCACAAATTATTCAAGATAAGGATGGAATATTCTATGCATGAGGTCCATAAAAAGCCACAGAGGCATTAGTTAGACCAAATCGCATAACCATGAACTCATAATAACCATATCTGGTTTGAAATGTTGTCTTTAATATATCTTCTTCACGTATTCTTAATTGATAGTATCCTTCTTGTAAATCGAATTTCGAATATATCTTGGCACCTTGGAGTTGATCGAATAGCTCATCTATCCGTGGAAAAGGATATTTATTCTTAATGGTGACGTTATTCCATTCTCGATAATCAATACATAACCGTAGGGACCTATCTTTCTTCTTGACAAATAACATCGGGATCCCACGGGATGTACAAGGTCCAACGAATCCTAAATCCAATATTTTTGTAACTGAGACTTCAATTCTTGCAATTCAATCGAGGCCATTCGATATGGAGTTTTGGCTATTGGAGATGTTCCTGGTAAGACTTCGATGGTGAACTCAATTTCTTTTTCTGGAGGTAACGAAGTGAGTACTTAAGAAAATACAGAAGGATATTCAGATACTATAGGTATTTCATCTATGTTTTTCCTATCTTCTAGCTTATTGATTATAAAGGCGAGATAGCCTTGAGCGAGCTCCCTGGAAAAGTGCTTTCCTCATTTTGATTACTGAAAAAATTGGAGATACCATAACCCGAACCGCTCCTATCAATTATACTTCAGGTCTCCCAGGTTCATATAATTTAACTATTTTGGTACGACAATCCATTTGCGCGTGGTGTTGGGACAACCAACCCATTTCCAATATGACATCACACTCATGGATCGGTAGTAAAACTAATTAGTTGACCTACACTAATTTAGGTTAATGAGTATTCTGAAGTCATCAATATCCAATGAAATAAATTTTAATCAAGCAACTCTTATCATTTATTTGAAAGGAGATTAGGGTAAAACATTACAGAATTATCCCAAGATTAAACCATGAGTGAATACTTGTAAAAAAAGAAAACCACTCACCTTCAAATCTGAATTCTAACTTTATTCAAACACTAAATCCTTCTTGTTAATTTCTCAATCAAACCTTCAGCCCTATGATTCTTATAGCATCATCTAAGGTTTAACATAAAAAACACAATGTTTATTTATTTATTCTTGGTTTGGATATCTAAAATTTGAGTTAAAGGTTTCTTACCTCGGCGAATTCTTGAAAGGAACCTTCTTGTCCTTCCTATCTCTCTTCTTACTTTTCTTTCCGATTGTTCTACTCCTACTTTCTTTTTTTGTTTAATATAGATACTCACACTTATCGTAATATTTCTCCTCTGAAATAATCCAGAGAACGCTCTTTTCTGTACAAAAGTTGTTTCCCCTCATTCCTTATTTGCCAGCTCCTGCTTTGTCTTCAACAAGTTGGCTTTTTCTTTTTTTTTTTTTATAGTAATAAGTAGCTAGTTATTAGTTAACCGCTTAACACATAAGTGAGGAAGCGAACTTCTTTTTCTTCCATTTAGTGTATAATTATATGTTTTTATTTACATATCTATATATTTATCTTTAAGCCCTTAAGAAATTGCATATATCAATTGAGCTTGAAACAAATATAATTTTTCAATTAAGTCCTAAAATATTTATAACATTTATAATTAAGTATGAGTTGTGCGACATTCTTAATATATAGTGTACAACAAATATCAGGGTTCCCTCCAAAACTTAATAATATTATAAGAAAATATCATGCAAAATAAACCCATATACAAAATTTAATATATTACAAGTAGTCGAAATTCCGGAGTTCTATAAGAAGAAAACTGAAAAAGCACTAAGTTGGAAGACAAAGATGAAAAAGAACAAGAAAAATTGAAAAAAGAAAACTAAAAAAAACTGAATTCAGACGGTCTTATACAAATTTTTGCCTTTTTTTAATCTGATGTTTAGGTTCTATTTCAATTCCAAACAATACTCATAAATCATACTCTAGTACATGAAACCATGATTGAAATTGGTATCTAATATATTAACACAAAAATGTACGCATATTATAATTATCAATTTCAGTCGCATTTCCAATATGCATGAGTCTGTAAAATAATACAATAAATATTCAAAACTTGACATAATAGTATGTTACTGAACTAAAATTCATAAATCAATCAGAAACATAGATTCTTAATACGGAATTAGTATAAAATTCAATTTGAATTGCAATCAAGTTTGAATAAATAAACCAAACACGGTCAATATACAAATCAAGGATCAAATTTTAATTTTTTTCATTCAATTTTTCAAATGCAAAAGATTATGCAATAATGAACACGGATCAAAATTTGAAAGATAATGACAGATTTTGGAAAATCTGGACTAAAAATACATAAATCAACAATTTCTTACAGATTTGAAATCAGAAGTTAGTATTTTCATACCACAGTTATACTAAATTATTATTATAAATAAATAATTCTACACGTGATCCAGAAATAATATCTTCTTAGTCTTTGAAGTTCAGAAACAATGATTAACGGATGAGTGTGTCTCTTGTGAGACCGTCTCACGGATCTAAATCCATGAGATGGATCCAATATTCAAACCCGGTAAACCAAATAAACCCAACTAAAATATGGAAAAAGGCAGAAAAAAAGGAAACGGTTGTTCTCTCTACGTAAACAATTGTTTCTCTCTCACGTTTTCTTCCTCAAAAAAAAAAGGAAACGGCTTCTCTCTCTCCCACCATCACCTAGCCCGCTTCCTTCTTCTTTTTGTTTTCAAAAGATATGTTCTCTTCCCCTTCACCATTCCTTTCTTTTCTTTCGTTTTTTCTTTTGTCAAATCTTATTTTTCTTAAACTGAACAAAAATCCCACATTTGTATATTCACAATTTCACACCAACCTTTTATTCAATTGCTTCAATGGTTAGTTTGAGGTGAATCTAGAAGGTGAAAGTTGATTGGTGGAAATGCCACATACCCAAGAAATTGTCAATACACCAAAAAAGAATGACAGGTTAATTTTGAATAACAAGTATTATTTCTTGATTAAGTAACAACTAATAAAAATGATACTTTTTGTGTAAAATGTGATACTTTTGAGGTAAAATGTAATACTTTTAACATAAAAATATTACTAAATTATCATAAAACGTAACTTGATATATACTATACTTTTTTGCATGGTCATTACATACTTTTAAGTGACAATTCATAAAAAGTGATAATTTTTGAACAAAACATAATACTTTTAATGGAAAAAGTAATACTTTATTCGTACATCGTCAATTACACAATTTTAATAAAACTAATAAAAAGTGATACTTTTTTAATAAAAAACAATACTTTTAAAGGAAAAAGTAATAATTTTCTATTACATCGTCAAATAGTTTTAACAATTAAGAAAATGTGATACTTTTTGAATAAAAAGTAATACTTTTGAAGGAAAATTAAGTATTTTTTTTTACATTCTCGAATAGTTTTAAGTGACAATTAAGAAATGTGATACTTTTTGAATAAAAAGTAATACTTTTGGAGAAAAAAATAATACTTTTGGTATATTGTCAATTGCAGCCAAAATCACCATTTAACACATTTTCATGTCATCATCTTCAACACTCTAAAATAGCCATGAAAACAATTAAAAAACCAAAAACATCACCGCCCTCCACCAGTACCACTCTCTATCATCAGTCGTACAAGATCGGTGTACCCCACCATTGACACCAACTTTCACCATGTTCAAGTTCAAAATTTAAATTCGCGTGCCATCACCAAGTAAAGACATCCATCTCTCTCTCATTCTTTGTCACTTTTTTTCCCAAAATTCTTTCATGTTTCTTTTGATTCTTGCTTTGATTGTTGTTTGAGGCGTTGTAGAAGTGATTGTAACAGAGAATTGGTAGGGATTAGAGTAAGAAAGGCACGTGAACAGAGAAAGAAAAGATGGAAAAAAGAAAGAAGAAAAATAAAGCGTGAAAAATAGGGGAGAAGAAAACATGTAAACAGTGGACTGGAAGATGGAAAAGGAGAGAGAAGAAATAAAAAAAAATCAAGTCAACCCAAAAAGTAATAGAAACGGTCGATGGGGCTCCGTCTTACGACATGATTGAGAATTCATGAATTAAAACGACATGATTTCATATTTTATTCCAAGCCACAATTAATTAAAACTTGAGAATAAGAATTCATGAATATATATATATATATATATATATATATAGGATTTGGTTCAAATGAGACCACCTCCTAGGTGAGACAGTGTGGACTCATCTTACCCATTGATCTTAAAAAATGAATGGATGTGATTAATTCAGTTTTTTTAATTATATCCTAATTTTCGCTGATTTTAAGGGTAAGGTTGTAATTTGTAATTCAAATTAGTGGTCCCAATGGTTTTATGGCCGAGATTGAAACTCGGATTTGGTGGCGAATTTAAGGAAGCGCTTTTTTCCCAAATTTTTTTATTTTACAAAGATAGTTAGGTTCTTCTACTACATAATTAGACATCAAATAATGCATATTTAGTTGTTTTGTTGGCACTGCTTTTTAAAACAAGACATAATTGAATATAACGATCTTTGCATATTTCGTTATCCTACACTGCATAAATAGGTTCAATGTAATGTATATTTAGTTATGAAAATGAGATGTTGCTTTTGGAAATTATAAAAATGGGATATTACATAATGTAATGCATATTTAGTTATTCCAAATTGCATAGATAGTTTCGAGATAATGCATAGTTAGTTGATTTTGTTGCATAGTTTATGACGTCTTACATAGTTGGGTATATTGTACTACATATTAGTTTTTTACGCTGCATAGATAGTTTGCAGATAATGCATATTTAGTTGATTTTTGTTGCATATTTTCAAATATGTAATATCGTACAGATCTATGCATCATTTCATAAGTATTTATTCATTGTTTCATAAGTATCTATGCATCGTCTTATTCGTGAAAATTACAGTTTTTAAGAGTTGATGTTAATGGCTAGTTTTGAGTTCTCCATCGATGTCTACACCATTGATGATGTTGGGTAGAGTTTTTCTCACGATCGATGATTCATCATCATGATTCGAACTCACCGCTTGTTGTTTCTCTATAATATTGCTCCGATTTTTCTTTTCTCTGTAATTTTTCATGAATGTGATCCGAATTTGCGATAGAGATGGAGGTTATGAAGCCGAAGTTCTTGAACCGCCATTGTTGCGAATATTATGTAGTTTGCGATGATTCTTCAAATACATTTGATGCCATATTATCTCACAATTTTTATGTGTTTTCGTGTCTTTGAGCTATGGCTATGGAGATCGCGTGATTTTGAGAGATTTTATGTTACGTAGTTTTCTAAATTCTCGAATGGAATGATGGTGTGAGAGAGTAGGAGAATCGGCGTGAGAAGATTGCTTTCCATGTGCAAATGAGAATAATGGTTGTTTGTTGACTAGAATACCCTTAGCTTAATAAAAATAAACCATTAATGTTATGTTTATTCATTAAATCTCGGCCATTGTTTAATAATTGTGGATGGATGGGATGAGTCCATTGTGTCTCACCTATAGCAATGGTCTCACTTGATCCTCCCTGTAGGTCCCAAAGGTGAGTAAGGTTTAGAAGGGGGGTTGAATAAACCTTACCAACTTTTCGATTTTAGTCCTTTTAAGATTATTACAGAGTTAACTCAAACAGCTGTGTCCTTGAAGGACAGCTAAGTTGGTTATTCAGCAGAGTTAGCCACTCAACAAACTCGATAGAGCTGTTGATAGAATAACTCAGTTGTTTAACCTGAACTTTAACTTGGTTGTGTTGGTCTTATCAGCGGAAGACATAACACCGTTTGAATTGTTTTAAACTTGTTTTAACATTTGATTTTTGCACTTGGTTATTAATCAGTTGGATAGCAAATATGAGTTTATCAGCAGGTATGATGTAAGTATGCATAAATGTAAATGTGCTGAAAATAAATGACACAGTTAATTTTTATAGAGGTTCGACGATGGGGTAATTCTTCTAATCCTCTCTTCTCCAACTCCTGGAGGAATCCACTAAGTAACAGATCAATTTACAAAGTAGTGAACAGTCTAGAGATAGCCTTGGTCACACAACTGGCTTCTCTTCCAACTCACCTTCTTCACAGGGAAGCTGCCTTGCTACTTCAGCTCACTTTCTCAAGTTCTTAATTGGATTTGATCACGAATCCCTCCAATAACTTGATACTGGTTCGACCTTGAACCTTCCTACAATCCTCCTTGGAAAGTAGACCCCTTTTGATTCTTCAAAAGTTTTCTCTTGAACAGATTTGAAGTTGTCTTTCCTTCACAACTTGTGTTGGATCGATTTCCTTCGAGTTTCAGGCTTGAGGATTTGCTTGAATATACTTGAGAATATTTCAGGTTAATAGCTTGAATATTGCTTGCTTGTTCGTGGTTCAGGTAACCTTTTCTCCATGAATTTCCTCAGCCTTTTATAGTGAACTTTTGAAATTTTGCCCATTGAAAGTTTAGTTTGATTTCAAAAGTCACTTGTGTTCATTGGCTTGTCTCGTTGCAGTCCTTGATGTTGACATTTCCTCGTATTTAATGTCTTGCAGCATTGCAGCATTTCTGACACTTGGTGCAGTGCTTCCCATTGGTTTGTTCCTTTTGCACATAACTGGAACTAACACTTTATCTCTGACAACTTTAACATGTTACCATTCTGAGTAACATTCTTGACTTTCATCAACGGATCTCATTCAGTTGTCTTGACTTGACTGCAGTCTTTTATTCCCCAGGTGACTTGAGTTAGCTTCCAATCCTTGGATGACTCATCTGTCACTTCAACTTGAGACTTGGCTTCTTGAGTTGACTTGACTGACTCTTCACACAGCTGATTCACAGCTGATACACCTTCAGTCGAGTTCTTGACTTCCCTTCAGTTGTCTAGCAGAGGAGTCTTCACTCCAGTCTTCATTGACTTCTTGTATTTCCAGGCGTAGCTGACTTGAAACAGCTTTTCCAGCCCTATCTATTACAATGTAAATTACAAGGAAAATGGGGTGCCAACTTTCTAGTTTAAGTTTTACATGGCATCCATCGAAATCTATAAAATAAATTTCCCAACAATTTCCCCCTTTTTGATGATGCCAAAACTTAAAATCATTCAACAAAATGTAAACAGCAAAAATACACAGACAATGTAGTAACAAAGAATGTATGCTTAAATAGATCGTTTTATTGATCATAGCATTCTTGTCCTTCACATAACAGTTTACAAATAGTATCATAAAGATTCTTGTCAAAACAAAACACATATCTATGCTAAGATACACGAAAATACAAAGTGAAAAATTATAGGGAAAATCACTAAGTATTACAGATGACTTACAAAAATGTATTTACATAAGTAATATACATGAAGGGCTCACATCAACACTTCAACGCTTTCCTCCTTTTCTTCTTCTTCACTCTTCAAGTCATCGACTCTCTTCCTTTTTTCTTTCTTCTTCTTCTTTCTTCTTCTTCTTTTCATAGGCTCGTTTGGAAGCTTCATCCCTTCGCTTCCTCTCGAGCCATTGCTCTATTTGCCTCATGTTCTTCTCTTCCTGTCTTCTTAAAGCCTCAGCATTCTTTCTTGCCACTTCCAGGTTTGCCACTTCATCATATCCAGCCCAGTAGATCCTCCCCTTCTTTTCGGGATCTACATATTCAATATTTTTGGGTTGTGGTCAAGGTCAAAACCTCTTCCACCACCACTTCTCCTCCTCGGGTGTATATTGTAAAGAGTCTTCGCTACCAGCTGAGTGGTCGGGCAGTAGTCCTGCATTTTCTCGCTTCTTCGCACAACGCAAGACCTTTCTCCCAAAGACAAATCCCAGGCTTAGGCTAGTGACATTCCTGGAAATAGCCTTCGATTCGAGTGTTTTGAATTGTTCAATTGATCTAGGCTCGGATCCATTGTAAGGTGCAACATCTTGATCTTTCTCAGGAATGCCACCATACTTGTTTCATCACTTCTTCGATGTGAACATCCATCTTTTTGTCAAACTCCTCAATCCCCGCTTCGAGCATTGTCTTTTTTTTACGACATTGGCACAAAGCAGAGTGCCCAATGGGTAGGGTTATGGGGATTTTGCTCAAGATGGAGGCGTGAGACTTGACCGCCGAGAGGTTTCACTATCATTAACGTAAGATCTTTCGAACGTTTCCCCTCGGTGGCTTTCCCTTCGTCTGGTGAAATCTTCTCAATTGCAGATTCCTTCAACTTCTCTTCTTTCAATTTCCTTAGGGACTCCTCTTCCCCTTTTTGGCATCATAAAAGGAGAGAGGAACCCAGGGAACATGCCTTCAAGCATGAAATCGAGTCTTCTCGAGAGCTTTAAGTTTGTTTGGAGTTTGCTACAACATAAGTCGTCCGAAATTCTAAGCGAGTTGCCTTGACTCGCTACCATTAACTTTCATTTCAAAGCCATGAGTAGTTGAATTTGTCATTCATTGCATTCTCAAGGCGCATAATTTCTTTTCTTTGGATTCTTGCAAAGAACTCCATTTTGTTTTGTGAGACTCATGTAACCCTTCGATATACGCCGCATCCTTTGCTTGAGATCAAGCATTGTCACCATCCAGACGAGCATTCTACCATATAGTGCTTTGAAATAATGAAGTTGTTCGAATCGCATGGCGATTCTTTGTTGAGACTATTCTCGGACCGCACCACTATCCCTCTCAAGTCCGTGTGAGGGTAGCATTCTTGTTGTCCTGTCTTAAGTCGAGGAGGCCGATGTCGTTCAATATTCTCAATCTCTTCACAAATTTTCTTGAACATCTCACGAAACTCGCCTATCTCACTTGATTGATTCATAGCTGCAGGCCACTCTTCAAAGAAAGTTAAAATTTCTTTGGATCAATGGTGTCGATGGGGATGATTGATCTTCTCTTACAGAGAATCTTCAATGTTCAGCAGCGGTCTCTTCTTCCAAATCTGGTAGGATCGGCGTGAAAGGAAATATCTTTGGAAAGGCATCATCACTCACATATGGAATGGTTTGTGAGGTTTGTGCCTGTGATGACACACTCTATTTTGCTTGATCGCGGTAGCTTCATTGGCGATGGTCACAGTGAGAGCTGTGTGGATTTTGGCTGTGTAGTCGTTATCATAGTAGCTGTGGAAGCCGTGGCAAAGTGATCGTGGTCACAATCGCGATTGAGAGATTTTGCCCAGCTGACTGAGCCTCAGCTGTCTTAACAGCGTCTTCGGTCTCAGTGGATTTGTCTAAATGAATAACTGGTTCCTCTGCTGCATCATCAACATCATCGGATGATGATCAGACCTGTGGGCTTGGCTCATCATCGAAATTAAATTTTTGACGAGCATCTTTTTTCACTTAGATGGCTCATAGTTTTGAGAACATCCTCAACTGGGTCCTTTGGATCTGCAACTGGAGAGGACTCAGCTTCATCTTCAGACCCCAAGAATGATGTGTCTAAGTTCTCCTGGGAGTCATGAAGTGCGCTTATCTCTCTTCTATTTCAGCCGCATTGAGTGGAGCAATGTTTTGTGTCTCTTCACCCTTACCTAGGAAAGTCTCAACCTCCCTTAGGCCTTCAATACCTCCAGCAGACTCAACTGCTGCGAGGCCTTCAACGTTCTATTCGACAGTCTCAACTGTCTTAGGGTCTTCGACATTCCCTTCGACAGACGCAGCTGTCTTAGGGTCTTCGACCATGGCATCCATAAGAGTCTCAACCCCTTGGATTGCACTTTCACTGCCCAGAGTGTTAACTCCCGGGGCATCTCCATCCTGTGCCTCGACTGTAAGAACAATGTCATTAGCCTTCAAAGCAGCTGACATTTCAGCTGGGACAGACTCAACAGTTCGAGCTTCATCAATGTTAATCTGTTGTGGTTCTTTCTCAGTTTCCACTTCGCCTCCTTTCTCCAAATTTTAGTCATCCACAGCAACCTCCAACCTTGCTGTGGTGGATTAAGCTTCCCCCTCAACTGGCACACCAGCTGAGTGACTAATGGAGGGGTCACTCTTCTCGAAACTCGAGGTTTTTTCCGTTGAGTGCTCAACCGCTAGGGCAGGTGGTAAAACATCTTCTTCAAGGGTTGGCTCAACTTGGATGCCCAAAGTCCCAGTGTCATTGCCAATGCCCTTGGTTCCATCCTCCGATTGAACAGGGGACGTGGCTGCAGCGACGACTGAGGCAATGTGTTGTGCCACTCCCAGAGGATCGGTCTGCAGGAGAGATTGGGACGACTCTCCTGGTCCTTCAAATAGTTGTTACTCATGCATTAGCCTGGATTCCCTCAGAGCCTGCTACATGTTGGACTTCTCTGCTGCAGCAACGACATCCATATCTACATCATTGTCTGTGTACTCAACAAGAGTTTCATGAGTATGCTCGTGAGTACCAATGAACATGCACATCTTGGACTTTTCTAGTGCACGTGCTTCCTCCTCAGCCTTATCTTTCTAATCAGCTTTAATGATGCGGAGGAGATCCATATAGTTGTCTTCGTCAAAGGCCTGTCGAACAGTTGAGACCCCAAGAAAACAAAGCAACTTATCTTTCTCTTCAATGTACTCAGGATGAGCGAACTGCATCCTTGAGTGATCAAGTTTCCATGACCTCCACTCTCGTAGGCATCTCTGGATGTCTGGATATAGTGGAGAGTACATGACGACATCGTCATCATCATCTTTCTCTTCTTGCCCTCCTTTTTCAGGGATTGAAGGCAGGAGACTCTGCTCCTCCTCTCGCCGCCAGGATCAGCAGGTGGGAGAGACAACCTTTTCAATCAAGGTTCGTGTGTCTCGATGATTTACTTCCCTCGGTTGTCTCTCGTATAAATCGCATGTCTTTCCATCGTATCCGTGATCTACCTTGAGATTTCCACGATTCATCAATCACTTCAGGAGACCGCACTTCCCGAGTGTTTTATCTCGGATGCTTTCTCCAGCTGAGTTGCAGATTCACTGTCTTCTCAAATTCGATCGCCTAACCTGATGTCGTCTCCTTTTGGGTAGCAGGGGAACCTCTTCCTCAATGTTTTCTGGTTCTTGGAAGGAGATAGCTATCACAGTTACCTTTCTGGTCTTGGTAGTGCGCTTTTTCTTTTTGACAGCACGAGAAGGAGTATGGAGTTCCTCCTCTCCCCTCGGCCGCGGGGTGTGATCCGCTGGCTGCAGGGCGAGGAGTCTCGGCCGCCAGCGGGGACTTGGCCGCAGGGCGTGCTTTCTTGACTTTTTGGCTGGGAGCCTTCTTTGTCTTAGTTGATGGGGCAACTTTCTTCTGGGGAAGGGGTAGCGGGTTGTGTCTTGGTGGTCACCGATTCCCTCACGTGTCCACCTTCTTTGCATGAGCTCTCTCCTGGGCACCAAAGAGGTTAGCCCGAACATCTTTTTGTTGACATGGAAGGGTTTGCCATGTCGGGCGGTAATACCCTTCACTTCCAAAGCCAGGTGGCCACCACAAGGCCATATCCAAGAGATCCTCCAAAGGATCCATCTTCCTTAAACGCCTTATTCATCACATTCAGCAGATCCATTGCATACCTAACTCTCGCCCGCTTAACCTTTTGCCCTACATGATCGCAACCATGACGATCGCCTTTAGTCTTTGACAATCGGGTTGAAGCGCCAAACTTCATATCAATACACTTGGAGATGACATCCATCGCCTTATGATAGTCCTTCCAGTTTTTTTATCAGTTGTGTAGATCACTGGCAAAGACACTCCCGGTTTGGCTATCTCTTTCACGCAGCAGCCAAGTCTACATCGCCTTCATGAATCTCCTTTATGCCTTCTGACGGCAACAAGCAGTGCTCAGCAAGGTCCTTAGCACTTATTATGATGTCCTTGCGGTGGACAGAAGACTTGATCCCTTTGTCCTGCACTTCCGCGTTAACATAAACTGAGCTACCTCCTCAAGGTAGGTGTGGGAGTACTCCATGGTTAGGAAAGCCTTGAGACCTGACTTTTCTAGCATCTCAGCGATATTCTTAACTAGGGATACATCAGAACCCTGCTTCACCATTCCTTCGAAATCCACTGACGCTCCTGAGTGGATTTTCTTAGAGAGCTTGACGAAATCGAACTTTGGTGCCATTTTCAGAAAATTTTACCGATTAAAACTAAAGAACTTTCTTGAGAGTACTTAGGGTTTCCGAGAGAAAAATATAACTTGCTTTTGCCTTGCTTGAAGATGAACAGTTTTTGTAAGTGAGAGAGAAGGCTGAAAACGTATATATAAGGGTTATGAAAGGACATGTCTTCGAATTTTGAGTTTTGATCGAGATCAACGGCTCATATTAGAACGTCAAAACCACATTTAATTCCTCGCATTTAATGCGGCAGCATTTATATCTAATCATATTCTTACTTTGTGCGACTTTTCATCAGATTCGTCATCATTATTACCGACGTCATCCTTAAAAACATTCCCGCTCATTTAAAACGACTTCATTTTTGTCACTTAGTTCATAAATGACTCAACTTATATCAAATATTACTTAACTCTGCTTCTCTCTTTTCATTAAGTGACTCAACTATTAGCTAACTCGATACAACTGACTTTCCGACATGGATGTTTCACTTGGCTGATTTGTGAAACTTTCTCTTTTCTCATTTTCTCATCGACTATCTCTGCTGATTGAGTCTTACGAGTGTTAACTCACTCAATTAACCCTAGCTCATTCTTAAGCTCTTCAAATCTTGATTCACATAGGGCCTAGTTAATATGTCGCCTAACCGCTTATCGCTTGAGATATATTCTAAAGTGATGTCTTTCTTTTCAACATGATCTCTTATAAAATGATATCTGACATCAATGTGCTTTGTTCTTGAATGCAACACAGGATTTTGAGTGATTGCAATAGCACTAGTGTTATCACACATAATTGGAATTTCTTTTCTTCAATCTCATAGTCTCTCAATTCTTTGTCTCATCCACAAGACTTGGCACAACAATGCTTTCGCAGCTATGTACTATGTCTCAAACCCTGACTATGGATGAGGCTATCGAATTTTGCTTCTTGCTAAACCAGGAAACCAATCTATTTCCAAGCATTTGACATGTACCTGAAGTACTCTTCCTATCAACTCTACATCCAACATAGTCTGAGTCTGAGTAACCAATAAGCTTGAATCCACCTTCCTTTGGATACCATAAGCTAACTTCCGGCATCCCTTCAAATACCTTAGATTCTCTTAGTCGGTCATGTGGCTCTCCTTTGGGGCGATTGAAATCTTGCACATACACCTACTACAAAGGTGATGTCGGCCTGTTGGTCACGTTAGGTAGAGCAATGATCCAATGAGTGCTCTATATCTGGTTTGATCTACGCCTTGCCATCTGCATCTATGTCCATTTTAACTGATGTGTTCATTGGTATTTTTACAGAAGACTTCTCTTCCATACCAAATTTCTTTATTAAATCTCTGGTGTATTTTGTTTGACATATGAAGGTTCCATCCTTCAATTGCTTGACTTGAAGTCCTAGGAATAAGGCCGGATTCTCCCATCATGCTCATCTCAAATTTACCTTGCATGAGGTTTGAGAACTTATCACACATGAGCCTCTTTATTTGTGGATCCAAAAATGATGTCATCCACATATATTTGAACAAGCAGTATACTCTCTCCATCTTGAATTCTGAAGAGTGTTTTGTCCACTTTGCCTTTGGTGAATCCATTGTCAGTTAGAAATTGAGACAATGTAACATACCATGCACTTGGTGCCTGTTTCAATCCATATAATGCTTTCTTGAGCTTGTACACCTTATCTCCAATAGTCTTCTGCTCAAAACTTGGAGGTTGTTCAACACTGACATCTTCCTCTAGCACTAGCAGTCCATTTAGAAATGCACTCTTCACATCCATATTATACACAGTGAAGTTTTTATGTGCAACATAGGCAAGAAACATCCTTATTGCTTCCAATCTTGCAACAGGAGCAAATGTTTCATCAAAATCTATTCCCTCTTCTTAGCAATACCCTTTGGCTACCAATCTTGCTTTGTTTCTCACCACAGATCCTTCCTCATTCATCTTGTTTCTGAAGACCCATTTTGTGCCAATAATATTTTGATGGGTTGGTCTCTGCACCAATTCCCATACCTTGTTTCTTTCAAATTGATTCAGCTCTTCTTGCATGGCTTGAATCTAATGTGTGTCATCCAATGCTTGTGACACATCTTTTGGCTCTATTTGGGAAATAAAACAAGTAAACATTGCTTCATGCTATGTTCTGGATCTGGTTCTTATGCCATCTCTTACATCTCCAATAACTAACTCGTGGATGGTTTCTCAGCCATTTCACATCGGTTGGAGCAAGTCAATTGGATTGACCATCTCGTGACTAAGTTGTCTTGAACAACTCTTTCATCTTCATTTAGTTTGTAGACTTTCCATTGTCATTGAGATTCAAACTATCCCATCTTCTTCTGTGTTGATTGCTCTTATTTTAGCTTCAACATAAGGACTCTTCTGCATAGTTGGCTGATTCATCTTGTCAGCTAACTCTTCAATGTCTTCTTCATTCACATTGGGTTCATCAAAAACCACATGGATAGACTCTTCTACGTGACCATAGTCCTCTTGTTCAACACTCTATATAGGCTTTGCTCTCGGTGAGTATCCCAAAAAGATACCTTCATCAACTTTAGCATCAAAAGACGTTAAATTATCTTTTGCCATTGTTGTGGATGAAGCATTTACATCCAAATATCCTGAAGTACCCAACATTTGGCTTTCTCCTGTCCAAATTTCATAGGAGTCTTGGTTAATTGATTGTTAATCATGCATCTATTTTGAGTATAGCATCTTTGTGTTAATGGCTTCACCCAAAATCTCTTAGGCAATCCAACCCTTCGCCTAACATGGTCCTGCAGTGACTTCCTTGAGTGTTCTATTCCTTCTTTCGGTACTCCATTAGGTTGTGGAGTTCTTTGTGAGATAACTCATGATCAATACCATTTTCAACACAATCTTCGAGTAAGTATCCCATTGACAAACTCGGTTCCTCTATCGACCTTATCTTTATAATGGTTTTGCTCTTTTCATTTTGAACTCTTTGCACTTATCGGTGAGGTAACTTCTCGCAAAGTTTCCTTCTTTTGCACTTGAAGATTGCCCATGTATATCTTGAATAATCATTTACCACCACTAAGGTGTATTTCTTTCCACTTATGCTGGCTGGTTCACGTAACGATCCCGATTTTTAAAAATACAAGAAATTAAATAAAAAGATCTATAAAAGACATATTTTATAAAACAAAGCCTATAGTTAAAATTTTCATCAAAATAAATAGAAGCATTTTTACCCATATAAAATATTTATCCTTCCAAAAATAAAACACTAATTATCAACAATATTTCAATACCACTGACAATAATATTTTTTTCTTAAAAATCAAAATAAACCAAAATCTATAGTTTTTGCATCCACCGCCTCCAATCCTCGCTCGGGCTCCTCAACCCGAAAAGTTATGAAAATGATAGGGTGAGCTTCCACTTGCTCGTGAGGGATCAATTTGTCATTATATCATACAACATACAAGCATAATCAAAATAATATAACATGTAATTTTCCACTAAAATTTTCCTCTCAGTAAATTTTTCCTCTAATCGCCGATTAATAAATTTAGTACGACGGGCTTAACCGAAGATCAACTTCGATCCCGGACCTATTTACGATCTCGACTAGTTCTCTCGCATATCATATATAAATGAAAATACTGCATGAAGCATTATATAAAGACAAATATAGGAATTAAAAATCCCTACCTCAACTGATATTTGTTAATCCTCGTAGAATATAAAAGTGATTATTCTAATCCTCTTGATTCTCGATTCTTGAATCTGATTTGTAGAAAAATGGGAGAAAGTTTGTAAAGGAAAATTTTCAATTTATAGAGTTGAATTCTGGAATTTATAATTGAGAATTAAGTTCTTACATTAAAAATTATAACCCTTCACCTTTCATCTTCTTTTCATTAAATTTGAGCCCTTATAAATTCCTAACTTAAATAGTCATTAAAAAGAGACTAATTAAAATTATATTTTTCTGATTAATAAAATTATAATTCATATAATAATAATTGAAAAATACAGGATATTACATACTATCCCCCTTTAAAAAAAATTCGTCCTCGAAATTCGTTGTCTTAACAAAGTTCATAGAAAATAGTGTCATTTTTTTTACACGAGGAATTCTTGTCTAATATTGAAAGTACACGTGCAATAATATTTTTTTTAAAAAAATGACTTGAATTTATAAAATTTACTTTTAAAACATGATAATATAAAATACTTCATGACTAAAATGAATAGCTTGACATAATAAATTGCGTACCTTGAGGAATCCGACGAGATATGACGGAGGTGGATGTCACTAGATAATTTTCTTTTAAAATTTGAAAATATATATAATTTTTTTCAAGTCTACAGAACCATAGACCTGCTCTGATACCATTTGTAAGGATCCGATTTTTAAAAATACAAGAAATTAAATAAAAAGATCTATAAAAGACATATTTTATAAAACAAAGCCTATAGTTAAAATTTTCATCAAAATAAATAGAAGCACTTTTACCCATATAAAATATTTATCCTTCTAAAAATAAAACACTAATTATCAACAATATTTCAATACCATTGACAATAATATTTTTTTCTTAAAAATCAAAATAAACTAAAATCTATAGTTTTTGCATCCACCGCCTCCAATCCTCGCTCAAGCACAACCCGAAAAGTTATGAAAATAATAGGGTGAGCTTCCACTTGCTCAGTAGGGATCAATTTGTCATTATAATACAACATACAAGCACAATCAAAATAATATAACATGTAATTTTCCTCTAAAATTTTCCTCTGTAAATTTTTCCTCTGACTGGCCAGTTAATAAATTTAGTACGGCGGGCTTAACCCGAAGATCAACTTCGATCCCGGACCTATTTACGATCTCTGACTAGTTCCTCTGCATATCATATATAAATGAAAATACTCGCATGATGTCACGCCCCAAACGGGACGCGACGACGATCCACAACTTAAATACAAATAAACCAACAGTCTAGACGAATATCAATGAAAACCCAAAGAAGAGAGTCAAATAGCAGCGGAAATAAAAGAACATAGGTACAAATTACAACTTACAGTCCCACAATTATCTGAATTACATCCCCGAAAATCAACCAAAGATAACAACTTAATAGTCAAAGGGTCCTACGCCCTTCAATTACAGACCGAAATGAAAAGAAAATAAAATAGTCCAACAACAATAACAAGAAACGAGTCAATCAACAACAACAACAGGTAGTGAGTCCAACAGACGGGGTACAAGGGCTCAATCCATAGTCGGTTCAGCATCTTCAACGAAGTCCTCATCTAAAGGTTATAAACAGGTGGGGATGAGACAGAAATCTCAGTTGATGCGGTGATCGTGTGCAAGTGTGGCGCAATATATAGTTAAAGCGAGAAAACAGTTATATGAAAACGCGTGATATATGATGCATGAATTCACACACAGTCCACAAGCATCGTGATAAAATATTTAAATAATATACTTATACAGTTTAAGAAAACAGTTCGTGGTCACACAAGCACTATGTGAATCAGGCAAGACAGGTAGGATTGCGTACGGAACGTAACGCCAATCCTATGCAAGACAAATAATGGTTGCGTACGGATTTGTAGCGCCAACCAATGCAATACAAGTAGCGGTTGCGTACGGATTTGTAGCGCCAACCAAACGGTCCAATTAACTCCGAATCGTGTGGATCGCAACGATTCCTTCGTTCTTCCTTGTAACTCCCGAGCAAGATGGTCCAAGACATGTCACCTTATCGCTCCATAGGCAAAGACAAAATCCACACCGAGCTAGCAAGGCCCGGATTTGTCATAATCATGATTATACCTCAAGTACTACGACCCGCTTCCCTTGGACACTCCGTCCCGGGGTTGCGGGATTAGGACGATGGGGCGAGGAAGAGTGGAATAGCAGCCGAGCTGCCGGTTCCATCCCCGACGATCCATTCCGATCGTGAGCTCGACACACTAAGTTGACTCAGCAGAAAGTAAATACAAGTTCAGTAGTCAACCGACAATGAGTATTATTGATTCAGGGAAACAGATTCAGAAAGTTTTCAAAAACGCGAGTGGCAATTATTGCGTTGGTGGAGTTATTGGATGAAGACGATTATCGGAAAGATAAGCAACCTTCGATATCTTGAAAGATTAGGTGGAACATAAGTCCGTTATAGATTCAAAATCGCAACACGAGGGAAGTCGTTCGCGATCGGGTATTAATCGTCAAGACGGTCCGATAAGTCAAGGGGTTTTTGAGAAAATAAAATATTTTAATAAATAATTAAATTCATAGGATCCAGGGCTGTTTTAGTAAAAGGAAAATAATTTGGGTTAGGTCCTTATAAAAGAAAATTTACAATTAGTCCCGTTTTGTAAAAACTAATACTTTTGGGGTTAAAAATTGAATAAATAAATATCCCGACCTTGAAAAATTATGAGGTCAGTTCCTAAAGTCTCTAAATGTTTCATAGATTCAGGTTTTTAAGGTTTTGAGGTCAAGATTTTATAAAATTCTCACATTGGCCCCAAATTTGTAAAAATTGTCATTTCGGGCCCTTAGTTTAAAATAATTGGAACTCACAAACCGGATGGGTTTTTAATGTGATTCCAGTTGAAAAATGTCACTAAGGTTAGTAGGATATTGGGACAAAAGCAGTTTTTAAAAGAAATAACTGTAGGTCCTTTAACGTTTGAAAATCTCATTTTTGTCCCATTTTGAAATAATTGTCTTTAAGGCTTTTATGGGTCCAATTGTCATGAAATTTGAACCTTGGGTCCAAAATTTAATTATGTTATAGTTAAATTAGTATTTCCAGGTGCAAGGGCTGCATAAGTCCTGGAAATTTCATTTGGGTCCTCAACTTTAGTCTTTTACACTTTAGTCCCTCAATTTTAGTAAAATTACTTTCCAAGCTCTAAACACTTGGATTTTTGGAATACATTTAAAATATGTCATTTCCAGTCCCTTAAGAGTGAAAATTTCAAATTTTGAAAGTAAGGTCTGGTACAGTTTCAAAAATTACAAAGTAGCCCTCAAACTTCTAAAATTTTACAATCTAGTCCTTGGGCTTTTAAAGGTTGATTTTATTTATTTTAAAACTCTTAAAGCTTTATTAAAATGTCCAAAAGTCATTTTTGAACCTGAGTACAGTCCCAAAATTCGAAATTTGCAAAGGGGTCCTTTAAATTTTATTTTCCTGCAATTTAGTCAACTGACTTTCCATTTTTGTATTTTTAAATCCAAAATTGAAATTTAATCAATTATGCTCGACTTTTCCAGGTTATAAGTCATCCAAAATATGGATTTCAAAGATCATACACATGCATGTCCAAATCATACAAGAATTCATCAAATAGAACATTAAATTGTACATGCATGCACCTAAAGTTCAATAAATAGCAATTTTGAGCAACACTTGAGAAATTTCATGACTTGATACATAAAATTGACATGCAATACATAAATTATACATCTCAAGTGCTCATGATTAAAACTCTACATACATTTAAGTTGAAAGAATTTTTCCACCCACCTTAAAATTGGAAAATTGTGAAATAAAGAGGATAATTTCACAACTTTGGATGAGGTCACTTAGGCCAGCCCCTAAGTCAAGAAATATCAAAAATTTGGAGTTAGAAAATGAGAGAAAAATGAAGGAGAAAAAGAAGGAGATAAGAAAATTGGAAAGACTACACTTTACCTTGTGTAGTAGGTGATTTGAAACTAGTTGAAGCTTCAAATTTGGAAATTTTGGTTCAACTCCAAAATCACCTAAGGTCAGCCCCTATTTCTCAAGAATGAAAAAGGGGTGTTAAAATTTGAAAAAAATAGAAAGAAGAAGAAAGAAGGGTTCTAGTGTCCAATTCTTACCTGTAGTCCAATTTTCTCTACTAATTATTCTTCAAGTCTTCAAATTTCACCACCATGCATGCATGTCTCCAAGTGGTCTTCTAAGTACCTAAAAATCCAAAATATAACTTAAATTAAAAGGAGAAGGTGATGAGTAGTAAGATATCAAGTTGAATTGAGGAGTGAAATTTCTTACCTTGAGATAGGGGGTGTTCGAATTTTTTTGTTTTTAAGTAGGAAGATAGTTTGTTTTGATTTAGATGTTTGAAGAAAGAAAGAGTGTTTGATGATAGGAAGAAGATGTTCTTGAAGGTATGAAGGTAGGCTTGAAGATGTGAAGAACTTGTGTTTGAATATTTGAAGATGTGAAGAAGTGGTACTTGAAGATATGAAGAACTTATGTTTGAAGATTTGAAGATGTGAAGAGTTGGTGTTTGAAGATTTGAAGATGTGAATGATTTTTAGAGAGGGGTTAGAGAGAAGGAGGAGAATTTGCTTGAGAATTAAAATGTGTTGATGAAAATGAATTTTTTTGTTAAAATTTGGCCTAATGGCCAAGTGCTAGGGAGAGAGAGAGAAAAATTTTTTGTTTAATTTGTGTCTTGAATTTTGCTTCCTGCATGGGAGACAAAATGCAAGTCAAAGGTATGGGCATGAAATGGGTTTAAATGGAATGTTGGGAAGACTCCAACATGTTGGGAAATTTAATAATAAAGAATTTATGTATAAGATGATGTGTATAATATTTGAATTAATGGTATAATTATACATAAGATGACTAATATAAGGTGTAAGTGTACAAGAGTTGGATAATATTTCTACCAAAAATCTCATCATGGCCGTCTACTATAGGGGCAAATTGGTAATTCCATATATTTTATTTTTTTTGTCCCAAATTTGATGATAATAGTTGAAATATATCAATCTCCAAAATAATTAGTGATTTCCTTGATCACTTATAAGTCTCATAATCACTTATACTAAATCAAATTCTTAATTCGATAAGGTAAAAGTCTCTAAAATAAATAGTCTAAAATTCTAAGGTGACTAATAAATACAAAAATAGTAATAATGATCAATCAAGTGATCATAAATGCAAAATAGAACTAATAATGATCATGATCACAAGTAATAAATAAAATGAAAAAAATACAAAATATACATATTATTAATAATTACCCGTCAAAGTGACGCGTAAAATAGTCGATCAATACATGATTTACAAAAAGATCAATCATAGTTTGGAAAAATCGGGGCTTCACATCCTCCCTTCCTTAAAAGAATTTGGTCCCCAAATTCTCTTCGTAATAGTTCTCGATATTGATTCCTCATGTCTTCTTCCATTTCCCACGTTGCCTTCGCCTCGGTTGTGGTTCTCGCCATACCACTTTAACAATCGGAATCTCCTCTTACGAATCGACGTATATGTTGATAAATGATCCGGATCGCCTCTCGGTGTAAGATAAATATTCCATTTAGAGGAGGAGTATCACAAGTGATGATATGTTCGGGATCCGGTTGATACTTCTTCAATCTCGATACGTGGAATACATCATGCATTCCCGCATATGGTGCTGGTAACTCGAGTCGGTAGGCTAACTTCCCGATCCCTCAGTAAAATTTTGTAAGGTCCAACATATCTCGGACTCAACTTGCCTCCTTTCTTCTGGATTGATCAATCCTTTCCGTGGTGAGAGTCTCGAGAAATACTTCATCTCCGACTTCAAATTCCAAATCCTTTCTTCTCTTGTCCGCGTAACTCTTTTGGGCCTGAGGCTGTGCGAATCCGCTCCTTGATCAGCTTGACCTTCTCCATGGCCTCCTGAACTAAGTCGACTTTTGGAATCGAGGGCGACTTTCATTTCTCTTTCGGAGTCCATTGGTCATCAATTTCCCAGTGTAGTGGGGATCTACATTTTCGCCCATACAATGCCTCGTAGGGTGCCATCCCAATCGTGGCCTGATAGCTGTTATTGTAGGCAAACTCGGCTAATGGTAAGTGCGAATCCCAACTTGGAAATCCAATGTGCAGGCTCGCAACATATCTTCCAGGGTTTGAATCGTTCGCTCAGACTGTCCATCAGTTTGTGGATGTGCTGTTGTGCTGAAACTTAGTGAGGTACCCACCTCGTGCAAGCACTTCCGAGAATCCGAGACAAACCTCGGTCTCTGTCTGATACTATGTCAACTGGTACTCCATGCAGTCGAATGATCTCTCGGATATAAATCTGCGCAAGTTTCTGCAAGCTATCAGTTTTCTTGGTGGGTAAGAAGTGTGCAAATTTCGTGAGTGGGTCTACGACTACCCAAATAGCATCATGGCCTCCTCTGGTCCTTGGTAGATCCGTCACGAAGTCCATCGTTATGTGTTCCCATTTCCACTCGGGAATTGGTGTTCTGCTTTTACTCGTTGACAACTCAAACATCTCGCAACGAATTCCGCTACCTGGTTCTTCATGTTTACCCACCAATAACTCCGTTTCAAATCCTTATACATCTTGTTTCCTCCAGGATGTATAGTGTATTTTGAACGGTGTGCTTCTGCAAGGATTCTATTCCTAATCTGCTCATCACTCGGTACACAAACTCGATTCTGAAATCTGATAACTCCATCTTCATGTACCGAGAATTCTGATCTTTCTCCTTTAAGTATCTTCTCTTTCAGTTTCTGAAGATGTGCATCTTTCTCTTGTGCTTCTTTGATCTCATTCAGCAGATCGGGTTTAACCAAAATATTAGCACATGAAATCTGAGTATTGGTCCTCGTCAGATTCCAAATGCTCAGCTCTTCTAATGATTCCCACTCTCGAATCATAAGTCTGGCTAAGCTCGCCTTTCTGCTCAAAGCGTCAGCTACTACGTTAGCTTTCCCGAGATGGTATTGAATATCAAAGTGGTAGTCCTCAATCAACTCCATCCATCTTCGTTGCCTCAGATTGAGATCTTTCTGGGAGAATAGATACTTCAAGCTCTTATGATCCATGAAAACCGTGAATGTTGCTCCGTAGAGATAGTGTCTCCATTTCTTTAATGCGAACACTATCGCTGCCAATTCCAAGTCATGCGTTGGATAATTGGCTTCATACGGCTTGAGCTTTCGTGATGCATAAGCGATGACCTTTCCTTCCTGCATGAGCACTGCTCCTAGTCCTTCCTTTGATGCATCACTGTAGATGACGAAGTTTCTATTCCCTTTGGAAGAGTTAAGACTGGAGCTGTAGTAAGTCGTTTCTTCAGCTCTTGGAAACTCGCCTCGCACTTGTCATTCCACTCAAACTTGACTTGCTTCTGGGTTAGTCGAGTGAGCGGTCCGGCTATCTTGGAGAAGTCCTGGATAAATCTTCGATAATATCCAGCTAGTCCTAAGAAACTCCTGATCTCCGTTACAGACTCGGGTTGTTTCCATTCAACCACTGTTTGTACCTTCGAAGGATCTACGGTGATCCCAGTGTCGGATACTATATGTCCCAAGAACGCGACTTCACTAAGCCAAAATTCGCACTTGCTGAATTTGGCATACAGCTTATGCTCTCGTAGTGTCTCCAAAACGATTTTCAGATGACGTTCATGCTCTTCTCTAGACTTAGAGTATACGAGTATGTCATCAATGAATATCACTACGAATTGATCCAAATAAGGTTGAAAGACTCGATGCATCAGGTCCATAAATGTTGTTGGTGAATTCGTCAGACCGAAAGGCATCACTACAAACTCGTAGTGCCCATATCGGGTTTGAAATGCAGTTTTGGAAATGTCTCCTTCGCGGATCTTCAGTTGGTAATATCCTTGTTGTAAATCAAACTTCGAGTACACCGTCGCTCCTTGAAGTTGATCAAATAGTTCGTCTATCCTCGGGAGGGGATATTTGTTCTTGATGGTCACGCTATTAAGACCACGATAATCTATACATAGTCTTAATGTGCCATCTTTCTTTTTGACAAACAGCACAGGTGCTCCCCACGGAGACGTACTTGGTCGGATAAATCCCATATCCATCAGTTTCTGTAATTGCGTCTTCAACTCTTGCAACTCAAGAGGAGCCATTCTATACGGTGTTCTGGCAATCGGGGCAGTCCCTGGTAACACCTCGATGGTGAACTCGACTTCCCTATCTGGAGGGACAGTGGTGAGTTCTTGTGGAAATACATCCGTATATTTTGATACTATAGGTACTTGGTTGATTTGTGTCTCAATAGTGGGTTTGTTAATTACAAACGCCAAGTACCCTTGAGCCCCTCTAGTGATCGCTTTCTCGCTTTCATTCTGAAATGATTGGGGTAATCGTAACTCGTGCCCTTCCCGAAATTTCCACTTCGGGTTTTCCGGGTCCACATAGCTTAATGGACTTGTTATGGCAGTCCATTTGTGCATGGTGTGCAGATAACAAGTTCATTCCCAATATCACGTCGTATTCGGATATAGGTAATAAGATCAAATCGGCAGGAAAGTTTATCTCATCAATCTTAACTTCGCATACATTATAGATAATATCTATTATCTGACTTGCACCCATAGGAGTTGACAGTTCTAGACATATAGGCATATGTTCCATGCATGCAAGCAGTTTGTGTACAAAAGGCGTTGCGACAAATGAATGCATTGATCCAGGGTCGAATAGTATTTTAGCGTAGTGGTTAGATACTAGAAGCGTACCTTCCACCACGTCTTTGCCTCCAGGACCTCATGTCCCGAGTGCAAATGCTCGAGCAGGCATCCCGTCTATTACCCTGGCCATTGCCCGCCTGGGCCGCATTTTTGTTTGGTTCGGTCCTCGTATTTTCGAGCAATCTTTTTCACTTGTGCTGACATTCGCCACAACAAGCGCAAACACATTCCTTGTTTACGCGAACAGTCATTGGTAGTATGTCCCCGGTTTCGTCAATGTGCACACACTTGACCCGCTTTCCTTAGATCGTCCCTTCCCTTTATCTGTCTTATTAACTGGTCCCTTCTGAAACTTAGCAGGCTATTTGGATGGTTGTCCCATAGCTATTCTCTTGAGACTGTTTGATGGCCTACTCTGCTGAATCATCCCAATACGGTTCGATCCCGACTCGATGCTTGAGAGCCGCTTTATCGGGCCGAGTAGGTTGTCGATTCAACGATCAACGATTGTTTTTGAAGTTCCAGCTTCAATCCTCGAGTGAACTTGTAAAGTTTATCCTCTTCGGGACTGATTGTCCCAAGAGCATACTTGGACAATCGATGAAATTCGGACTCATACTGAGCTACAAACATGTTCCCCTACCTCAATCTATGGAATTCATTCCGGCGCGCCTCTTTCACAACCTGTGGAATGTACTATTCATTGAACTCGGCCAAGAAATTTCCCCATGTTCAGCTACAGTGGCCCTGTTCCCACCTTCTTTCAATCGCCCTCCACGAGTCTCTAGCGGCCGATTCAG
Organism: Rehmannia glutinosa; assembly: GCA_016081115.2. Lineage (NCBI taxonomy): Eukaryota > Viridiplantae > Streptophyta > Magnoliopsida > Lamiales > Orobanchaceae > Rehmannia > Rehmannia glutinosa. The sequence goes on from CM071924.1 coordinate 39,037,649, forward strand.
CATTTAAATACGGCGAGTGTGACTTTCTCGCTCATCCGAATATTGAGAGCATTGAAGATATTTTCCAATTTCTCTATCCATTCTTCTCGCTTTAAATCATCCGGCTCTCCTAAGAAAGGTGGGTCGAACCGTAGAAATTGCTCCAACGTGCGATCGTTCGCCTCTCTGGCGAGTTCGGGGGCACGGTGTTGAGGCTCTTCTTGTTGCCTCATGAAAACCAGTATTTGTTGTAGCGCCTGCGCAATCAAGTTGTCTCCTGCAGCAGGTGGAGGAGGCGGTGGTAATTCAGGGGAGAGTACTCGGTCCCTGGTACGTCGTCATCCCCTCGGGGAACGCGGCGAGGTCTCCCATGTCCACGATGTTCGGCCATTCTGTATCTTGAAGTGTTAGTTGCGATCCACGAGTAAATGAATACAATAATTATTCGCGTAAAGCAAGTTATATCGTAGGGAAAGTAACAACAAACACAAGACACTGAATAAATAGCAAAAGGCATATCCATTAATGTAAAACTTGAATACACCCATGAAGTACAACACTAGTAATACCGAGTCAAAGATACATTTGAACCAAAGTACAACTGAATCTAATACAACAGAAAGTAAGGTACAACAATGGAATAAGCGTCTACAACAACGAAAGTACAAATTGTCAATCAAGCTAACTAATCAGTGAGATCACCATCATCGTCACTCGCAGCTATGTCCATAATCGGGATGGTCGGACTGAGGTGGCGCCTCGACCTCAGGCCAATCAACGAAATCCAACCACTGCTCGAATCTCTGTGCATCATAAAGTGGAGCAGCCTCAAGTGCCTCAGGCTCTCCGACCTCGACTAGATCCTCCTCAGGATCCTCCTCGGGGTCCTCCTCAGGGTCTTCTTCAGCGTCGGGTACGGGCTCCACCTTGGGTGGTGGTAATGGCTGTGCATTAGCCGCCAGCAGCGTCTCTCCGAGCTAGGGCTGTGTAAGGTCCTCTATCACCGTCATCATCGCTTGATGAGGGTCTCTCCAAGATCTCAACGGTGTCGCGATATATGCGGGCATCAATGTCCCACTTTCGCGGCCATCACTTGCTCTCTTCATTTTATCTTGCATATTATCCAGCGCTCTGGATATTCTCAGATCGATCCTCCCGCGCCCGTATGGTGTTGTCGCGGTCCTTAATGATAGTGGTCAACTCGCTCTTTTCATTTGGCTCCTTGCCAAGCATCGTGTTAAGTCCCCACATACCGGGCGCTCCTCGGATAGCTCGAGGTCGCCGAATACTCTCCGGTGCCGGTGAATCATAAGTGCTCGGTAGTACTCCCGCTCAAAGACGGGCATGAAAAACGCCCCACCAAGAAAGGTGGCGGCTCCATCTCGATCAAACAAAACTAAGGCGGATCACCAAAGGTAAAGGAAAGATAAGGAGAGAATAAGGAAAGAATGAACAAAGAAAGTCAAGAATCAACTAAGTCAAGACAAGTATGACTATAGAACCTCAAAATATGCGTTCTAACTTAGTTTCAATCTCAATAATATGGTTCTATGCCAAATTGAAATTGATTTCACACTTAATGAGTCAAGTCGCAGATTACCCAACACGGACCAAGGGTCCTACTTGGGTTAGCTCGGTGTAAGTTTCCATCTTACTAGCCGAGCTCGATACCACTCTAATGTCACGCCCCAAACGGGATGCGATTTACGATCCACAACTTAAATACAAATAAACCAAAGTTTGCAGCGAATATCAATGAAAACCCAAAGAAAAGAGTCAAATAGCGGTGGAAATAAAAGAACATAGGTACAAATTACAACTTACAGTCCCACAATTATCTGAATTACATCCCCGAAAATCAATCAAAGATAACAACTTAATAGTCAAAGGGTCCTACGCCCTTCAATTACAGACCGAAATGAAAAGAAAATAAAATAGTCCAACAACAATAACAAGAAACGAGTCCATCAACAACAACAATAGGTAGTGAGTCCAACAGACGGGGTACAAGGGCTCAATCCGTAGTAAGTTCAGCATCTTCAACGAAGTCCTCATCTAAAGGTTAGAAAACAGGTGAGGATGAGACAGAAATCTCAGTGGATGGGGTGATCGTGTGCAAGTGTGGCGCAATATATAGTTAAAGCGAGAAAATAGTTATATGAAAACGCGTGATATATGATGCATGAATTCACACACAGTCCACAAGCGTCGTGATAAAATATTTAAATAATATACTTATACGATTTAAGAAAACGATTCGTGGTCACACAAACACTATGTGAATCGGGCAAGACAGTAGATTGCGTGCGGAATGTAACACCAATCCTATGCAAGACAAATAATGGTTGCGTCACGGATTTGTAGCGCCAACCAATGCAATACAAGTAGCGGTTGCGTGCACGGATTTGTAGCGCCAACCAAACGGGTCCGATTAACTCCGGAATCGTGTGGATCGCATAAACGATTTCTTCGTTCTTCCTTGTAACTCCCCGAGCAAGATGGTCCAAGACTGTCACCTTATCGCTCCATAGGCAAAGACAAAATCCACACTGGAGCTAGCAAGGCTCGGATTTGTCATAATCATAATTATACCTCAAGTACTACGACCCGCTTCCCTTGGACACTCCGTCCTCGATTTGCGGGATTAGGGACGATGGGGCGGAAGAGTGGAATAGCGGCCGAGCGCCGTTTCTATCCCCCGACGTATCCATTCCGATCGTGAGCTCGACACACCAAGTTGACTCAGGCAGGAAAGTAAATACAAGTTCATGTAGTCAATCGTGCAAATCGAATATTATTGATTCAGGGAAGCAGTTCAGGAAAGTTTTCGAAAAACGCGAGTGGCAATTATGGCGTTGGTAGAGTTATTGGATGAAGACGATTATCGGAAGGATAATCAACCTTCGATATCTTGAAAGATTAGGTGGAACAAAAGTCCCATTACAGATTCAAAATCGCTAGACGAGGAAGTCGTTCCGCGATCGGGTATTAATCGGTCTGGCCAAGGCGATCCGATAAGTCAAGGGGTTTTTGAGAAAATAAAATATTTTAATTAATAATTAAAGTCATAGGATCCAGGGTTGTTTTAGTAAAAGGAAAATAATTTGGGTTAGGTCCTTGATAAAAGAAAATTTACAATTAGTCCTGTTTTGTAAAAACTAATACCTTTGGGGTTAAAAATTGAATAAATAAATATCACGACCTTGAACAATTATGAGGTCAGTTTCTAAAGTCTCTAAATTGTTCAAAGATTTAGGTTTTTAAGGTTTTGAGGTCGAGTTTTTATAAAATTCTCACATTGGCCCCAAATTTGTAAAAATTGTCATTTCGGGCCCTTAGTTTAAAATAATTGGAACTCACAAACCGGAAGGGTTTTTAATGTGATTCTAGTTGGAAAAATTCACTAAGGTTAGTAGGATATTGGGACAAAAGCAGTTTTTAAAATAAATAAGTGTAGGTCCTTTAACTTTTGAAAATCTCATTTTTGTCCCATTTTGAAATAATTGCCTTTAAGGCTTTTAGGGGTCCAATTGTAATGAAATTTGAACCTTGGGTCCAAAATATAATTATGTTATAGTTAAATTAGTATTTCCAGGTGCATGGGCTGCATAAGTCCTGGAAATTTCATTTGGGCCCTCAACTTTAGTCTTTTACACTTTAGTCCCTCAATTTAGTAAAATTACTTTCCAAGCTCTAAACACTTGGATTTTTGGAATACATTTAAAATATGTCATTTCCAGTCCCTTAAGAGTGAAAATTTCAAATTTTGAAAGTAAGGTCTGCTACAGTTTCAAAAATTACAAAGTAGCCCACAAACTTCTAAAATTTTACAATATAGTCCTTGGGCTTTTAAAGGTTGATTTTATTTATCTTAAAACTCTTAAAACCTTATTAAAATGTCCAAAAGTCATTTTTGAACCTGAGTACAGTCCCAAAATTCGAAATTTGCAGAGGAGTCCATTAAATTTTATTTTTGCAATTTAGTCCACCAACTTTCTATTTTTGCATTTTTAAGTCCAAAATTGAAATTTAATCAATTATGCTCGACTTGTCCAGGTTATAAGTCATCCAAAACATGGATTTCAAAGATCATACACATGCATGTCCAAATCATACAAGAATTCATCAAATAGAACATTAAATTGTACATGCATGCACCTAAAGTTTAATAAATAGCAATTTTGAGCGACACTTGAGAAATTTCATGACTTGATACATAAAATTGACATGCAATACATAAATTATACATCTTAAGTGCTCATGATCAAAACTATACATGCATTTTAACAAAAGCATCTAGAAGTTGAAAGAATTTTTCCACCCACCTTAAAATTGGAAAATTGAGAAATAAAAAGGATAATTTCACAACTTTGGATGAGGTCACTTAGGTCAGCCCCTAAGTCAAGAAATATAAAAAATTTGGAGTTAGAAAAATGAGAGAAAAATTAAGGAGAAAAATAAGGAGATAAGAAAATTGGAAAGACTACACTTTATCTTGTGTAGTAGGTGATTTGAAACTAGTTGAAGCTTCAAATTTGGAAATTTTGGTTCAACTCCAAAATCACCTAAGGTCAGCCCCTATTTCTCAAGAATGAAAAAGGGGTGTTAAAATTTGAAAAAAATAGAAAGAAGAAGAAAGAAGGGTTCTAGTGTCCAATTCTTACCTTGTAGTCCAATTTTCTCTACTAATTATTCTTCAAGTCTTCAAATTTCACCACCATGCATGCATGTCTCCAAGTGGTCTTCTAAGTACCTCAAAATGCAAAATATAACTTAAATTAAAAGGAGAAGGTGATGAGTAGTAAGATATCAAGTTGAATTGAGCAAAGTGAAATTTATTACCTTGAGATAGGGGTGTTCGAATTTTTTGTTTTTAAGTAGGAAGATAGTTTGTTTTGATTTAGATGTTTGAAGAAAGAAAGAGTGTTTGATGATAGGAAGAAGATGTTCTTGAAGGTATGAAGGTAGGCTTGAAGATGTGAAGAACTTGTGTTTGAATATTTGAAGATGTGAAGAAGTGGTACTTGAAGATATGAAGAACTTATGTTTGGAGGTTTGAAGATGTGAAGAGTTGGTGTTTGAAGATTTGAAGATGTGAATGATTTTTAGAGAGAAGTTAGAGAGAAGGAGGAGAATTTGCTTGAGAATTAAAATGTGTTGGATGAAAATGAAATTTCTTGTAAAATTTTGGCCTAATGGCCGATTGCTAGGAGAGAGAGAGAGAGAGAGAGAGAAAAAATTTTGTTTAATTTGTGTCTTGAATGTTGCTTCTTGCATGGGAGACAAAATGCAAGTCAAAGGTATGGGCATGAAATGGGTTTGAATGGAATGTTGGGAAGACTCCAACATGTTGGGAAATTTAATAATAAAGAATTTATGTATAAGATGATGTGTATAATATTTGAATTAATGGTATAATTATACACAAGATGACTAATATGAGGTGTAAGTGTACAAGAGTTGGATGATATTTCTACTCCAAAAATCTCATCATGGTCGTCCACTATAGGGGCAAATTGGTAATTCCATATATTTTTTTTTTTGTCCCAAATTTGATGATAATAGTTGAAATATATCAATCTCCAAAATAATTAGTGATTTCCTTGATCACTTATAAGTCTCATAATCACTTATACTAAATCAAATTCTTAATTCTATAAGGTAAAAGTCTCTAAAATAAATAGTCTCTTAAAATTCTAAGGTGACTAATAAATACAAAAATAGTAATAATGATCAATCAAGTGATCATAAATGCAAAATAGAACTAATAATGATCATGATCACAAGTAATAAATAAAATGAAATAAATACAAAATATATATATTATTAATAATTACCCATCAAAGTGATTTGTGGTAAAATAGTCGATCAATACATAGACGACAAAAGGATCAATCATAGTTCGGAAAAATTGGGGGCTTCACACATGAAGCATTATATAAAGACAAATATAGGAATTAAAAATCCCTACCTCAACTGATATTTGTTAATCCTCGTAGAATATAAAAGTGATTATTCTAATCCTCTTGATTCTCGATTCTTGAATCTGATTTGTAGAGAAATGGGGTGAAGTTTGTAAAGGAAAATTTTCAATTATAGAGTTAAATTCTGGAATTTATAATTGAGAATTAAGTTCTTACATTAAAAATTATATCCCTTCACCTTTCATCTTATTTTCATTAAATTTGAGCCCTTATAAATTCATAACTTAAATTTTCATTAAAAAGAGACTAATTAAAATTATATTTTTCTGATTAATAAACTTATAATTCATATAATAATAATTGAAAAATACGGGATATTACAGTTCAACTAGACCAAATAGATCCATATGCAACAGATGTAATATCCTTGTTGAAGAAGGACTTGGCTTGTCCTTAAATGAAGATTTTATTTGCTTTCCCATCTGGCATGCATAACATACACTTTCTTTCTTGTACACTGAGTCTGGCAATCCTTCCACAAGATGACTCCTTGCAGGCTTGTTGATTGTCTTGAAGTTCAGATGACTCAGCTTCTTGTGCCACAGCCAACTTGATTCGGCTGTGCTCTTTGCTAGCAGACAAGTGCTTGATGTAGCAGTAGACCAATCTACCACATACATATTCTTCTGTCTTGATCCTTGCAACACTATTTCATTTGATTCAGCATCTTTGATCTGGCACACTCCCATATTAAATCCAACAATGTAGCCCTTGTCACATAGTTGGTTGATGCTTAACAAGTTTAAATTGAGGCCTTCAACATAAGCAACATCTGTGATTTCCAATCCATTCTTCTTGATGGATCCTGTGCCTTTGATTTCCCCTGGAGCTTCATTTCCTCCAAATATGACTTTTGCACCTCTAATCTCCTTGAATCTTGACAGGTTTTTCTTGTTTCCTGTCATATGTCCGGAACAACCACTATCCATGTACCAGGTTCCTTGGCACTCAGTTGTTCCTTGAACCTGCAATCAAGGAAATTAGTTTTTAGGTACCCATACTTGCCTGGGTCCTGAGGGGTTAGTGCTATAAGATGATCGAACCAACTTATACCCAAAGGACTTGACTCTAAGAGGTTGCCATCTATCAGTGTCATAATCATAGTGCACATTAGCAAATTGCTTGGAGGTTTTAGGTTCATACAACTGTCTCTTTTGTCTGTATGCCTGTGTGTGTGTTTTAACAACTGCTTTCTTGGGATAGTTGTGATATTTTTGAGTGTAATGCCTGGGTGCATATGTGTGCTGATAATAGCTCTTTTCCCTTTGAAATGACCTTTGCTGAGGTTTAGTTCTTTGCCATTTAGGCTGGTATACCATTGGTCTTTGCTGATATTTTACATTGTACCAATCAGCTTAGTCTGGATAGTTTCTACCATTCCCAACATGTGTATTTTTCTGATTAAACTTCTGGGGGTTTTGGTAGCTCTATTTGTTCTTCACAGAGTACTTTCTATTTGGAGTTTGATGAGGAACTCAGCTGGATTTTTTCTCAGCTGTCCTCTCAACATACTCAACTGGCTATTTTCCTTTTCCTTTATATCCAAGGCCAATTTGTTTGTGATTGTGCTTAGGAGTGAATGTGGGTGCAACATTTGGTGTTTTAGATTTTTGGGATGCTTCATTGCTTGAAGATCCTTTTTCCAAAATCACTCTTGGAGTTTGACTGTGCACAAAGGAATTGAATCATATTCCTGTCTTATCTCCACATTCCTTTTGACTCATGATAAGATCATCCAATGATTTGGATGCCTTTGTAAATGAGGCAATCACATTTTTGAGATCTTTTTTCCCGCTTTTCTATAGCAGCTACCTCTGCTATCATTTTGGCATTCTCAGCCTTCAGCTCTATGTTTTCAACAACTATGTGACTTAGAGTACTCAGCTCCTTAGTCAGCTGTGAGTTTTGGCTTTTGAGTTGGTTGTTTTCTTCATTTAGAAGTGTGTGTGAGGATTTAATATGCTCAAAATCTTTCATCATTTTGCCTAATGAATCATAAAGATCAGTGGGTGATGAAGTGTGTGTATCACAATCACTATCACTTAAATCTGAATGAGATGAGTTAGAGTGTACCTCATCTTCTTGGTCTGGTTGATCTTGTTCTTTAGCCATAAGACAGATCATGGCTTCTTCTTCAGAATCACTTGAGTAGTCAGCTTCACTACTCTCTGAGTCTGCTGCTTCTTTAGATTTAGTTGCCTCTGCCACCAACATGGCTTTCTTTCTTTTCTGTCTTCTTTCTCTCAAGACTTTTCTTTCTTCTTCATTCCTATATTTGTTGGTGGTGGATAGGAACAATCAATCGCAAAATGTCCTGGTTGTCTCAGGTTCCAACACATGTTCTCGACTCTTTGATCGCCTCTTTTCGTCCTTGGGTTATCGGCACTCTACGATATTCTACCCTTTGATGCTCGGCTCTCTTGGGTGGCCTATCTTCCTCGATCGAGAAGGAGTTGAATGTCTCCTGGAGGTTTCACCCTTGTTTCTTTTGTAGTTCTTATTAAATAACTTGTTGAATCTTTTAACCATTAGGGCAATTTCCTCCTGGTCTATGGCTTCCTTTCGTTCTCTCTTTCCATCCTTGACTATCGTCTGCACCGCCTGGGTACAGCTTGTCTCCTCTTGGTCTTTTCTTCTCAGCTCAAACTCATAGGCTTTGAGGTCTGAGAATAGCTCATGGTTGGATGTTCTTGACAGGTCCATTGAATGTCTCAGAGCCATAGTCTTCATTTCCCATTCAGCTGGGAGGCTCCTCAAGATCTTCATACACATTTCCTATTCCTTCCCAAGAGCTGAAAGCTCATTTGTGATTTCAGTGAATCTTGCAACCAGCTGATCCATAGATTCTCCTACAAACATTTTGAAATTTTCAAATTTTTGAACAGCAACAGACAATTTATTTTCTTTAATTTGCTATGATCCTTCGCAATTAAAGTTAGCTTATTCCAGATTTCTTTTGTTGTTTTGCAGGATTTGACTTTGTTGAACATTTCTTTGTCCAAAGTCTTGTAAAGTATGTCCTTGGCCACATTGTCCAAGTTGTATCTCCTCCTATCCTCATTAGTCCATTCAGTCCTTGGTTTTTCAACCATAACTGGTCTTTCCTCTGTAGCTTCTTCTCCTTCACGCATGCTCTTTTCTCTTCTGATTGTGTTCACTTTTAATATTTGCAGTGGCCCATCCTCTATTACGAACCACATTTCATTGTGTAGAGCAGATAGATGAGTCTGCATACGAATTTTCCAGTCATCAAATTCCTCAACAGTAAACATAGGAATGCGTGTCAAATTTACTTCCATGATAATAACTTTGCTAAAGAATGAAAGATTTTGGAAATGCAAGTGTTTAAAACCTTTTTGAAAAGATAGAGATCTAGTTCAGTAACCAGTGCGGAAGGCTCAATGAACCAACCGCTCTGATACCACTTGTAGGTCCCAAGGGGTGTGAGTAAGGTTTAGAAGGGGGGGTTGAATAAACCTTACAAACCTTTTTGATTTTAGTCCTTTTAAGATTATTACGAGTTAATTCAAAAAGCAGTTGTGTCCTTGAGGGACAACTAAATTGGTTATTCAGCAGAGTTAGCCACTCAACAGACTCGATAGAGCTGTTAATAGAATAACTCAGTTGTTTAACCTTAACTTTAACTTGGCTGTGTTGTTTTATCAACGGAAAACTTAACACCGTTTGAATTGTTTTAAACTTGTTTTAACACTTGATTTTTGCACTTGGTTATTACTCAGTTGGATAGCAAATATGAGTTTATCAGCAGGTATGATGTAAGTATGCAGAAATGTAAATGTGCTGAAAAATAAATGACACAATTAATTTTTATAATGGTTCGAAGATGGGGTAATTCTTCTAATCCTCTCTTCTCCAACTCCTGGAGAAATCTACTAAGCAGTGAACAGTCTAGAGACAGCCTTGGTCACACAGTTGGCTTCTCTTCCGACTCAGCTTCTTCACAGTATTTGCCTTTGCTACTTGACTCACTTTCTCAAGCTCTTGGATTTGATCACGAAGCCCTCCAAAGAACTTGAATCTGGTTCGACCTTGAACCTTCCTACAATCCTCCTTGGAAAGTAGACCCCTTTTGATTCTTCAAAAGTTTCCTCTTCAACAGATTTGAAGTTGTCTTTCCTTCACAGCTTGTGTTGGATCGATTTCCTTCGAGTTCCAGGCTTGAGGATTTGCTTGAATATACTTGAGAATATTTCATGTTAATAGCTTGAATATTGCTTGCTTGTTCATGGTTCAGGTAACCTTTTCTCAATGAATTTCCTCAGCCTTTTATAGTGAACTTTTGAAATTTTGCCCGTTGAAGGCTTAGGCTTATTTCAAAAGTCACTTGTGTTCGTTGGCTTGTCTTGTTGCAGTCCTTGATGTTGACATTTCCTCGTATTTAATGTCTTGCAAAGATTGCGGCAAAGATTTTCGACACTCAGTGCGATCTTCCCATTGGTTTGTTCCTTTTGCACATAACTGGAACTAACACTTTATCTCTGGTAACTCTAAAATGTTACCATTCTGAGCAAAAATTCTTGACTTTCATCAACGGATCTCATTCGATTGTTTTGACTTGATCTAAGATATTTTATTCTCCGGTGACTTGAGTTAGCTTCAATCCTTGGATGACTCATCCGTCACTTCAACTTGAGACTCGCTTCTTTAGTTGACTTAGTGACTCTTCACACACATTGGTGATTCATAGCTGATACACCTTGATCGAGTTCTTGACTTCCCTTTCTTAGCCATACTCAACCTGTCTCGCAATGAGTCTTCACTTGATCTTGATTGACTTCTTGTATTTCCAAGCGTAGTAACTTGAAATGCTTTTTTTACATTGTCTATTACAATGTAAATTACAAGAAAAATGGGGTGCCAACTTTCTAGTATAAGTTTTACATGGCATCCATCAAAATTTATATATATATATATATATATAACACATAGAATCTGGTCACATATGGCATAAAACCAATCATTTCAAATGTTTTAAAACTTCATGCATGCATACAATTTCTAAAGCGAAAACATATATTGTTTCGAACACATGCGTGATTGAAAATTCTAGAACATTGAAATACAAAATATAATACACACGTTTAAGCGTAAGAAAAAATTTCGTCTTAAATTTATGGGGATATATTACGTGTAATATTATATTCGGGAATTAAAATAGGAAAACTTACTTGGATTTTAGAAAAATGAAATGCAGAAAATATGGAAATTTAGACCGAGGCTAGAGTTCGACTTTTCGTCTTTAAGATGAATTGTCTCGCCATCGTGCCCCACGGTTCACTAGCAAACGCCTCCAGAAGAGACAATGGTCTACTCTTGCTAACACTCCAAACAACAAGAGACGAACTTTGAATGTTTTGTAATATCCCCTTTTTATTGAAATTTTTTGACATAATGATTTTTATATATTGCGAAAGGTCTCAGTGAAACAACACAACTCTTAGACACACCTTTTCATCCCTAGAGTTTCTATGAAGAGTTGCACCCTTTGAATTGCAACTACTAAGCGTTTTTATGAAGAGTTGCATTCTTTGGAATGCGACTACATTTGTACTAATGACAAATAATAGTCTAGATGCATTTTGAACATAAAATTCATCCACAAATTTCATCTAGATTCATGGTGCAGAATGGAATACTAAAGTTTCACTTTTACCTCAATTTGTCACCTTTAGCCAATAATTTTTCATTCACCCGGAAATATTATTTTGAGTTCAGATATATTTCTAACATTTGGATTATGTAATACACTTTACTCCTCCTCATAAACAAAATCATTTCAACTACTCCACTTAGATTTATAAACTATTACAATTATCCTCTTACATTTAACACATAATTAAATCTTAAAGGATTTATTCTAAGTTTCAAACATCTCTGGATTATACTTTTTAAATAACCCAAATCTCATGGATATTTTTGTAATTATCCCAGGTTACCAATATTACTTCAACTAGTAATAGTGAAGACTTTTATTTCCCACTAACATTAAAAATGACACGAAATGTTTTATAGTAAAATTTAGTGAACGACGATAAAGCTATATATATATATATATAATAGCAGAAGTTCGAAACAATAAATTTTCCGCTCTTTTTATTTCTTATATTAGGAAATAATTATAAATGGTATTCATACATTACATATGTGTATAAATTGGAAAACTATTATAAGAAAAATGTTGTAATTATATAAATTAGGAAAATATTATAAGAAAATATCGTAAATAGTATTCCTACTTTATATGTATATAAATTAGGAAAATAGTATAAATGATATTCCTATTTTATATGTATAAAAATTAGAAAAGAGTTATAAATGGTATTCCTACTTTATACCAAAAGTGAGTCTATACTATCCATTCTATCGATATATAATATATAGATTTTAAAAATTATAAATTGTCTTTGACTATAATTAATATTAGTATCACTATACATCAGTTCTATTCATAGACAAAAACTTATATGAGACCGTCTCACGGGTCCAAATAAGTGAGACGGATACTTACCCAAGTTCACTTTACAATCTTGACAAACAAACCGGTGGCAATTTGTAAATATGAGGGAATGAGAGCTAATGTTGACTTACGTGACTGGCCCACGAAGGAATAGTTGGATACATGGCTAAAACACAGCACAACCACTTTTCAAAGCTTTACAATGAGAAAAGCATTAATAATTAAAAAAAAGGCATGGCCTGGGCATTTCTATTATCTAGATTCTTAGTGTATTGTTGTCTTTATTTCTTTGTTAATTTCTTGAAATAATAAAATGGCCCTGCGGCCAATAGCATGGTAAGTTCTTTTTATATTCTAATAACTGTGGAATACAATACCATTTTGTTTTTATAAATTTTCAATAATATTTAAAATAATTATATTTTCTTTAACAAGCTAATTACAACATATTAAAGTTTAATATATTATATAAGATACATATCAAGAACGCTTACCTACAATTTAAAATTTTAATATTATTTATTATTTTCTTTAAACACTACAAGAAATTAGAGAAAACATGACGATAAAATTCGTCATATAAATGTCATTTTTCGTCACTAAAGTTATTAGGTGACGAAATTTGAGCGTCATAATGATCGTCACTGTAGCCCCGTGGTAAAAGGTATAGGTGACGATATTTCCGAGTTCGTCATGAAATATTTAATCTTTGATGACGCTAACGACCAGTGTCATCATTTATATTATTTTTTGTGACGCCTAACTCGTCACTTCAATTATCAAATTTTTGTCACTCAAATTTTTAGTTTGTCACCAAAAGTAATATTTTAAATGACGAATATATATTTTGTCATCCAAACATTAGATTTTGGTGACGAAAATGATTAGATTGCCAAATTAATCAAATTTTAATGACGCTTTTAATGTCACAATAGCATTAACTAATTCGTCATATATATTATAATTTGTCATAAAAGAGATATTTTATAGTTACACAATATTGATCGTCACTTAATGACTATATATATAGTGACAAAACAACGTGTCACAAAAAGTAATATTCCATGACACGACATTCATTGTCACCAAAATATTCTAAAATATGATGACATGTTTTGTCACGAAATAATTAACATTACATGACAAAATTGATTAGTGTCACTAATCGTGTAAGATTTGTGATGAACCGATTCGTCATAAAAGAAGTATATGGTGACAAAATATTTCATCACTAGATAGTTTTATATGGTGACACACAAATCATCATAAATGACTCATTTTGGGTGACAAATTTAAAATATATATAGGACGATACAAGCCGTTATAAAAAGACTATTTTTAATGACCAATTTTATATTATCACTAAATGGATATGTATGGTGACGTCTAAGTTCATTGTGAAAAACAATAGTTTCAGTTACAAAATAGATCAGTGTCACCAATTGATTTTTATATGACGACATAAATAGTCATTAAATGTGGCATTGAAGACTATATATCTATATATGTGATATATTAATTTGTCATATTTTATCATTTACATTGCATAAAAATAAAATAAAATCCCATGATGAGAAAATTCATTATTGACTTTCCACGTACATATTGTTAATACTTCGATTCAAAGATACATAAATTTGCTACAATATAATATTATATTACAAATGCAATTTAAAAGTCAAATAAGCATGAAAAATAAAAAGAACCAACATGTTTAAGTAGAAAGTGATTATTTATCAATATAAGAAAAATGCTAAAATATCCAACTTTCAAATGGAAATTATAAATCTACTTGAAAAATATTCGAAAATGAAACATTAGACATCTAAACCCAAACAATACTCATAGAAATATAAACCATATGTCCCCAAAAATCTTATTTTGAAGCTTCGATATTATCCCCACTTGCCCATTGTTTGATCACGTCCTCTTTTCTTAGAGTTGGAAGTCGTCCATATCTGCACATTTAAAAACTGTTATAAAATAATACATACATCATTAGTTCGATTCAATAACTATATTGTAAAAGTTAGCATGCATATAATGCTCTGCAAATCATCTTCACTAGATGCAGAAAATTGATTCAGATGAAATGAACATCAGAAAAATAGTAAATTATGCTTTTTTTAACCTTAGTTTTTCTAAAAATTAAATTAACCTTGTACAGTGGTAATAATCAAGGATATAGCAGTTAGGACAAAAAAATTACTTGAGAAAGACTTTCATTAAATCCATCAACATATTGCGAATGAAAAGAGACATTCCCACATCACCTTTTACCAGCAATATTAAATACATATATAGTTCTGTTCATTGACTTTCACATTTGATGAACACATCCAAGAGACATGCATAAAAGCAGAAATAATTACCAAGTAATCAGATATTAAGAATCACAGTAGACTGAAACCATGTGTCTAATCCCAAGTCTACCTTAATAATTCTAAAGTGGTAAAATGGGTTTCCCTGCAATATTAAATACATATTTATTTATTTTTAATGCGAAATTCTGTTTTGTAAAAATAATAAAAAAAATCCAATACATTAAATTTTTTCTGTAACTAGAATCAACGCCAGTTTAGTGAATTACACCTTTAGCTGAGTACTCTTCTCTTGAATCATGACGGACATTTTATTCCTTTAGCTTAGTACTCTCCAATACATCAAATTCTTATTTTCTATAAAAATAAAAAGTTACTATAAATAATTTAATTTAATTTTAATAAATAATATATAGGAATTTTCCATTACAACATAAACATTTTTTTATTTATTTATAGTTTTAACTCAAATACTTTTTTTAATTCCAATATTCTTATAAATAAAAACACCCACCCACCATCTCTGGATTCCTTTCCCCCATCTTAACCACTACCACCATCACCACTAGCAATCTCCACCAATCACATGTCTACTTTTTGTTCTTATTTGTATTCTTCAACCCTCCCCACCATTTTGCAGTCACAGCCATTTGCAGCAAAATGTATGTCATATTCTGCTCCTTATGAGGGGAGGCGGTGAAGATTCTCTATTGAAAAGGGTCGTTTTCACCATTTAAGATCATATAGATGAGAAATGGGTTGGAGGAGAAAGAGAAAATAATGATATAACAGAAGCAGATTGGAGGAAAGAGAAGGTAGAGGAGTCCTATAAGGAATAGTTGAATTTATGTTAAAATGGGAAGAAAAGCAACTCTAGCTTTAAAAATTGAGAAACAGAAACAAAAACAGTAACATAAGCAATTTTTGTAAAAAAGTTTGCCAACCAATCACAAGATATATCAAGAGTCATTCCTGTTATTTCAAAGCTGAGTACTAGTACTCGACATAGAACTTTCAAAAAATTATATGTCAAAGCTCAGCCCCAACAACATGCATATGAATGAATGCAATTCTTTTTCTTCTCAATTTCAGGTTCATGAAAATTTCATAGTAGCAAAGCAAATAAACAACCTAAGTTTGAAGATTGTATACCATTCCAAATTCACTAATATCATCAAGCAACAATAAATAAAGAAATGTATACCTGCGATATCATTTGCTTCAGATGATGTATCTTGAATGTCCTCAATTGATTGAATTTCAGGACTTTGAGTTGATTGAACTTCAGGGTTTGGCATGTGCTCATTGGTGGGATTTGTTGCAGTAGTTTCACCTCTATGAATGGAACCAACGTTCGTTTCAATTGTAACCAATGCCTCATTTGCACCATCCGAATCCACATTTGCACCATCCGAAGCCACATTTGCTTCGTTGAGAATTGTTTGGGATACTTTTTGGTTTCAATTTGCGAGCTCTTGGAACCATTTTTAATAACTCTACAGGAAAATAATTAATTTCATAAGTAAATGAGTTCATACAAAATGCTAAAGAAAATCACTTGTTGTCACAAGAACAATCTTAACAAAATGAGGTCATGAAAACATCATTCTGATAACATCATATGAATTGTAACAAAAAAATCTATTGTGCAGATAAACAAAATTAGATCTTTTTTTATACCAAAAACGATAGTTGATATATAACTCAAAGCAAACCATGTACAAATCGTAGCCACTAGCCAATACACACTACCATGACTACATCACAGTCATACAGGAAAAGAAAACAGACGCATAGAATCTGCAAAATACCAAACAACACCACGAAAAAGGTGCACAAAAACCCACCAAAAAAAAAAAAAAAACTGAAAACAAGCTGATGTTCTAGGCAATTACAGACACAAACAAAAGACAGAATAAAAACACATGGAAATTGCCTAGCCATCAAGCTTGCTGAACTTAGTCCACAACAAAAGACAATTAAAATGGACAACATTGCATTTGCACCTTATCAACATAAATATATGTCAAATGGATTAATATTATCACATACTACATATTATTTAAATGCATGCATTAGACATCAAAAATCCATCCATATCTAGATCCATCACTTCCACAAATTTCCAACCATTAAACAAAATTATGTTTGAGTATATATACTTCAAAAAGCTATAAAACAAGTAATATTTTGACTTAAGTACCATGACTTCAAAGCACAAGACTAAGACCTGAATATACAATGAAAATTTAAAGAATCAAGACTGCAAATTAGATAATGTTGTTTAGCATATGATTTGATTGTAAGCTAGTAGAGCTTAACTAACATCAAACTAATTAATTCAAACATTGAATTAGGAAACTCCTACACAATTATCACACGTCAAAACGATGTAGTGAATGCTTGTTACTGAATCCAAGGTCCCTAGCCCACATCCAGATCGATAGAAAAAATGCAGTAAAATTAAAGCCCAAAATCACAATCTTCTAACTATTATTTTACCAACTCACAAAAATTATGCCATTCACCTAAGGCCTGATCAACTGTCTCTTTTTCAAATTTAATCACCTTTTGAAAAACAAAGGGGGAAGACAACATCGACAAACTCGATATCGCAGGCATTCGAGGTTACTATAAATGGTTAAAGAAAATAATTTTTATCCTCATTATCCTATGGTACAAAACGATTTTACTCATCAATTTATAAGGTGTATTTGGAACACAAAATTGGCAAACTATCTTTTCACATCAAAGCCACAAACTTCTTCCAAATCACATAGCAACATACATTATACACGTAAACAAGTAGCAATATCAGTCATAAACGAAAGGTGTTTGTGATATTGGGGAAGGGAGGAGACACTACCAGTATTGTTACTTGAAAAAACCGCAGATTAACCAGAAGAGAAGGGAACGAATGGAACTAGGAGGGAACTGATATTTTGATATATTGTTAACCTAATCTTTAATATATACATGACCGAAATAAAAAAGGGAGAGATGGAGAGAGTTACGGTAATTGAGAATCCTTGTATTTATCTACCTTAATTAGTTAAGAATATACCTTAATTGAATTGCATTAAGCGCCAAAACAATACAAAAAATTTCCGCCTAATATTGTTTTGTTGTGATCAAATCTTTTTTTTATTATTTATTTATATATCTATTTATTATATGCAATTATTCCCATCAAATCGAAAATATCAGAATATAGGATTAAAATTTTTTTTGCACCAAAATATATGATTAAACATTAATTATATCTAAAACTAAATTTTTATTTTGTCAAATTGCTATGGAAATTAAAAAAGAAATTAAACTAAACATACCTCTCTGTTCTTCAAGAGCAGGGCATTGGTGACAAAATACACCATATTCTAGTGAAGGGGGCGAGGGATGGCTCCAATTTTCAAACTGGGTGTAGTCTCCTCATAGGCAGAATGGCATGGTGCAAACCCGTTACTGGATTTCGGCTTGAATGGCAGCAAGTGGTGTGTGGCTGTTCGGTGACGGAAACGGAGGTGGCCTTTGATTTTGTTGGGACATTGATGATTTAGATTCATTTTCTGATTCCTCTTTCGATTCAACTGGTTGTCAGATGTAAAAGAATTTTGAGAGAAGAGAAGGTTAAGATGGTTCAGTGGTTCTCGAACTGGAGGTGGTAGGGAAATGGATCCTCTCCATTTAGGGGTGTAAATTTAAGATTTGCGTTTGGGAGAAAAGACATGTACAGCATCTATACATACACTTTATATATATGTATGTGTATGACAAAGATAGGTGTATGTATGACGCATGCGCGTTTTCTTTTCTCTCCAAACGCACAAGAAATTTACCCCCCTAAATGGAGAGGATCCATGTTCGAGGTGGTAGTGGAGGTTGAGAGATTGAGAATTGATAGAAAATTTTCTATTTGGATTTATTAATTAATATTAACTTTGGACCAGACTTAGGAAATAGATAGTGTATGTTAGGGATGATTTATCTTTCAATTACCTGGTCGTCAGATGTAAACCAAAATAAGTATATAATATTCAAAATTATATTTATAAATAATATTGAATAATTTTCACATTACTTTGAAGAATATAAAATTATCAAAATATAGTACTATTCTATTATACGGATAATTATAATATGACTACTAAATATTTTATTTCAAAATACAGAGTATTTAAGGGTGCTTCGAAATATTGTGTCTACCCTATACTGGAAAAATACCAAGCTACTCGATATTTAATTCGAGATTGATCGTTAAAAGCTCGTTTGAGCTTCGTTCATTAACATAACAAACCAAATTTTAACATATTTCTATTTGATAAGAATATAAAGCTCGGCTCGACTCGATTAATTAAAAAACATAGAATATGTGTAAAAATATCAAGTTGCAAGCTCGAGCTCGTTTGGTGTTTAGCTCGACTAAAGTTCGGTCGAGCTCGATTCAATAAATAATCAAACTAAGCTCAAACCAAGGGCGGAGCCAGGAAAAAAAATGGGGTGGGCCGATACATGAAATCGGGGGTTGGGCCGATACACGAAAATCATATAAATTAGAATTAATTTTTTTTAAAAAAATTAAAAAAATGGGGGGCCGGGGCCTGGAGTGGCCCCCTATCTACGCCCTTGGCTCAAACACAATGTTAAATTTCGATTAAATTCATAAATAAGCTTGGACAATACTATATTCAGCTTAAAAACAAATATTTTTGTAAAGAATATTTTAGTCAATACTGTTTTCCAAAATAATTTACAAAAGTAATGTATAAAGTGAAATGTCAAAAAATTTAGTCAAAAAATGCCAAGTAGAAAATCGTCTCTTTCAAAATTCGGCATTTAGATAGCTCATGTTTTCTTGAAGCCATTTATATATCTTTATATATATAGATATATAATATCGTTATATAAAATTGGTAATTCTAATTTGATTTTAATGTCTTTCGAAAAATAAGCTTTTGCTACTGACAAAAAATAAAACAAAAGTCGAACAATGCAAAAAAAATAAACAAAACAAGGTTTAGTTGAACACAATATCTTGTAAGGAGAAAAACACGCACAATTAGAGATATTAAACGGGTCGCGACCTGTTGGTTCGGACCATTTAAAGCGAAAAAAAAAGGTTAGGGCCGAATTATTTTGGTGCGTATAAATCCTGGCCTTTTTAGCTTGGATCGTTTAACCCAAAGCCCGTTAGGACTAATCCGAAGGTTAACCAGGCTAACCCGAAACCCATCATTTTTATATTTCAAAAATAAATATTATTCCAATATTATATATCTACTTTATTACCTATTACTAGTAAATATATTTTTAAAATTCACATATCTCTCATCTTTAAGTCTTTAACTTTACCAAAGAAGCTATGTTCCTCAATAAAATTATTTCTCAAGAAAATATCATGAAGTTTGATTAGATTATTTAGGATATAAATTATATTTCTAAATGGGATGCTAAATCTAATTTTACAATTTTGTTATTACAATATAATTATAAACTATGCATGATTTTCTTTTACAATGAATATAACAACTTCAAGTGTTATATATATACTCAAGTTTAAAAAATTTAGATTTAAATATATAATTTTGAAAAAGCCATATTAGTAATTTCCGAAAAAGATATTAATTTTTCACATTCTATAAGGGTATATAATGCTAGCTTTTATTATTATAGTTTCATTTTTAAAATTTAGATCATAAAATATTTAATTTTATAATCATGCTAATGCAATGTAATGAGAAACAATGCATGACTTTTTTATGATGAATACTTTAACTTAAAATGTTAAACGTAAATGTTATATATGTCCAAATTTAAAAATTTAGATTTAAATATTTAATTTTGAATTTTTGACTTGTAGCCTAATAGTGGCCCGTTTAGTCAAAAGCCCGCTAGGGTTAGGGTTAGGTTATGTTGCCAGTCCGTTTAATACTGGCTCATTTAGCCCAAAGACCATTTTGCCCAAAGCCCGCTAAGGCTGACCCGAAACCGTCGGGATAGTCCGTTTAACATCTATACACACAATGCACTAGGCTGGTCGACTTATTTTTATAAGCATGTATTATTTGTTTATATATCCTGAAAACTATATTAAACCTTTTCAAAAATAAAAAAACTATATTAAACCATTACTTTTAAGTCTTAACTTTTCCATCAAAAAAAAAAAAAAAAAAAAAGGTCTAACTTGTCTCCGTTATCGAACTTCCAGAAAGAATAATCTTATAGTCCCTTCCTTCACGAGCTGCTTATCAAGGTACACATCTCCTCCAGAAAAAAAGGTATACATCTCTGGCTCTCTCTCGAGCCACCAACACCAATTCGCCAGAGTCCTGGAATCACCACCCAGGCGTCCACCAGCGGCAAATTCCACTTCGACGTCAATTACTCTGTCCGCTGCTTATCAAGGTTTCGAGAAGGTAAATCAGAATTTGATTTGGTTAATCACTTATATGTGGTGTTGTGGTTTATGTCATATGAGTTCAATTTTAATGTCTCACTTGTTCAATTTCAATATTCCATGATTCAATTTATTTTTCGTTAAAATATATAGAAGACACAACTTGATTGCGCACCAAGTGATTGCGATAATGTTCAACCCGATTTTAATGAATTTCCTGGTAGGGTTGGTAAGATAATACGTTTTGCCTTGGTATCCTATTTGTTGACACTGTGTTGGTGGCTTGGTGCACTTTGGTAGGACCTGTATTCTTTTCTAGTGAGTGCTCTTGCTCCCTCTCTTTGTTGGTGTGGCTGGCTCGGTTCATGGGTGATTTTCAAGACAATATCAATTTATGTGAACAATTCATATGGCATCCAACATAATAAAACTAAATACAAAGGTTTCAAACATAGAAAAAAGGGATAGCAGCAACAAGTGAATAAGTTAAAATATTGAGAGCACCATTTTCATGATTTTATCACTATGTATTCACGGTGATAAGTTCAGAGGGATAGGGGATTGATTCTAAGTGAATAAGTTCAGTTGCATTATTAAAGCTAGTCAAACAAAACACTGAAAACAGTGTTGTCTTCTGAAATGTTAGTTTCACTTGGAAAGACCAAGAACCTCGCTTTTAAAACGAAAACTCTGGTACAAATAAAAACAAAATTGTGATGAATTAAGTAAAAGCAGTCACCAATATCAATCTATTCTTATGGTAGACATTAAAACCATGTATATTCACTGGCTGGTATGAGATTGATGCATTTGCAAGTTCCGATATGCATATGGATATAGGTTCATAAGTTTCTGTTAGTTGAGAGAGGGCACTAAAAAGTTAATGCAAGTCTGATTCTAGTTGTAATATTCTAGTCTTCTTAGTTTCCCTATTTTTCGCCAAATCTTCTATTTCAAACACTACTCTTTAATATTTCGAACCGCGAACCACTAGCAAGACCGGTTTTTTCACTGGTCCGGTTTTTAAAACACTGATGAGATTGATGCAAAACAAAACTCCATTTCATTACTGCAACTTCTCTCCACAAAGGCATACTCTCAATTAAAGTAATGATTAAGATGCATTAATCAAAACAAAAAATATTAAATTAAAATTGTGCAGTTTGAGAAAAAAACACTTATGTAGCTAAAATTTGCATCTTCCCAAGTATACAAGATTACAACTCAAAATGAACCTACCAGGGAATACATTTGATAATAATAAATTGCAGGACTGTAACTCAAAAAATGAACCAGGTGGTTATAATCTTGTTCATCATAAATTGCAGGATTGTAACTCAAAATGAACCTGCCATGGTTATAATCTCTTGTTCACGCATTAACTATAATTTCCTCAGTGTGAGTTATATAATCTTGTTCACGCCTGCTTTTTTCTTATAGTGCTTGCCCTGAAACGATTCTGGAATTCCGACAAAGAAAAGCTCAAAAGCAGAAACCTATTCGTAGATCAAGACCGAAGAAAGCAGACAAAAGGGCACAAATGGAAGAGATTGATAAAAAAACTCCAAGAAGTCAAGAACTGCTGCTTGAAATTGAACAAGAAGCAGTACGATGATTAATACTGTTAGTTTAGGAAAATTTGTGCGAGAGAAGATCCCTAATATTTCCCCTGTTGCTATTGATTATCAAAAGATGCACCTTAATGCCGAGTCAGAAAGCAGGAATGTAGAAAGCTCCGGTTCTGCTTCATATTCCACTGATAAGGAAGGGTGGTCATGTGTTGCTTTAATTTTTATATTTATTAGTGTATTGTAGATTGGTAATTGCACTCTGAAATTTGTAAAATGTGGCATACTGTTACACCACTTCTCTAGGGTGCATGTTTTTCTTGTTTTTGTGCTAAGTTAAGTGAAAAAGTGTGAGTTTTTCTCGTTTTTGTGCCATGAGGTAAGTGAGAATTCTTATGTACAATATTTCTATTATGGTTATGTTTGTTTCTAGTGAAAATTCTTATGTAACTTCTATTAAGAATATGATATTGTATGGTTTCTGTGTGAGAAGTGAAATTGCATTTGAATGGATGAAGGTTATATTTTAGGGATAATTACAAAAACACCCCTGAGATTTGGGATAATTACAAAGAAATCCAAACATGTTCCAAAATTACAAAAAATAGCTAAGCTATCTTTTCCCTTCTTGTACTGGGTAACCTTATGCAGGGTGTGCTTTTTGCACTCCCTTGATTTGCAGAAAGTCTTTTTTGTCTATGGAATGTTCACCATGGTTACGGCTTTGAAAAGTTTCTGAGAAACTGCTCCTGTAGTTGAAATTATAAGTTTTAAACAGAACATTCACTCCTTAGATAATGAATAAGCAAGTAAAAAGGGAGAGGAAAGTAATAACCGCTGTTCTAAAAATTCCCGCCTGGCTTGACTAGTCCTCGCCTAGGCGCTAGACTCTCCTTATCCGCCTATATGTTTTCTTCCGATTAAGCCCGCCTAACCCCACCGAGGTTCTGTCTAGGCGCTAGGCCCCAGCCTGCCGCCCCACTAGCGTCTAGTACTTTTTAGAACAGTGATAATAACCAAGTAAAAAAAGAGAGGAAACTAAAGCTATCTCCAAATATAAAGTAAAAAATATTTTGCCACAATATAAAATGGCGACAAATGCACGTTCATTGTTATTAAATATGTGTTTTCGTGACGAAATAATGGCGTCATTACTTTTTTGAAGAAATAAATGACAGAATATGATATTGTCATGAAAGAAAATATTTTCATCACTGTTAATCAATAAATTATGACATATATTTGACAAAATATTTTGCCACAATATAAAATGACGACAAATGCACATTCATTGTCACTAAATATGTGTTTCCGTGACGAAATAATGGTGTCATTACTTTTTTGAAGAAATAAATGACAAAATATGATATTGTCATGAAAGAAAATATTTTCGTCACTGTTAATTAACAAATTATGATAAGTATTTGACAAAATATTTTGCCACAATATAAAATAGCGACAAATGCACATTCATTGTCACTAAATATGTGTTTTCGTGATGAAAGAATGGGCGTCACTACATTTTTTAAGAAATAAATGACAAAATATGATATTGTCATGAAAGAAAATATTTTATGACATCAAATGGCTTCACGAATTATAATCTAATTGTCATTGAAAGATTTTCCTCCTAAATTTTGGTGCAAAATTCTGCCGTCTAAAATTACTATGACGGATTTCAATTAATCGTCATGGAATAAGAACAATAGTGACGACATATAGGATCAATAGTGGCGCACATAAATGGTGTCATAAAAAAGTAATTTTCATTGACAAAAATAAAATTCGTCACTGTTAGTTAACAAATTATGACAAAAGTTTATGCGTGGCAAAGAAATTCGTCATAAAATGTGTGTTTTCCTGTAGTGAAAATTGTTATTTTTTACTTTAAAACTATTACTTACTATTCACTTTGTATTCAAAAAGTATTACTTTATAATGGACAAGTATTACTTACTATATAATATAAAATTGTATATTATTTCTTTTAAAACTATTACTTTACTTTAAAATTATTACTTATTAATTCCTTTACTTGAACAATGCCATTTTTTTCTCAAAAAATATTACTTTATATATAAAATTATTACTTATTACATCTTTTTACATTCACCAGGTCTCTTGTTAGATGGTGTGAGACCGTGAGACGGTGACACATTTAGTATGACAAGCAATACTTTTAATGTAAAATGTGATACTTTGTCTAAATACGCTAATTTAAGTGTATTTCGACAAGTATCACTTTTTTCACTAAAAGTATCACCTTTTATGCTAAAAAGTATTACCGTCTCACGGGCTTTCACCTGTCTCACATAAGCATTACCCAAAATTTATTTTGGCATTTTTGTAAGTTTTAGGCTACATGCGGGTGTGATGATAATTTAAAAGTATTAGTTTTTTCTCGAAAAATATCACTTTTACTCGAAAAAGTATACGTTTCCAAAATAATTTTTCGAGGTACTTGACATAGTATCATTAGGGTAGTGTCAGTTTTGTTATATTAGATGGTGACATAGTATCACTTTAGACTTGAAAAGTATCATTTTTTACTCTGAAAAGTATACATTTTTAAAGTAATAAAAGTGATTATTTAAATGCAAAGTTATACATAATGTTGTTTAAGTATCACTTTTTATTAGTAAAAGTATTACTTTTACTCTAAAAAGTGTATGTTTTCAAAACAACAAATTGATATCACTAGTTTCTGAAAAGTATTAAAATTTCTCTAAACAGTATTAGTAGTTCCACTATAAAGTATTATTTTTTAGCCTGAAAAATATTAATATGCCTGAAAATATTTAGTTTTTCCCGAAATTCCATAATCTTCTGTATTTTCTCATGTTTCTCAACCCATCTCTCTCCTTATTTTCTACTTTCTTCTTCATTCACTCTAACAACCATTTTACATGATTTCTAATCGTCTTTCACAAACACACATGCAAATATATATGGCTCTGCGAATGCATGTTACAAGTTGTCTATTTGCTTTAATTAACGATCGAGATTGTCAAAATGCAATAGATCCTCTCAAAGTTCACAGATATCAGAGAAACACTACTGTATCAATTGCAATCTTGCAGAAAGGAAACAAAATGAGAGAGCATGTTTAATTACATTCAAGTTTCTAGTAATATTGATAAGCATGAATGGATATCCAATCGAAGATATAACAAATATAGGGAACGAAAATATTTGGTATGAGCTATCAATAATTTTTAAATGTTCAACAAGGGGAGGGAGAAAAGGAAGAAAGGGAAGAATGGAGAAAGCGAGAAATAGACGGAGAGCAACATATCTGATATTCTTTTTGGGTGGGAGTAGGTTGGGTATGAATCTGGGTTTGGGTATTGAGGACCCGTCTCACGGATTTAGATCCATGAGACCGTCTCACAAGAGACTCACTCCTATTCATATATATTACAATGATTATTATGTTGATTATATACATCATATCTTCATCAGATTTATATATATATATATATATATATATATATATATATAGGGATTGGTTCAAATAAGACCAATCCCTTTAGGTTAGTCCATAAGAACACTTATGGACTCTTCATTTAAAATTTTGGATTGTGTGGATTATTTTAGTTAATTTAGGCATATAAGGGTATAATTGTACTTTTATATTTAATTAGTTATGTTAATTGGACGGTTATTAGCTATTTTTAAGGAAACATAATCCTACCTTTTCATTCGATATTTATGGAGGAAAAATCATCAACTTCAAGCGTTTTTTTCAAAATTGATACTTCTTTCCGCCATATTTGTGAACAGTCGTTTTATTGTATACTTAGTTCAGTGGACTTGTATACTTAGGCATGTTTTATTGTATATTTAGTTCAGTGGATTTGTATACTTGGTTCAGTGGAATCGTATACTTAGTTATATTATATAAGTAGATTTGTAAGTAGTTTAGTGAATTTGTATACTTAGTTATGTGGATTTGTATACTTAGTTCAATGGAATTGTGTACTTAGTTATATAAGTAATTCAGTGTAATTGTATACTTAGTTAAATATTTCTGTATAGTTAGTATTATTTTAATGTATAGTTAGTTCAATGTAATTGTATACTTAGTTAAATGTTTCTGTATACTTGGTAAAATTTTAATGTACAGGTAGTTTAGTGTAATTGTATACTTAGTTAATTGTTTATGTATACTTAGTAATATTTTAATGTATAGTTAGTTTAGTGTAATTGTATACTTTTCATTAATTGTTGCACGATTTTGTTGTCATATTTGAATAATTTGCAGGTTCGAATGGGAAGGGAGAGAAAGGAAAGGTGAATCGCTTGATTATGGGGACGTGATCAATACAAAATCACATCCCTAATTTTTAGGAAGCGGTTACTATATTTAATTTCCTGAATTCCTATTTTATCCCTTCTGTTGTATACTTACTTATGAAATGTTGTATATATTGTAATATATCTTGGCCATTGATTTACTATTTGGATGGTGTAGATTTAGTCCTATGGACTAACCTAGGAGGGTGGTCTCACAGGATCCCCTATATATATATATAATGACAAACCTATTTCCAAATCTGTTTTCCCGTCTTTTTGCATTTGCTAAAAACGAAATTAGATATTTTTTAATGGATAATAAATTTTAAACAAAACAAACAATTATATCTTTAATTTTATTTATCTTAATTATGGTATACATTAACATTTTAATTTAGGTATGTATAATTAGTATTAAATAATATACATCTGAATTTGGAAAGATTTAAAATAAATAAAAAAAATAGTTTGTTGACCGATAATATTATAATTTATCATTAATTTTGTCCATTTTAATTTTGATATGCATTAACAATCTATTTTATATATGATTTATCGGTATTAAATATTGTATTAAATAAATTCCAAAAAGATCTAAACAAAAAATTTGAAGACGAATATGCATTATTGGCTCGATCTTCGTAATTGGACATGGAAGTCTCAATTTTTTTTCGTTGGTTTTTTTTTTATAGTTAAAACACATCTTTTGTATTAAAGGGAAAAAAATATAGAAATTTTGCTAAAAGAAAGGTTTGAACTCACAACCTCAATTGCAATAGGGATAAAAAATACAGCTCTAGTGCTGCCAGTAAAATTCAAACACTTATACATACAAGAGGAAGCACACAAACTGCTGGAGCAGCGAACTTTTTTCATTAAAAGATACAATGTTTAATTTACATATATATGTATATATATATATATATTGTAAACCATTAAGAAAAATATAAAAAAAATTCCGGGGGCGGGGGCCCAGTGCAGCGGCGCCGCCTTAACCGCCCCATAGACAGCTCTGAATTATTACGTATCATAGTGATAAAGAATGGCGCAAATTGTCTAGTGACAAAAAAGAAAATTGTTACTGATGCTCACCACTTCAATCATTAGTGATTTTAAAAAATATCGTCACAATATATGTATATTTAGTCACCATTTTACGATCGCCACTAAACGTTTCGTCACTACATATGCTTCTTTTTGGTAGTGATTAACCCCATATTAGAACTTAGGTACGTATCATCTTTCTTTAGGATAAAACTAATAGACAAACATTTACACTTGCTATGTACAATGTCTATATTAAAGTAGTGTCCACTGCTAATAAGTAACAACTCAAGAATAAATTCCATGTTTCGTCATGACAAGGAGGTATTTCAATTGAGTGTATTTTTTAAATCCTTTTTGCATACATTAGGTTCTCAAGGAATGACATACAGGTTCTTGAAATGAGTAAGAATGATGATCTTGGTAGTGATTACTATAACTTGTCGATGAACTATAGCGGGAGGCGATGGGCCGAAGATGGTGGCTGTCTGAAAAACCGGTTACCGGTGGCTGTTGTCGCACCACCAGTACTGAGAACTGGAAATCTGAAGTGGCTAACATGTCTCCGATGAGTCCCAGCTCAGGGCACTCACTCCACTCAGTGAGCCCCAATAGAATTGGCGAATCGGGATCGTGGTATCTACCAACTATGCACAAATCACATCCATATTGGTTGATGGACCTGATTACTCTTGTTGTTCCAATTGCATCTTTTACCCACTCTTCTTTGTAAGTGATCCTTTCATTTCCAATGGTTTTGGCCCTGAACTGATTTACCAGCTCTATCTCTGTCTCCATAGTACTGGTTTCGGTTTCTTCATCAGATATCCCATGATCGCATGGCCTAATCCACACGAACATGAGGCTTATTTGTGGATTTTCGATGAACCTGGTGCAAAATGCGAGGGCCTCACAATCATCCAAACCACCCAGGAATAGAAGAGAGATTTGGAACAATCTTGGTTGGCCTCCCATGGCTACTGCCCCACGGTCGACTAGGATCCCCACAGAACAAGGGGACTTTGTGATGACATTTTGGTTCACCATTCTGATTGAAGGGGAGTTAGTTCCCACTCTATTATCAATAGTCCATTGTTTGTGAAAAGGGATTAACATAATGTTTGCATTCTGGTCTACGGCTAGTGTGCATATATCGTCGTGCATGCTGGCGTATGGTGCAATGGATGTGAAATGGCGAACCACCACGGATTCATGATTTCTCTGTGCAAATAAGTTGAATGCATTGGCAGCTTGTTTGGACCAGCTTCTTGAGGAAGTGAGCTTGCCTTTTCTGTTTGACTCTAGCACTGATGCTGCCCTGCCTTTAAGCTCTATCAGATTAAGGACAAAAATCGTAATAGGCCTGTTTCTCGTGGGGTTTGAGGCATCAAGGAGATTTATGATGGCGGGCACGTTATCTGCGTTGTGTATGCATACCAGCATGCGGAGATCATCGTTGGGATGATTGAGTAGAACAGAGTTGTTATGTTGGCCCAGGTACCTTGCCGACGGGTCATAGAGATGCCATATTAGAGGTCTTGCTAATCCTGTTACCATCAGCATTGATATTAACAGAATGGCATATGCTTCACTGCCTATTATCTGTACATGGTCAAATAATTAAGATTTCAATAAATTATGACGATAAAAGTAGGCCAGCCAATTAAGTTTAAGGCTTTTAAATAGATTAATTTACATACCCCTTCCTCCAACATGGTGATGTAGAGAGCAGCTTCAACTACACCTTTACAGCACATGATGAGAGCAAGAGTGACAGCATCTCTTTTAGGGAAATTGTAGTAAAGTGAGGGAATAAGTATTCCTGTAAACTTTGCTGTGTAACAAATGAAAATAACCAACACAAAGATAGGTCCAGAAACTCCACTTATGGTGAAGAGATCTATGCTCACACCACTGATCACAAACTTTGCTGGAAGAAGCAATTTAGTAGTTATAGTATCAAGCTTATTCACAAGTGAAGACCCTAAACTCGGTCCATCTGGAATAACCACACCCAATATAAAAGTCCCAAGCCCTGCTGGCTGTCCTATAACCTCAGCACCCATTCCACATATCAGGACTATCACAATTATCACTACAAATTGGAATTCTTTCATTTGTTGTCCCTCTGGCACACGTTCGGCTACTAGGATTATGATTGGACGAAAACCAAACACGATTATGAAGAGGAAGATAGCAGCCCACACGATGGACCATAAAACAGCCAAGCTCTCGCTAATTAAATAAACTGCCATCGAACCTAAAACCACCGAGAGTATATAGTTGCATATGTCACTGACAAGGGATGCCAATGTAGCTACCCGACCCACCTCTGAGTTAAGAATGTTAAGGTCGGCCAAAAGGCTGGTTATCACAGGAAACGAAGATACAGCATTTAAACATGCAACCAAAGTAAGGGATTGCTTAACTGAAGGCTCTAGCTCGATTAGTCCAGATATGATGAAAATGGTTGCTAAACCAACTGTAAGAGGAACTAGAAAACATGCAGCGCCAATTACCACAGCAGTTTTCTCTAACCGTTTCACCAAGGATACGTCAATCTGCACTCCTAGTATAAAGAGATACAACATGAGGCCTAGGTCTGCATATGTTTCCAGTATCATTGTTCCTCCTGGAGAAAACAACGTATCTCTGTAAGCATCTATGCGCCCAAGAAATGATCGACCCATAATGATGCCGCCCTGATTGAAAATGTATATTCATATCAAAACTACTGGAAATGTAACAACAGAGCATGAATAGAGATCAAAATCCATTTTATTTTAATTTCAATTAGTTTTCCTATGTGTACGGTTACAAGATCAATCAAGAATTGGAAATCTCTTGGTGTTGAGATGGAGAACAAGAAATAGAAAAGATTTATCGGACAACATCTTGTCTCTGAAAAACATGATTCTTGTGACATTTAATTTCCCACACTTGGAATAAATGTCCACATATTAATTTGCATTGTGTAATCCAAACAAAAAATGGAACATTACAGATTTGTATATATGCACTGGACATAAAACCAAATACAACGATGATCAAAGTAATTAATATGTAGCGTTAATTTTCCCAGAAATACCTAGAGGTCAAGGGTCTTACGATAAGCTGTGCACTGATGAGACCTTGTTTATAAGGTTTGATAAGGAACCAAATTAGGCTTGTGACGGCAGAAATGACAACAAATTGTATAAGCACAAGTGGTACAGTGAAGGCTGCAGGATTCCCACCAAACCATAAACACCCCTGTGAATTTGTCATATGAGTAAATTGGCACACCAGAGTTTCTTCACCATGTGCCCCTTGGACGTATCCTATAGAAGATAAAATGTGTTTCGACGACCACATTCTCATGACAGCACCAAATGAAATCAAAATAATTCAAATGAAATCAAAATAATTATGTTCCAAATTAAAATGGAGGAAGACAAAGAAATGTACAAGAGATATATCAATTATGCAGAAAAAGGAGAGAGAAAAAAAGGAGGAAGGTGAATACAAATTAATGAGAGAGAAGATGGAGTTTGTTTGTTTGTGTATTTGACTAGTTCCTCAAAGCAGAGGCCACTATTAAGGCTCGCTTAATTTTATAGTAAAGTTTGGACATGCAACAAGGATAACCACCCATGAGACGAGGAATTTAGTGCTGCTAGAATATAATTACATATCACATTTGAAATTGTTTCAAAAGTTGACATTACATTTTTCTCGCATTTGAATTGCTTCAAAAGTCGTGGAATGTTCCCCTTAATTTAGGAATATCATGACCACACCTTTTTTTTATGTTGAACTGAATCAGAAGGTAGTCTAAATACTTCCTTGAGTTTAAGAATATTAAACACATTATCCATCAAACATTAGATGTATGTACGCAGTACGCACACTTGGTGTAGGATAAATAATAGGTATTCCACTTTTAATAAAATAAGACACTTGGAATCTTGGATGATATATGGGATACTTATCTACCCCATATGTGGCATCTATAAGACGTTAACTAACCATGTCTTCCAAACAGCCCATATCCTTGAAATCTGTTAACTCATTATAATCATGAACATATTTGGGAAGGTGTCCTTAAATATATAAAGAATGATATTAAGATCCCACTACAAGAAAACAATCAAATTCCAACAAAAAATTCCAACGAAGTAGAAAATAGTTGGAATTTTTACAATTCCAACAGAAATTCCAATGTTACATTATATCGTTGGAAAATTCCAATGAAAATTCTAACGCTAAAGAAAACCGTTGGTATAAGTTGTTGGAATTTAAAATTCCAACGAAAATTCCAACATCACAACAATCCGTTGGAAAATTCCAACAATAATTCCAACGGTAATAAAATTGTTGGAATAAACCATTGGAAATATTGTTGGAATTTTAAAAATTCCAACAGAAATTCCATCGCTAAAACATATCATTGGAAAATTCCAACAAAAATTCCAACGGTAATCAAAATGTTGGAATTAATCATTGGAATTTCCGTTGGAGTTTTAAAATTCCAACGAAAATTCCAATGGTACAACAAGTTGTTGGAAAATTCCGTTGGAAACTCCAATACCGTTCGAAAATTTTAATAGAGGTTAAAAGATTTGATAGTATTATTCATATCAATAAAATGTATCGTCTCTTCTGGAGTCAATCATATTAAAACTACATAGTTAAACGTGCTTGACTTGGGACAAATTGATGATGGGTGACCTACTAGGAAGTTAAATTTATTAGACAATAAGATAAAATGATTGAATATTCCAATGGATATATACCATTGGAATTACCATTGGATTAAATTCCAATGGCATAACTCCATTGGAATAACCGTCTGGAGTTTTTTCCAACAATTTGACTAAATTCCAATGGTTTAACTATGTTGGAATTAGTGTTGGAAAATATGTTAGAGTTTTTTTTCCAACAGTTGTACATTCCAATGGATAAATACCGTTGGAAGTACCATTGGAATATTTTTCTATTGGAATTTCCATTGGAATTTTGCCATTCCAACGGCCATTTTACCAACGATGCATTTATTGTTGGAATTTCCGTTGGAACCGATAATTCCAACGGTAATTGGACAAATTCCAACAGATTTTTTCCGTTGGAATTTTCTTGTTTTCTTGTAGTGTCCCAAACTTATTAATCTCATTTTTCTGAAGAATACACCCTCTGAGATTACTACCTATATCTATAATAAAGGGAAAAAATGTAAAACAGAGTCAACCTCAGAGGGCTTTTTGCAATTTTTAAAAATCTCTAAATTTTTTTAATTAGCCCGAACCTCAGGGCGTTTTTTGTAATTATCCCTTCTTTTAATGATAATACTAAGCATAAATCTTAAACCATGGTACATCTTTGTTAGCTATATCAATTCATCTCCCACAACTTTGTCCACCTCATTGCCATTCACAATCAACAACAATATGTAAACTATCAAGTACATCACAAATGGCTATGTTATATGCATCTCTGTATCACTGTATGTAATAGCAGTTAGTATGCGCAAGTGGTTTAAAATCAAGTGTATCACGTTTTGGTACTGATCAATTTGAAATGAAAACGAGAAACTACAGCTCAATTAGAGATATAGTTTTTGTAATTATCAAAGATGGAGAGGAAGAGGAGGTGTGTGTAATTGAACCTTAACAAAAATACTAAAAAAGAGATAATTTTCATCTACGGAATGATTGGAAGGATGATACTTTTAATAGTTATAAACATTGAACATGATAACTCAGATCAAGTGGTTGTAAAGGTGCTAGTGAACAAATGTAATATGAAACCACTATGTTCCAATGCTTAATACCCTGTGGGCCAATATCTATTAGAGTAGGTGTACCGATAGTCTTTGTTGATTCAACCCCCCATTTGCTTCAATTAATAGAGAACCATTTGAGTTTGGAAACTCTCAGAAGCCTTCATGCACAAAACCAAGTAACATCATATTAGCTGTATAGTTAAAATAACAAAAAACTAACGACTTGTAATTAATCAATAAAGAGAAGTATCCTCAAAAGTTTTCAAATAATGCCGGATAATGGGAAAAGAAAGTGTTATTTCTTTGCAAGGAGTACTAAGAGGGAGGAACAATTCAAAGTATACACATATAGTGGCATAACAACAAACGAGAGTTTTAAGGATATAATCAATGACTCGAATCCTAACGTCAATACCTCATTTTTACCAACTCTGCATTCTTAAATGGTGACAATACACATACTCCATACGTGCTCCCATATCATTTGAGAATACATATGTAGAAAGTTAATTTGAACTGATATATAGACGGAATCTAAACAATAGAACAAACCCATATTTTTAGCATGCAAGCACGAGCGACCAAAAATAGAATAACATTCATGTAAACACCCACATGCCATAGTTTTAATTGGGCAATGCACATTAGTGTTAATGAGTCTAACCTTTCTCGTGCCACGATTTGTAGTCCGCCAATCGATTTTTATGGTTTTAATTTGTTTTAATGTGTTTGTAGAAAATCAACTATGTGGAGAAATGGTGATATCATTGTTGCATCCATATTGAGCACAAAAACCAGAAATTGTATTCAAGAGAAAAGCATAAAAAAGAGAGGTACGGTGTTGACTATTTATATTAGGAGAAGAAAAAAATCCGCTAAAACGTAATAACCAAAGTAGCACTTTTAAAGCAAACATAAAAGTGAAATATAAAAGTTGAAATCTAGATATCTCAACATCCCCCTTCAAGTTGGAGTTTAATGAACATCACTCAAACCCAACTTGGAAAGGAGAGATGAAACGGACCAGCCCTCAAAGCCTTGGTAAAAAGATCGCAAGTGGGAAGAGGAAGGAACTTTGACAGAGAAATAAACACAACTTTGTATTGGTTAGGAACTAACGGCAATCGATCTCCGGTGTTTAGTACGCTCATGGAACACCGGGTTTGCCACAATATGTAGAGCAGCCTGGTTGTCACAATAGAGAGAAATGGGAGTATGAACTTCAAGATGTAAATCCTTAGCCAAATAAGTAAGCCACTGAATCTCACAAACGGTGGAACCCTAGGCACGATACTCATCTTCGGCGGAGGAATGAGACACCGTTGTTTGTTTTTTTGTCTTCTATGAAATCAAACAAGACCCCAAAAAAATACAATAACCAGTAACAGACTTCCGAGAATCCTGACAAGTGGCCCAATCCGCATCTCTATAAGCCTGAAATGACAAAGAGCTGGTAGCAGGAAAGAATAGACCTTGAGATGGACAACCCTTGAGATATCTCAATAAATGGAGTGCAGCTTCCCAATGAGTGACACAAGGACTAGTGACAAACTGACTAAGTTGTTGGACGCAAAAAGTAATATCAGGTCGTGTGAGATTCAAATAGAGCAGCCTCCCAATCAACCTATGATACCTTTCCGGATCAGCAAAAAGAGGCCCAGAAGTTTCAGTGAGTTTTAGACCAGCTGGGAAGGGAGTGGTAGCTGGTTTACAGCCCAAAAGACCAGTATCAGAGAGGATATCCAATATATATTTCCTTTGATTCAAGTAACAACCAGTAGGAGTCCGTGCAATCTCCAAACCCATAAAATATTTGGCAACACCCAAGTCTTTGATGGTAAAAGTTGTGTCCAAGTATGATTTGAGATCCAAAATATCCTGAAGGTTAGAACCAATAACCAAAACATCATCTACATAGACTAAGAGAACCAGAAAAATATCCCCTGGATGTTTCACAAACAAGCAGGATTCATGGTCAGACTGAACAAAACCATAGGCAACCAATTTTGTACAAAATTCATGATTCCATTGCCGTGCGGCTTGTTTGAGCCCATAAAGACTCCATTTGAGGTGACAAACCTCATCAGGTTTAGCTTTGGAATAACCAGTAGGAGGATACATGAAAATATCCTCATCCAAATATCCATTCCAAAATGCGTTATTAATGTCTAACTGATGAAAAACCCACCCCTTAATAGTAGCAACAACCAATAACAACCTAACTATCACCAATTTAGTAACAGGGGAAAAACTTTCATGATAATCAACCCCATGGATTTGATGATACCCTTTAGCAACAAGTCGTGCCTTGTATCTATCCACTGTGCCATCAGGGTGCATTTTCACCTTATAAACCCACTTGCACCCTATGGCTTTCTTACCAGAGGGAAGGCTAGTAAGAGACCAAGTATTGTTAAGTTCAAGAGCCTCCAACTCTCTATCCATTACAACCACCCATTGAGGGTCCTTACTAGCCTGAGCATAGGTGGATAGTTCTTGGATATTATCAACATTAGCCAGAAATGACACATATGCATGATTAAAATTAGGAGAAACGTGATAAGGAAATGTGGAAATGGGGTAAGGGAAAGAAGGTGAGGCCTGAGTGAAGCTAGACAGAGCATCTGTAGTGTAATGAGTAGTCACATAATCCTTAAATTTTGCTGGGAGATGAATAGTTCTAGTGGCCTTCCTGAGAGCAATAGGCAAAGAATCATAGGAAGTGGCTGAAGGAATAATGGTGGTAGGTGAAGCTGCAGGGGAAATAACAGGAGAGGTTATAGGTGAGGAGGGATTGGAATCAGAGGAGAAAGGAGTAGGAAGAGGGAGACTATCAGCAGGAACAAAGTAGGAGGGGAATTCTGACTCATTAAAAGTGGCTTCCCTGGTAACTAAGAGCTTTTTTGTGGACAGATTAAAAAGTTTAAACCCCTTGAAGCCAGCATCATAACCCAAGAAAATGCATTTGTGAGCTCCAGAATCAAACTTAGATTTATGAGGTCTGATATTTGTTGCATAGGCCAAACACCCAAAGGGTTTTAAGAGAGAGTAATCAGGTGGATGCCCATATAAGAGTTCATAGGGTGATTTCCACTAGAGAAGGGAGCTAGGTAAGCTGTTGACAATGTAAGTGTATGTCAACAAAGAAAATGGCCAAAAATCTATAGGTAATTTGGACTGGAAAAGCAAGGCCCTAGCAGTGTCAAGGAGATGCATGTGCTTCCTCTCCACAACTCCATTCTGTTTCGGATGTAAGCACAACTTCTATGATGAACAATCCCATAAGAGTGGAATAAGGCAGCACAAGTATGATTGATGAATTAAGTGCCATTATCAGTTCTGAAAGCCTTAATGGTAACATGAAACTGATTTTGAACAAGTAAAATAAATCTTTTAAGTAGAGAAGGAACTTGAGATTTATGAGCCATGAGAAATGTCCATGTTGCTCTACTATGATCATCCACAATTGTAAGAAAGTAAGGAGTATGAAAGAAAGTATTGCCAGAATGAAAAGGTCCACATACATCCACATGAACAAGATCAAATAAAACAGGAGCACAAACATTTTTAATAGGGAAAGGATGTCTGTGTTGTTTAGACAAATGACATATCTCACAAGTTTTCAAGGATTGATTCAAAGTGTCAGTACAATATGATTTAAGAAAAGATAAATGTGCTAGAGTACTAGAAGAGGCATGTCCCACACTATTACAAGGAAAAAAAATGAACCAGCAGCAGCATCCTTGCTGAGAGAACAGGGAGGAGAACTAGAATGAAGGGGATAGGCAGGAGGATGTGTCTGCAACACATATAGCCTTCCAAAAGCCTTACCAATAGCAAGTGTTTGATTAGTCTTCAGGTCCTGTAAGAGACAGTGAGAGGGGTAAAAAATGCACTTGCAATTGGAAGACTGAGAAAGTTGTGCCACAGAGAGGAGGTTGTATTTAAAAGAGGGAACAAGTAAGACATCTGTCAAGGTGAGAGAGTGGAAAGTACAACTTGGCCTATATGAGTGACAAGCTTAGCTGAACCATCTAGCAAGAAAACCTTAACAATAGTGGAAATAGGGACCAGATTGGTTAACAAAGAAGATGAAATGCACATGTGCCTACTAGCTCCTATATCAAATATCCAAGACTGACCACCTAATTGCTCATAAGTACTCAATGCACAATTAAAGGCAGAAACAAGGCATATACCTGTACAGTTTGCAAAATGTGCATAACCATGCCCAACATCAGTGCTCGGAGTAGCCACAATAGCCATGTATTTGGCTATTCCCTGTTGAATGATGCTGCCAATATCTCCCAGGGAAGTTCCCTTGCCAGCTAAATCAACACCCTTCTTTTCTGCTTCTGTTTCAACCATATTAGTTGTAGGTCTTCCCCTTTGTTCTCTGGGCTTTCTATACCACTCCGGATAGCCATGAAGCTTGAAGCATTCTCCAATCTCATGCCCAGTCATGTGGCAATGTTTGCAACGCAATTTAGCCTTCTCCTCTTTAGTACGTCTTGGAATATCTCTATTTCTATCTCCCTGAAAGTTTGTAAATTGAGAGGAAACCGCTGAGGTTGTCCTCTTCCCAAACCAGAAAAATTTGCCAACATAGCTGCCCCCTCCAGACCATCAGGATAGGTTTGTTGTACAGTTCTCTGCCTCTCCACTCGCAATACCATTGAATAGGTTTTATTAATCTCAGGTAAAGGATCCATCAGTAAAATCTGGCTCCTAGTCTATTCAAATGACTCATTCGGTCCCATGAGAAACTGCATAAGTTTGATTTTCATATCATTTGCAACATTCTGCTTACTTTCCTCACAGTCACAAATGCGCATCGACACGAGATTACTATATTCATCCCACAACTTCTTCAATCTAGTAAAATAAGTCATAACAGAGGTCGTACCCTGGCTAATTCTACTTATTTCTCGCTGCAATTGATATAATCGTGGACCATTAAACTGTCCAAAACGTTGTTCAATCTCCAACCAAAGTTCTCTAGCCGATTTAGAATAAATGAAAGCTTTGACAATCTCACGTGAAATAGAATTTAAAATCCAGCTCATAACCATTAGATCTACTTTTTTCCATTGCTCAAAATCAGAAGAGTTAACATCTGGTGGAGAAATCTACCATTAATGAACCCCAATTTAGTCTTCGCACCCAACGCAATCAACATCGAATGCTTCCAAGGCAAGTAGTTGTTGCCCGAGAGCAAGTTCGTAACAAGGATTGAGCCTGGGTGATCGGAGCTATAGAGCTGGAGTGGATTCTCCTACTTCGCACCAACTGGAGTATCCTCCTCCTTCGCACCAACTTGATTAACCAGCTCACGAGTGAGCTTACTTCCAGATATTGAGCGATTCGCTGCGCCGTAGATCATCATGTTCCACGGCGGGAAGCTAGAATTGTAACCTGCTCGTAATACCATGTAGAAACTCAAGCTATATGGAGAAATGGTGATATCACTGTTGCATCCATATTGAGATCAAAAACCAGGAAATTGTATCCAGTAGAAAATCATAAAAAATAGAGGTACATTGTTCAGCTATTTATACTAGGGGAAGAAAAAACCCCGCTAAAACGTAATAACCAAAGTAGCACTTTTAAAGCAAACATAAAAGCTGAAATATAAAAGCTGAAATCTAGATATCTCAACAGTGTTATTTTGCCAAAAAAAATTAACTACACAATTCTGATAACCCATTATTAGTACATATTTTTCTACTTTATTTATGGGTTTTCTTATCATTAGCTCATCTTAATATTTTAATCCTTATCTTTAAAAAAAAAAAAAAAGGAACAAAACCCAAACTAACCACAATAAAAGATAAGCGCTTGAATCTATTTTTCACCATCCACTAAACAGCTGTATCAGTTTCTCGGCTTTTTCAAATTTCAATCCCTTATTTTCTTTGAAAATCAACAAGAATTCCAAGTAATTTGGTATTGTGAAGTAATTCTTGCCTTGGACTAATTCCTAGCTCCAATTTGTTCAAGACTTCAACAATATTCGCCCTACCATTGAATAAAATCAACAGCATTTGACACGTACTCAACATGTATTTTCAACATTAAAACATGTGAAGTTGACACTTTGTGACAAGATGGGAGATAATTTTTTTTTGCAAATTGTTTGATGATCTACATTGAAATTGATGTAGATTTTGTTATTGAAGAATTTTATGCTTCGAAATCTCGTCGAGCACAACTTCAATAAATACTGAAAAATTTATTATGCATGAACTTTATTGTACTGAAATTTCCTTACTTTCTAGCCCACCCCATCATCGATTCCTGGATCCGCCAATGAGCACCTAGTTTGTAAACATATTAATATGTGGGAATCAAGTTGCATCTTCTATCCAATTTAGCATTAATAGTGAAATAAAACTTTGGGGATGTAAACACCAAATGGAGAAAAATAGTATTTAATGTATATTTTACATGTATATTATATAAAATAATATAGTTTTATGTATTTAATATTATATTTAACATATATAATGACAATTTTTATCAACAATATGTATTTATAATACAAAATATAATATTAAAAAAAATTATTAATACTATAAAATATACGGAAAAATATAAAAATTAAAATTTTAAAATTCAACTCAAAATTGTATAATTAGGTTATAAAATAGGAAAAATGTCGAATACCCCCCCCCTCGCGAAAAGTTCAGGAGATTTGTTGCAGTGTTTTTTTATGGATATATACACAATTTCAACGGTTTCATTCGTCCTATTTTCCAAAATTCGAGAATTTTGATACTATGTCCTTTGATGTCCCGTCCCTTTGCTATTGGTTGCTAGTATATTTTACATGTATATTATATTTATGTACTTAATATTATATTTAACATATATAATGAGACAATATGTATTTATAATACAAAATATAATATTAAAAAATTATTAATACCACCCCGCCCCATTGCCATCCCTAGGTATTGAGACCCAGATGGATCCTAGCTAGATGGACAACCCGCCTAGATTTTTGTAATTGCATGCACTGGTATCATTTTTGTAATATTTTGAAGCAGTGTCATAGGATATCTGGACCGATGGTATTTTTGTAATATTAGGGGCCTTTTAAAAGTATTAGTTTTTCCCTTGAAAAGAATTAGTAGTACATGCATCTGAAAGATATTAATAATCCCCTTGAACAATATTTTTAGTATCTCTCATGGAAATATATTGATTTTTTGCCTCAAAGGTATTAATAATTCACCTAAAATGTATTAATTGTCCTCTTGAAAGTATTATGTAGTGACGAAATATTACACAACCCTCAAAAGTATTAGTTTTTCCCTTGAAAAGTATTAGCAATTCCTTGGAAAAGTATTAGTGCTCCCCTGGAAAAGTATTAGTAACCCTTGAGCAGTGTTTTTAGTAATCCTCATGAAAAGTATTGGTTTTTTTGCCTCAAAAGAATTAGTATTCCCCTTAAAACGTATTAATAATCTTATTGAAAGTATTATATTTTTCGATTAAAGGTATTTTAGTATTTCTCCTGAAAAAATATTAGTAATCCTCCTAAAAAGTATTAGCTAGTATCCCTCCTAAAAAGTATTAGCAGAGGCCAACGAATGTTATTGTTGTAGTATTAGTGGTTGCGTGGGTCAATAGGCTTAAGGGTGTGCAGTTCGATTAAACGGCGAACCAAACCGAATCGAAAATTCAGTTTGAACCGAAATCGAACCGAAAAATTCGGTTCGGTTTTCGAGTTTCATTTTTTTGGATTTCGGGTTTCGGTTCGGCTCGGTTTTGGAACTTCGGTTAATCGAACCGACCAAAAAACCAAAATGTTTTATATATATATATATACCATAAGTTGCTAACTTGAATAACAACTCTCATAAAAAAAGCAATTTTTCATTCTAAAAAATCGACAGAGACTGAGATCTGAAAATAACACAAAAAAAAAACACTTTTTTTGGTCAAGAAAAGCTTTTTTTTAAAACTTACCCTCAGTCCTCACTTCTAGGAGTGTTCGTTCGTCTGAGATCTCATGCAAAATACACAACTTGGTATGTCTGTTCATCTAATATGACCTAGTAAATTCATCTAACATGCCTCTAAAATTTGACCCAGTATGTCTGTTTGTTTTGCTTTTTTATTTTAAATACTTCGATCAGTTCGGTTTTTAACCGAAAAACCAAAATTTTGGCTTGGTTTTTAACCGAACCGAAATTAATAAATTCAGTTCGATTTCGGTTTGGGATTTTGGCCAACCAAAATTTCGGTTCGGTTTGGTTTGGCGGAATGAACACCCCTAAATAGGCGGATTGACCGTAGGCCGGGTTATAAGGAATTAGATATGTTAAAAACGATCGACGGAGACTAACACTGCTATTTATTGTCATACTGACACATGTTTCTTACGTAAATTTCCTTGTTTTTGTCTGATGTTACTCAAAAGTTCAGATCACTCCAATTCAAAAAAATTGATTATTTGATCGAATTTCTTCTCCGGAATTGATGATTAAGGCTTGATGAATATATCACTCAAAATAATTAAAAATAAATCTAGTAAGACTATTTTTTTGTTTGTAAAGGTAGTGTATTTTTTTTCGAAATTAGAAAATCTACTACGCAACTAGAAATTCGGGTGAGTTTTCTGCATTAGTTGAGGTTGAACTAGAGGAAGTGTTGAACACAAAAATGATAGACTCATTGGTTTTCGATGGAAATTAAATGCCAAAGATAACCAAATTAGAAAAACTGACGCACAACTGGATTACTAATTAAGTTTACTTCTCGAATTTGGGTTCTTGCTGAACATAATTATATGTTGAAGAAAATGTAATTTGTTAATTAGAAAATGTACCCTTGAAATAATAAAAAAAAATCAGCTAACTTTCAAAATTACAAAAATACCCTTGAGGCTTTATTTTGTCTAACATTTACCCCTTTCATAAGCAAAAAATATTTCAATATCCCTTGGGTATTTATTAAATATTACAATTTACCCCTTAATTTTATCACCTTTGAATAAAACCTTAGGGTTACGTTTTGTAATTTTAAATGTTAACTAGGTTTTTTGTAATTAGGTCGATCCTCAAGGATAATTTTTGTAACTATCCCAAATATAAATTTATAGAAAGTTATTTTTGTAAAATTTAAAATAAAGTTTAAAAATTGTGTAAATCATAACAATATGTAGTTAATGTATATTAAGGGGGCTGTTTTACAACTCTAATGACATGATAATTAATAAATATTTATATTACATAAGGATTACGATAATTCAGTCTAGGGAGTCGCTATTTGCACCCCCAAAATCTATTAATACACCCCCTTTCTTAATACACCCCTACCCTTCTTTAAAAACAACTTATTTACTTAATACACACCTCATAATTATCTTCAAGAAAAAATTTGCAATCCTTCTCACTAGTACTTGTTTTTTTTCATCTTCAAGAAAAATTGTTCATCTTGAAACAATCACATACACACTCTTAAAACCACATTTAAAAAAAGGAGAAATTGATGCAAAAGAAACCATTTGAATGTCGTATCATATCATTTTTTTCTACTCCTAATCTTAATTCTTAGAATGTTGACCGATTTTGAAGATTGAAACTGATGAAAATCATATGCTTTATAAATATCAAAGATAGTAGTTGTAGATTTAGGTTTAGATTTTGATTTTATTATTTGTTCATCTTTCTTGTTATGTATGGTTTGTATATTGGACATATATGTTCTCTGAAACAAATCACTTTATCATGAATTTGAACAGAATTACAGTTCCATTTTACTGTTAGGGTGTGTATTAAGTAAATGAATTGTTTTTAAAAAAAGGTAGGGGTGTATTAAGAAAGGGGGTGTATTAATAGGTTTTTGGGGTGTGAATAGCATCTCCCTTCAGTTTATTAATTCTTATTTACATTCGTGTGCATTTTAGAAAA
Source organism: Rehmannia glutinosa (assembly GCA_016081115.2). Lineage (NCBI taxonomy): Eukaryota > Viridiplantae > Streptophyta > Magnoliopsida > Lamiales > Orobanchaceae > Rehmannia > Rehmannia glutinosa. Next base: position 39,081,394 of record CM071924.1, read on the forward strand.
AAATAATTAGACAATTAGTCTTTTTTTTTCTTTTCATTTTATCGTGTAGAGTGGAGAAATGAATCACAGAATCAGCTCCCATCTGTCTCCATGTATTCCTCTTTCCACCATCATCATTGTGTGCCTTTGTGCATATTCCCCCAAATCTCCAAACCCTAAACCAAACCAAAGTTTAAAATCATCCATTTCAGACAGGATACTGATCCCAAACTCTTCAATTTGGGACAATTGCAAAATTGGAACAACTTAAAAAATCGGTGTGGAGATCTCGATGGGCTCCAAAGGTGGCTGTAGACACCTAAATTTTATTATCAAATATTGTCAAGTATCACAATCTTCAATCTTGGCCATCAAGACAAGATCAGGCAAATAATGAAGTGATTTACCAATATTTTGGTAAATAAATCAAGTCAAATCAAATCAAATCACAATCTTTTGATTATGGCAAGATATGCAAGACAAATCATGATCGGCCAATCAAATCGCCCCGTTTCATCCGACAATTATGGCAAGAATTCTCATCCTACACCTATAAATAGAGGCCCTCTTCATAATTCATAGACACAAAAAAAAGATCCTAGAGAAGAAGTCTAAGCAAGAGGCGAATTCTCTCAAATCAAGAAGTCCCAAATCCGAGGAAGTCCACGGTGTTCAAAGCGCGATTCAAGGTGTTCATCGCGGATTCGACTCAAATCCAGCGTTTAATTCGGGATTAAGCTGTCAAGCCCTCGAATTAACGTTATTCCGGCTCAAATTCAAGCTCGAAGGAGATCAAGTGACGAATCTACCTTCGAATATTCAAATATCATCTTGAAGAGAAGAATCAGAGGATCATTAGGAATTGTAATCCTTTTATTTCATTTGATTCAAATATATTTTATTTGTATTACTTTTTCTTGTTTATAATATTTACAGACGAGAAATTTGTGTTACAAATTTTGGCACGCCCGGTGGGACAGTTTCTACCTCTCATCTCTTCTCTTCATTAAAATCCTCAAAGTATCATGGTCAATCGCAAGGTGACAATAGTCAAAGCTGCTACATCAAACTCCTCAAACGCCACAAGTGGAAGTCTTGGCGTCATATCCAAGAAATTGCAAGCACCTTCGGAGATCACTCCCTTGCTCGGAATTGCTGAGGATGAATCACTTCAGGGCAATGCAAACAAAGATGTTGGAGGTCTGAAGGATACGTCTGCTTCATCAACTCCTCGCTCGGCGTCAAGTTACTCATTCACTTCAAACGTGGCGTCCGTCATGGTGATAAATGCTACAACTCTGGAGGAGCAAATTGCAAGCTTGACAAGGGCTATAGAGGGACTCACAAAGTATGTTCAAGATCGAGACTCCCAAATTATGAAGTTGATGGACAAAGTAGATAATGTTGATACAAGTCGTGTGATGGGCCAACAAGTTGAAACACATGATGAAGTCGAGACATCCATGAGGCAACAACCAAATGAAAAAGAGGAGTCTCCCGTAAAGGAGTTGCAAATCTCGTCGAGTTGATCAACTCAAGGAGTTCATTATGGGGACTATTAAAGACAAATTTGATGGAAGCTCCAAGTCAACTTCAACTTATGCCAAGCCATACAGTTCGAGAATTGATAATTTGAAGATGACTGGCTATCAACCCCCGAAGTTCCAACAATTTGATGGTAAGGCAATCAAAGCAACATATGGCTCACTTCATTGAGGCGTGCAATGATCTTTGGAACTTATGGAGATCACTTAGTGAAGCAATTTGTCCGATCTTTGAAGGGCCATGCATTTGATTGGTATACCGAGGCACTGGGGGCAAATTCAATTGTGATTGGGAAAAGCTAGAACGAGAGTTTCTTAACGTTTCTATAGCACACGGCGAACCGTTAGCATGATTGAACTCACAAATTCACGTCCAGTTGAATGAAGAGTCTGTCATCGACTACATCAATCGTTGGAGAAACTTAAGCCTCAACCGCAAAGATCAACCGTCGAAGCTTCGCAATTGAGATGTGCATCCAAGGAATGAATTGGGGTCTATGCTACATACTTGAGGATCAAGCCAAAAACTTTTGAAGAATTAGCCCACGTGCATATGCCATCGAGATAAGCATGAACGCCGATGATCAAGAATACCCAAGTAATATCAACGACGATGAAGGTGAAGAAGTGAGCATGGGGGCAATGAAAGTTGACTCTTAAAATTTCGACAAATAAAGCTCCTTGACAAGAGCTAAACGGTCCATATGGCTCCTAGATACGAGCATAAACTATCTAAATATGTTAAATAAATTCTTCTCAAATGCTCCTTGATAAGAGCCTAAACTATCAACAACACTCATTGACATGAGTATAAAAGGTCTATATCCCAAGTTCAAGTGAATACTCCTTGATACGAGTATAAACTATCAATATATCTCAAATCCGAATGAACACTCCTTGATACGAGTATAAACTATCAACATATATTAAACTCAAGTGAATACTCCTTGATACGAGTATAAACTATCAATATATCTTAAATTCAAATGATCACTCCTTGATACGAGTATAAACTATCAATATGTCTACAAATTCAAGAACTCCTTAACACGAGTATAAACTGTTTATAAATCTCAAATTCGAACGAATACTCCTTGACACGAGTATAAACTATTTACAAATCCAATTTCAAGTGAAGACTCCTTGATACGAGTATAAACTATCAATATATGTCAAGTTTAAATGAAGACTCCTTGACATGAGTATAAACTGTTTGCAAATCCAAATTCAAGTTCAAGAACTCCTTGATATGAGTATAAACTATCTACAAATTCAAGAGCTCCTTGATATGAGTATAAACTATCTATATGCTTCAAACTGAAATGATTTCGCGATTCATTCACTCTATGACATGTTGTCCGTGAACAAATCGCGAGGGGGCATTTGTAGACACCTAAATTTTATTACCAAATATTGTCAAGTATCACAATCTTCAATCTTGGCCATCCTGACAAGATCAGGCAAATAAGGAAGTGATTTACCAATATTTTGGTAAATAAATCAAGTCAAATCAAATCAAATCACAATCTTTTGATTATGGCAAGATATGCAAGACAAATCATGATCGGCCAATCAAATCGCCCCGTTTCATCCGACAATTATGGCAAGAATTCTCATCCTACACCTATAAATAGAGGCCCTCTTCATAATTCATAGACACAAAAAAAAGATCCTAGAGAAGAAGTCTAAGCAAGAGGCGAATTCTCTCAAATCAAGAAGTCCCAAACCCGAGGAAGTCCACGGTGTTCAAAGCGCGATTCAAGGCGTTCATCGCGGATTCGACTCAAATCCAGCGTTTAATTCGGGATTAAGCTATCAAGCCCTCGAATTAACGTTATTCCGGCTCAAATTCAAGCTCGAAGGAGATCAAGTGACGAATCTACCTTGAATATTCAAATATCATCTTGAAGAGAAGAATCGGAGGATCATTAGGAATTGTAATCCTTTTATTTCATTTGATTCAAATATATTTTATTTGTATTACTTTTTCTTGTTTATAATATTTACAGACGAGAAATTTGTGTTACAGTGGCTTTGGGCTGTCTAAGGAGTTTCGGTACATCGAGACGCTCGGTGATGATGCCTCATTTGGAGACATGGACACTGCCAAAATGACGCACAATGAATAGAAACAATGTATTTGGCCGTGTGTGAAAAGGAAAAGCGGCGGTAGATGGAGTATAATTTTTTTATCAGCGTTGATTGCTCTATGAGAAACATAGGTTTATTTTCTTATTTACTTTTCTTGGATTTACTTATATGGTTTAGTTTGGAACATGGTTAATGTTAATCCTATATTTTGATATTTTGGTTTGATGGCAACATTTATTTAATGATAAATAAATAAATAAATAAATAATTTAAAGATTTTGAGCCAACCCTAATATCGGCGGCCCAATTTTTTGTTTGGCGCTTAATTTTCAATCCAATTTTGGTAGATTTTTATCTAATTAAGATAGAGAAACACAAGGGTTCGTAACTCTCTCCATTTCTCTTTTTTTTCCTCTTGAGTCATACCTATCAAGGATTGAGTTAACAATATATCAAAGATATGACTTGCTTCTCCTTTCATCAATCTGCATTCTCTAATCAGTTTGGGTAATGTTCGTGTTCTTCACCTTTTCTCCATCGAATCCACTCATATGTTGTGTTATATATTGCTTTATATATAGATTTTGATTAATATTAAACATGGTAATTTATACATGTGTATGTGTATAAGAGATGAGTGTGTGCTACTATGGGAAGGAATCGAATTAACTTACAAGTCTATAATCGGGTATGTTTATAAAATTGATTGACTAATTTAGGTTTTCCATGCAAGGCATATGTAGATTGTATTGTATGATTTGATGAGGCTTGGAATAGGGGAAATATTAGGAGTCTAACAGAGCACGAAGAAGAGGTTAAGTGCCCTGTTACTGGAAAATGGGAAATTTTAGTAGTTTATCAATTGCATAATTGTATTGATTTGTAGAACACATAAGTTGTCAAAGTAATGAACTAAAGTTTTATTAAGATTGTTCCTGCGAAAACAAGGTATTTTCTTTACCATTTTGTATGAGCTCATTTACTAATGAAATTAACTGTATTCATGTAGAGTTTTAGAAATGGCTCTGGGAATTCGCAAGTTGATACCGAAAAGCATTCTAAACAACTCTCAACAAGGTCTCATAAATTACACTACCAAGGGTGCTTCATCTAATTCGACACCTCGTAGAAGTATTAGACGACTGTTTGATGAAGTCAATGTGGCATCTGATGGTGCAAGTGAGGTATTGTTAACAACTGGAAATTTGTGAATGATTATGGATTGTTAGGAAATTTATCTTGTAGATTTTGATGATACCATGTAAAACTTAAACTAGGAAGTTGGCACACCACTTTCCTTGTAATTTGTATTGTAATAGATAAAAATGGAAAAAGCCGTGAGTCAAGTCGGCCTATGCCAAGAAATACAAGAAGTCAACTACGGACTGGATTGAAGACTCTGATGTGTGTCAGCTGAGTATGGCCAAGAAAAAAGTCAAGGACTCGACTGAAGGAGTGTCAGCTGACGAACAACTGTAAGAAGTGTCAGTCAAGTCATCTCAAGAAGCCATGTTAGGAAATTTATCTTGTAGATTTTGATGATACCATGTAAAACTTAAACTAGAAAGTTGGCACCCCATTTTCCTTGTAATTTGCATTGTAATAGATAGGGCTGGAAAAGCTGAGTCAAGTCAGCTATGCCTGGAAATACAAGAAGTCAACTAGAGACTGAAGTGAAGACTCCACTGCGAGACAGCTGAGTATAGCAAAGAAGGAAAATCAAGAACTCGACTGAAGGTGTATCAGCTGTGAAACAGCTGTATGAAGAGTCAGTCAAGTCAACTCAAGAAGCCAAGTCTCAAGTTGATGTGACAGATGAGTCATCCAAGGATTGGAAGCTAACTCAAGTCACCTGGGGAATAAAAGACTGCAGTCAAGTCAAAACAACTGAATGAGATCCGTTGATGAAAGTCAAGAATGTTACTCAGAATGGTAACATGTTAAATTTGTCAGAGATAAAGTATTAGTTCCAGTTGTGTGCAAAAGGAACAAACCAATGGGAAGCACTGCACCAAGTGTCAGAAACGTTGCAATGCTGCAAGACATTAAATACGAGGAAATGTCAACATCAAGGACTTCAACAAGACAAGCCAACGAACACAAGTGACTTTTGAAATCAGCCTAACTCTTCAACGGGCAAAATTTCAAAAGTTCACTATAAAAGGCTGAGAAAATTCATTGAGAAAAGGTTACCTGAACCACGAACAAGCAAGCATTATTCAAGCTATTAACCTGCAAATACTCTCAAGAATATTCAAGCTAATCCTCAAGCCTGAAACTCGAAGGAAATCGATCCAACACAAGTTGTGAAGGAAAGACAACTTCAAATATATTGAAGAGTAAGTTTTTGAAGAATCAAAAGGGGTCTACTTTCTAAGGAGGATTGTAGGAAGGTTCAAGGTCGAACCAGTATCAAGTTATTGGAGGGCTTCGTGATCAAATCCAAGAGCTTGAGAAAGTGAGATGAAGTAGCAAGGCAGCTGCCCTGTGAAGAAGCTTAGTCGGAAGAGAAGCCAGTTGTGTGACCAAGGTTGTCTCTAGACTGTTGACCACTTTGTAAACATATCTATTACATAGTGGATTCCTCCAGGAGTTGGAGAAGAGAGGAATAGAAGAATTACCCCATCTTCGAACCTCTATAAAAACCAAATGTGTCATTTATTTTTTGGCACATTTACATTTCTGCATACTTACATCATATCTGTTGATAAACTCATATTTGCTATCCAACTGATTAATAACCAAGTGTTAAAATCAAGTGTTAAAATAAGTTTAAAACAATTCAAAGGGTGTTAAGTCTTCCGCTGATAAAACCAACACATCCACGTTAAAGTTCAGGTTAAACAGTTGAATTATTCTATCAACAGCTCTATCGAGTCTGTTGAGTGGCTAACTCTGCTGAATAACCAACTTAGTTGTCCCTCAAGGACACAGCTGTTTGAGTTAACTCTGTAATAATCTTAAAACGACTAAAATCGAAAAGTTGGTAAGATTTATTCAAACCCCCTTTAAACCTTACTCACACCCCTTGGGACCTACAAGTGGTATCAGAGCAGTTGGTTCATTGAGCCTTCCGTACTGGTTACTGAACTAGATCTCTATTTTTTCAAAAAGGTTTTAAACACTTGCATTTTCAAAATCTTTCATTTTTAGTAAAGTTATTATCATGGAAGCAAATTTGACACGCATTTTTATGTTCACTGTTGAATAATTTGATGATTGGAAAATTCGTATGCAGGCTCATATATCTGCTCTACACGATGAAATGTGGTTCGTAATAGAGGATGGGCCACTGCAAATATTGAAAGTGAACACGTACAGAAAAGAGAGCTGCTGCGGTGAAGGAGAAGAAGGCTGCGAGAGGAAAGACCAGCCATGGTTGAAAAACCAAGGACTGAATGGACTAATGAGGATAGGAGGAGATACAACTTGGACAATGTGGCCAAGGACATACTTTACAAGACTTTGGACAAATCGATGTTCAACAAAGTCAAATCCTGCAAAACAACAAAAGAAATATGGAATAAGCTAACCTTAATTTGCAAAGGATCTGAGCAAATTAAAGAAAACAAATTGTCTATTGTTGTTCAAAAATTTGAAAATTTCAAAATGTTTGCAGGTGAATCAATGGATCAGCTGGATGCAAGATTCACTGAAATCACAAATGAGCTTTCAGCTCTTGGGAAGGAATATACACAAAAGGAAATGTGTATGAAGATAGTAAGAAGCCTCCCAGCTGAATGGGAAATGAAGACTATGGCTCTAAGACATTCAATGGACCTCTCAAAAACATCCCACCATGAGCTATTCTCAGACCTCAAAACCTATGAGTTTGAGCTGAGAATAAAAGATCAAGAGGAAACAACTGTACCCCAGACAGCTGCGCTGATAGTCAAGGATGGAAAGAGAGCTGAACCAAAGGAAACCATAGACCAGGAGGAGATTGCCCTAATGGTTAAAAGATTCAACAAGTTCTTCAATAAGAACTATAAAAGAAACAAGGGTGAAACCTCTAGGAGACATTCAACTCCCTCTAAATCAATAGAAGATAGGCCGCCCAAGAGAGCTGAGCATCAAAGGGTAGAATATCAGAGAGCTAATAACCCAAGGACAGAAAGAGCTGATCAAAGAGCTGAGAACCTGTGTTGGAACTGCAGACAACCAGGACATTTTGCAGTTGATTGTTCCTATCCACCAGTCAACAAATATAGGAATGAAGAAGAAAGAAAAGTCTTCAGAGAAAGAAGACAGGAAAAGAAGAGAGCCATGTTGTTCGCCGAGAGGCACGAGACAACTAAGTCTAAAGAAGCAGCAGACTCGAAAGTAGTGAAGCTGACTACTCAAGTGATTCTGAAGAAGAAGCCATGATCTGTCTTATGGCTAAAGAACAAGATCAACCAGACCAAGAAGATGAGGTACACTCCAACTCATCTCATTCATATTCAAGTGATAGTGATTGTGATACCCACACTTCATCACCCACTGATCTTTATGATTCATTAGGCAAAATGATGAAAGATTTTGAGCACATTAAATCCACACACACACTTCTAAATGAGGAAAACAGCCAGCTCAAAAGCCAAAATTCACAGCTGACTAAGGAGCTAAGTACTCTAAGTCACATAGCTGTTGAGAACACAGAGCTGAAGGCTGAGAATGCCAAAATGATAGTAGAGATAGCTGCTATAGAAAAGAGGGAAAAAGATCTCAAAAATGTGATTGCCTAATTTACAAAGGCATCCAAATCATTGGATGAGCTTATCACAAGTCAAAAGGAATGTGGAGATAAGACAGGCATATGATTCAATTCCTTTGTGCACAATCAAACTCCAAGAGTGATTTTGGAAAAAGGATCTTCAAGCAATGAAGCATCCCAAAACCCAAAACACCAAATGTTGCACCCGCATTCACTCCTAAGCACAATCACAAACAATCTGGCCTTGGATATAAAGGGAAAGGAAAACAGCCGGTTGAGTATGCTGAGAGGACAGCTTAGAAGAAGTCCAGCCGAGTTCCTCAGCAAACTCCAAATAGAAAGTACTATGTGAAGAACAAACAGAGCTACCAAAAACCCCAGAAGTTTCATCAGAAAAACACACATGTTGGGAATGGTAGAAACTATCCAAACCAAGTTGATTGGTACAATGTAAAATATCAGCAAAGACCAATGGAATACAAGCCTAAATGGCAAAGACCTAAACCTCAACAAAGGTCATTCCAAATGGAAAAGAGCTATTATCAGCACACATATGCACCCAGGCACTACACTCAGAAATATCACAAAAATCCCAAGAAAACAGTTGCTAAAACAAACACACATGCATACAGACAAAAGGGACCAGATGTATGAACCTAAAACCCCAAGCAATTTGCTAATGTGCACTATGATTATGGCACTGATAGATGGCAACCTCTTAGAGTCAAGTCCTTTGGCTATAGGTTGGTTGGATCATCTTATAGCACTAACCGCTCAGGACCCAGGCAAGTATGGGTACCTAAAAACTAATTTCCTTGATTGCAGGTTCAAGGAACAACTGAGTGCCAAGGAACCTAGTACATGGATAGTGGTTGTTCCAGACATATGACAAGGAACAAGAAAAACCTGTCAATATTCAAGGAGATTAGAGGTGCAAAAGTCATATTTGGAGGAAATGAAGCTCTACGGGAAATCAAAGGCACATGATCTATCAAGAAGAATGGATTGGAAATCACAGATGTTGCTTATGTTGAAGGCCTCAACTTCAACCTGTTAAGCACCAGTCAACTTTGTGACAAGGGCTATAATGTTGGATTCAATATGGGAGTGTGCCAGATCAAAGATGTTGAATCAAATGAAATATGGCTGCAAGGATCAAGACAGAAGAATATGTATGTGGTAGATTGGTCTACTGCCACACCAAGCACTTGTTTGTTAGCAAAGAGCACAACTGAATCAAGTTGGCTGTGGCACAAGAAGTTGAGTCATCTGAACTTCAAGACAATCAACAAGCTTGCAATGAGTCATCTTGTGGAAGGATTGCCAGACTCAGTATACAAGAAAGAAAGTGTATGTGATGCATGCCAGATGGGAAAGCAAATAAAATCTTCATTCAAGGATAAACCAAGTCCTTCTTCAACAAGAATGTTACATTTGTTGTATATGGATCTATTTGGTCCAGTTGAACCAGCCAGCATAAGTGGAAACAAATACACCTCGTGGTGGTAGATGATTATTCAAGGTATACATGGACAATCTTCATGTGCAAAAAGAAGGAAACTTTGCAGAAGTTACCTCAGTTGATGAAAAGAGTTCAAAATGAAACGAGCCAAACCATTATAAAGATAAGGTCTGACAGAGGAATTGAGTTTGTCAATGGGATAATTACTCAGTATTGTGTTGAAAATGGTATTGCTCATAAGTTATCTGCAGTGAGAACTCCAATGAGAATGGAGAGCGAGAAAGAAGGAACAAAACTCTCAAGGAAGCTGCAAGGACCATGTTAGCTGAATCTGGATTGCCTAAGAGATTTTGGGCTGAAGCCATTAACACAACATGCTATACTCAAAATAGATGCATGATTAACAGGCAATTAACTAAGACTCCCTATGAAATTTGGACATGGAGAAAGCCAAATATTGGGTACTTCAAGATATTTGGATGTAAATGCTTCATCCACAACAATGGCAAGAATAATTTGAAGGCTTTTGATGCTAAAGCTGATGAAGGTATCTTTTTGGGATACTCAGCTGAGAGAAAAGCCTATAGAGTGTTGAACAAGAGGACTATGGTCACAGAAGAGTCTATCCATGTGGTTTTTGATGAACCTAATGTGAATGGAGAAGACACTGAAGAGTTAGCTGACAAGATGAATCAGTCAACTTTGCAGAAGAGTCCTTATGTTGAAGCTGAAATAAGAGCAATCAACACAGAAGAAGATGAGATAGCTGAATCTCAAAGACAGCTAGAAAGTCTACAACTAAATGAAGATGAAAGAGCTGTTTAAGACAACTTAACTGCGAGACGGTTGAATCCAGCTGACTTGCTCCAACCTGATGTGAGATGGCTGAGAGACCATCCACCAGAGTTAGTTATTGGACATGTAGGAGATGGCATAAGAACCAGATCCAGAGCACAGCATGAAGCAATGTTTACTTGTTTTATTTCCCAAATAGAGCCAAAAGATGTGTCACAGGCATTGGATGACACACATTGGATTCAAGCCATGCAAGAAGAGCTGAATCAGTTTAAAAGAATTAAGGTATGGGAATTGGTGCAAAGACCAACCCATCAAAATGTTATTGACATTAAATGGGTATTCAGAAACAAGATGAATGAGGAAGGATCTGTGGTGAGAAACAAAGCAATATTGGTAGCCAAAGGGTATTGCCAAGAAGAGGGAATAGATTTTGATGAAACCTTTGCTCCTGTTGCAAGATTAGAAGCAATAAGGATGTTTCTTGCCTATGATGCACATAAGAACTTCATTGTGTATCAAATGGATGTGAAGAGTGCATTTCTAAATGGACTGTTAGAGGAAGAAATCTATGTTGAATAACCTCCAGGTTTTGAGCAGAAGACTATTGGAGATAAGGTGTACAAGGTTAAGAAAGCATTATATGGATTGAAATAGGCACCAAGAGCATGGTATGATACATTGTCTCAATTTCTAACTGACAATGGATTCACCAAAGGCAAAGTGGACAGAACACTCTTCCGAATTCAAGATGGAGAGAGTATACTGCTTGTTCAAATATATGTGGATGACATCATTTATGGATCCACAAATAAAGAGCTGTGTGATAAGTTCTCAAACCTCATGCAAGGTAAATTCGAGATGAGCATGATGGGAGAACTGAACTTCTTTCTAGGACTTCAAGTCAAGCAATTGAAGGATGAAACCTTCATAAGTCAAACAAAATACACCAGAGATTTAATGAAGAAATTTGGTATGGAAGAGAAGTCTTCTGTGAAAATACCAATGAACACATCAGTCAAGATGAACATGGATGTAGATGGCAAGGCTGTAGATCAAACCAGATATAGAGCACTCATTGAATCTTTGCTCTACCTAACAGCCAGCAGGCCAGACATTACCTTTGCAGTAGGTGTATGTGAAAGATTTCAATCTGCCCCAAAGGAGAGCCACATGACTGCAGCTAAGAGAATCCTAAGATATTTGAAGGGATGCCAGGAAGTTGGCTTATGGTATCCAAAAGAAGGTGGATTCAAGCTTATTGGTTACTCAGACTTAGACTACACTGGATGTAGAGTTGACATGAAGAGTACTTTAGGTACATGCCAAATGCTTGGAAATACATTGGTTTCCTGGTTTAGCAAGAAGCAAAATTCGATAGCCACATCCACAACTGAAGCAGAGTACATAGTTGCGGGCAGCTGTTGTGCCCAAGTCTTATGGATGAGACAACAACTGAGAGATTATGAGATTGAAGAAAAAGAGATTCCAATTATGTGTGATAACACTAGTGCTATTGCCATCACTCAAAATCATGTGTTGCATTCAAGAACAAAGCACATTGATGTCAGATATCATTTTATAAGAGATCATGTTGAAAGACATCACTTTGGAATATATCTCAACTGATAAGCAGTTAGCTGACATATTCACTAAGCCTCTATGTGAATCAAGATTTGAAGAGCTTAAGAATGAGCTAGGGTTAATTGAGCTGAGTTAACACTCAGAAGAATCAATCAGCAGAGATAGTCAATGAGACAATTAGAAAAGACCAAGTCTCACAATTCAGCCAAGTGAAACAACCACGTCGGAAAGTCAGTTGTATCGAGTTAGCTGACAGCTGAGTCACTTAATAATAAGAGAAAAGCAGACTTAAGTCATATTTGATATAAGCTGGGTCATTTATGAACTAAGTGACAAAAACGCAGTCGTTTTAAATGAGCGGGAATGTTTGTAGGGATGACGTTAGCGTAATAATGATGGGTACAGAAAAAAGCTGCAAAGTAAGCATATGATTGGATATAAATGCTGCCGCATTAAATGCGAGGAATTAAATGCGGTTTTGACGTTCTAATCTGAGCCGTTGATCTCGATCAAAATTCAAAATCCGAAGACATGTCCTTTCATAACCCTTATATATACATTTTTTAGCCTTCTCTCTCACTTACAGAAACTGTTCATCTTCAAGCAAGGCAAAAGCAAGCTATACTTCTCTCTTGGAAACCCTAAGTACTCTCAAGCACGTTCGTCAGTTTTAATCGGTAAAATTTTCTAAAAATGCAACAAAGTTCGATTTCGTCAAGCTCTCCAAGCAAATACCCTCAAGATCATCAGTGGACTTCGAAGGAATGGTGAAGCAGGGTTCTGATGAAACCCTTGTTCTGAAAATCGCGGAGATGTTGGAAAAGTCTGGTCTCAAAGCTTTTCTAACTATGGAGTATTCCCACACCTACCTTGAGGAGGTAGCTCAATTTTGCATAAACTCGGAGGTGCAGGACAAAAGGATCAAGTCTTCTGTCCACCGTAAGGACATCATAATAAGTGCTAAGGACCTTACTGAGCATTGCTTGTTGCCGTCGGAAGGCATAAAGGAAATTCATGAAGCTGATGTAGACTTGGCTGCTGCGTGGAAAGAGATAGCCAAACCGGAGTGTGCTGCCAAGGTAGTCTACACAGCTGATAAGAAACTGCTGAAGGACGACTATCATAAGCTGATGGATGTCGTCTCCAAGTGTATTGATATGAATTTTGACAGCTTCAACCAGCTGTCAAAGACTAAGACGATCATCATGGCTGCGATCATGCAGGGCAAAAAAGTTAACTGGGCTGAGTTCGTGTACAACAGACTCTGCCTGAATGTGATGAACAAGACCTTTAAGGAGGATGGATCCTTTGGAGGATCACTTGGATATGGTCTTGTAATTGGCCACTTGATGGAAGTGAAAGGTGTTGCCCTTCGCCATGGCAAACCATTTCACGTGAATAAGAGGATGTTCCGGGCAAACCTCTCAGACGCCCAGAAGAGAGCTCATGCGAAGAGAGCTGACACAAGTGAGGGGGAATCAACTGACCACGAGGACACAACTACTACCTCTCCTCCAAAGAAGAAAGCTGCCCCTGCAGCTCCGAAGAAGAAGGCTGCCCCTGCAGCTAAGAAAAAGGATGCACCTGCCCCTGCAGTCGAGTCGCCTGCCCGTGCAGCCGAGTCCCCTGCCCCTGCAGCAGAGGCTGAGAAGGAAAAAGGATGCACCTGCCCCTGCAGTCGAGTCGCCTACCCGTGCAGCTGAGTCCCCTGCCACTGCAGCAGAGGCTGAGAAGGAACCCCAAATCCCTTCTCCAGCCATACGGAAGAAGAGGACTGCCAAGTCAAGGAAGGCAGCTCCCTCCAAGAAGGACACCCAAGTCCCCACCGGTGATGAAACCACTGAATCTGAACCAGAAGTTCCTCTGGTTCGTCCTAGAAAAAGAAGACTGGTTAGCGATCTGAATTGAGAAGACAGATGAATCGCAACTCAGTGGAGAAAGCATTCGAGACTACGACACTCGGGAAGTGCGAGTCTCTTGAGGTAATTGATGAATCGAGAAAGTCTCATGAGGACGATCATCGAGATACGATTGAAGACACAATCGTACGTCCCGATGAGATGAGGGAAGTAAAGCAGCAGAGACAATTGAACCTTCAGTTGAAAAGGTTGTCTCTCCACCGACCATAGATGCTGCTGAAGGTGAGGAGGAGCAGAGTCTCTTGTCTTCAATTCCTGAAAAATGAGGGCAAGAAGAAGAAGATGATGATGGCGATGTCATCATGTACTCTCCACTATATCCAGACATCCAGAGATGCCTACGAGAGTGGAGGGAATAGAAACTTGATCACTCAAGGGTGCAGTTTGCTCACCCTGAGTATATCGAAGAAGAAGAGGAATTGCTGCGATTTCTCGGAGTTACCACTGTGCTACAGGCCCTTGATGAAGAAAATTGCATGGATATTCTTCACATCATCAGGGAGAAAGAAATAGAGAAAGCAGCCGAGGAAGCAAAAACTCTTGAGAAGGCCAAGATGTGTGAGTTCACTGGTTCTCTCGATCATACTCATAGACATATTGATATGTTGTCGAGCGTGATGATGATATGGATCCCATCGATGCAAAGAGAGAAGTCGACATGCATCAGGCTCGAGGGAATCCAGCAACAGGGGCAACTATTTGAAGGACCAGGAGAGTCGTCTCAATCTCTCCTGAAGACCGATCCTCTGGGAGTGGCACAACACATTGCCTCAGTCGTTGCTGCAGCCACGTCCCCTGTTCAATCTGAGGATAGATCCAAGGGAACTGGCAATGACACTGGGATTTTGGGCACCCAAGTTGAGCCAACCCCTGAAGAAGGTGTTTTACCACCTGCCCTAGCGGCTGAGCACTCAACGGAAGAAGCCGCGAGTCAAGAGCAGAGTGACCCCACTGTTAGTCACTAGCTGGTGCGCCAGCTGAGGGGGAAGCTCTCTCCACCACAGCAGGGTTGGAGGATGTTGTGGAAGACTCCAACTTGAAGCAAGGAGGTGAAGTGGGAATAGAAAAAGAGCCACAACAGAGTGACATTGACGAAGCTTGGACAATTGAGTCTATCCCAGCTGAAATGTCTACTGCTTTGAAGGCTAATGAAGTTGTTCTTACAGTCGAGGCACAGGATGGAAATGCCCCGGGAGTTGACACTCTGGGCAGTGAAAGTGCAATCCAAGGGGTTGAGACTCCTATGGTTGCCATGGTTGAAGACCCTAAGACTGCTGCGAATGTCGAAGGGAATGTCGAAGACCCTAAGACAGTTGAAACTATTGAAGGGAACGTTGAAGGCCTTGCAGCAGTTGAGTCTGCTGGAGGTATTGAAGGCCTAATGGAGGTTGACACTTCCCTAGGTAAGGGTGAAGATACACAGAGCATTCCTCCAGTTCAATGCGCTGAAATAGAAGAGGAGATAAGCGCACTTCATGACTCCCAGGAGAACTTAGACACATCATTCTTGGGGTCTGAAGATGAAGTTGAGTCCACTCCAGTTGCAGATCCAAAGGACCCAGCTTAGGATGTTCTCAAAACTACAAGCCAGCTCAGTGACAAAGCTGCTCGTCAAAAATTTAATTTCGATGATGAGCCAAGCACACAGGTCTCATCATTATCCGATGACACTGATGATGCAGCAGAGAAACCGATTATTCATTTAGAAAAATCTACTGAGACCGAAGACGTCGTTAAGTTAAAACGATTGAGGCTCGATCGGCTAGGCAAAATCTCTCAATCGCCCCTGCGACCACGCCCCATCCCATGTGCAAGCTTCCACCAGCAGCAGCGAACGACTACACCAGCTCCGTCACAGGCTCCCACAGCTGTGACCACTGCCGATGAAGCTACTGCGGCTGAGGCAAATAGAGCTGCGTCATCACATGCACAAACCTCACAAACCATCCCGTATGTGAGTGATGATGCCTTTCCAAAGATATTTCCATTTACGCTGATCCTACCAGATTTGGAAGAAGAGACCGCTGCTGAACAACGAAGATCCTCTATAAGAGAAGATCCAATTGTCCCCACTAACACCATTGATCCACCAAATTTCAACTTTGCTGAAGAGTGTCCTGCAGCTGAATCAAGTGAGACAGCTGAGTTTCATGAGATCTTCAAGAAAATTTGTGAAGAGATTGAGAAGATTGAACGACATCAGGCCTCCCTCGACTTAAGACTGGACAACAGGGATGCTACCCTCACAGCAGACTTGAGAGGGATAGCGGTGTGGATCCGAGAATGGTCTCAACAGCAATCTGCCATGCGACTCGAAAAAGTTCACTATTTCAAAGCACTATATGGCATAATGCTCATCTGGATGGCTAACAACGTTGATCTAAAGCAAAGGATGCAGGCGTATATCGAAAGGTTACATGAGTCTCACAAAACAGAAATGTAGTTGCTGCAAGAATTCCAAAGAAAAGAAATTTTGCGCCTGGAGAACTTAATGAATGACAAATTCAGCCTACTCATGGCTGAAATGAAGTTGGTGGTAGCCGAGTCCAAGGCAACTCGCTCAAAATTTCGAAAAGCTTATGCATCAACAGACTCCAAACAGAATTCATCTCTCAGCAGACTCGACTTCATGCTCGCAGGCATGTTCCCTAGGGTTCCTCTCTCCTTTGATGATGCCAAAAGGGGGGAAAAGGAGTCCCCAAGGAAATTGAAAGAAGAGAAGATGAAAGAATCTGCAGCTGAGAAGATTGCAGCTAAGAAAAAGGAAAAACCAACTGAGAGGGAACGTTCAAAGGATTTGACGTTAATGATAGATGAAACCCCTCAGCAGGGTCAAATTACTGCCTCCATCTTGAGCAAACTCCCCATAACCCTACCCATTGGGCACTCTGTTGTGCCAATGTCGGAGAAAAGACGAATTATCGAAGCAGGGATTGAGGAGTTCGACAAAAAGATAGATGCTCGCATCGAAGAAGTGATGAAACAGTATGGTGGCATTCCGACAGGGAAAGATCAAGATGCTGCACCTGACAATGGATTCGAGCCTAGATCAGTTGAAGAATTCAAAACGCTCGAATTCGAAGGCTATTTTCAGGGAATATCACTAGCCCAAGCCTGGATTTGTACTGGGAGAAGGGTCTTGCATTGTGCGAAGAAGCAAAAAAACAGCAGACTTCCAGCAACCACTCAGCTGGTAAGCAGAAGACTCATGTACAGTATACACCCAGAGAAGGAGGAAGAAGTGGTGGTGGAAAGGTTCTCGACCTCGTCCAAAACCCAAGAACATTGAATATGTAGATCTCGGAAAGAAGGGGAGGATCTACTGGGCTGGGTATGACGAAGTGGCAAATCTGGAAGTGGCAAGGAAGAATGTAGAGGCTGTAAGAAGACAGGAAGAAGAGAACAAAAGGCAGACTCAGCTGTGGCTCGAGAGGAAGAGGAGGGATGATGCTTCTAAAAGAGCGTATGAAAAGAAGCAGAGAGCTGCAGAAGAAGAAAGAAAAGGGAAGAGAGTTGATGACTTCGACAGAGCTGAAGAAGAAAGAAGGAGGCAGCGAAGGCGTTGAAGTGTTGTTGCGAACCCTTCATGTATATTACTTATGTATGTCATCTGTAATACTTAGTGATTTTCCCTGTAATTTTTCACTTTGTATTTACTCTTATATCTTAGCATAAATATATGTTTTGTTTTGACAAGAATGCTATGATACTTTTTGTAAATAGTTATGTAAAGGACAAGAATGCTATGATAAATAAACCGATCTATTTAAGCATACATTCTTTGTTACTGCATTGTCTGTGTGTATCTTTGCTGTTTACATTTTGTTGAATGTTTTTAAGTTTTGGCATCATCAAAAAGGGGAGAATTGTTAGGAAATTTATCTTGTAGATTTTGATGATACCATGTAAAACTTAAACTAGAAATTTGGCACCCCATTTTCCTTGTAATTTGCATTGTAATAGATAGGGCTGGAAAAGCTGAGTCAAGTCAGCTACGCCTGGAAATACAAGAAGTCAACTAGAGACTGAAGTGAAGACTCCACTGCGAGACAACTGAGTATAGCAAAGAAGGAAAATCAAGAACTCGATTGAAGGTGTATCAGCTGTGAAACAGCTGTATGAAGAGTCAGTCAAGTCAACTCAAGAAGCCAAGTCTCAAGTTGAAGTGATAGATGAGTCATCCAAGGATTGGAAGCTAACTCAAGTCACATGGGGAATAAAAGACTGCAGTCAAGTCAAGACAACTGAATGAGATCTATTGATGAAAGTCAAGAATGTTACTCAGAATGGTAACATGCTAAAGTTGTCAGAGATAAAGTATTAGTTCCAGTTGTGTGCAAAAGGAACAAACCAATGGGAAGTACTGCATCAAATGTCAGAAACGCTGCAATGCTGCAAGACATTAAATACAAGGAAAGGTCAACATCAAGGACTGCAACAAAACAAACCAACGAACACAAGTGACATTTGAAATCAGCCTAACTCTACAACGTTCAAAAGTTCACTATAAAAGGCGGAGGAAATTCATTGAGAAAAGGTTACCTGAACCACGAACAAGCAAGCATTATTCAAGATTTTAACCTGCAAATACTCTCAAGAATATTCAAGCTAATCCTCAAGCCTGAAACTCGAAGGAAATCGATCCAACACAAGCTGTGAAGGAAAGACAACTTCAAATCTGTTGAAGAGGAAATTTTTGAAGAATCAAAAGGGGTATACTTTCTAAGGAGGATTGTAGGAAGGTTCAAAGTCGAACCAGTATCAAGTTATTGGAGGGCTTCGTGATCAAATCCAAGAGCTTGAGAAAGTGAGCTGAAGTAGCAAGGCAGCTGCACTGTGTAGAGGCTGAGTTGGAAGAGAAACCAGATGTGTGACCAAGGCTGTCTCTAGACTGTTGACCACTTTGTAAACAGATCTATTACATAGTGGATTCCTCCAGGAGTTGGAGAAGAGAGGATTATAAGAATTACCCCATCTTCGAACCTCTATAAAAATCAACCGTGTCATTTATTTTTCAGCACATTTACATTTTTGCATACTTACATCATATCTGCTGATAAACTCATATTTGCTATCCAACTGATTAATAACCAAGTGATAAAATCAAGTGTTAAAACAAGTTTAAAATAATTCAAAGGGTGTTAAGTCTTCCGTTGATAAAACCAACACAACCAAGTTAAAGTTCAGGTTAAACAGATGAGTTATTCTATCAATAGCTCTATCGAGTCTGTTGAGTGGCTAACTCTGTTGAATAACCAACTTAGTTGTCCCTCAAGGACACAACTGTTTGAGTTAACTCTGTAATAATCTTAAAAGGACTAAAATCGAAAAGTTGGTAAGGTTTATTCAACCCCCCTTCTAAACCTTACTCACACCCCGTGGGACCTACATGCCAAGTCTCAAAGTTAAAGTGACAGTTGAGTTATCCAATGACTCGAGCTGACTCAGTCACCTGGGGTAAAGACAGCAATCTAGTCAAGACAACTGACTTAGATCCGTTGATTAAAGTCAAGAATATTACTCAATATAGTAATATGACAAAGCTATCAGGTCTAAAGTGTTAGTCCCAGAATTGTGCAAAAGAAATAAACCAATGGGAAACACTGCACCTTGTGTCAGGCACATGCAATGCTGCGAAGACATTTAATACGAGGAAATGTCAACATCAAAGACTGCAACAAGACAATCCAACGAACACAAATGACATTTGAAATTAGCCTATCTCTTCAACGGGCAAAATTTCAAATGTACACTATAAAAGGCTGATGAAGTTATTGAGAAAAGGTTACCTGAACCATGAACAAGCAAGCAAAATTCAAGCATTTAACCTGCAATATTCTCATAAACATTCAAGCAATTCTTCAAGCCTGAAACTCGAAGGAAATCGATCCAACACAAGTTGTGAAGGAAAGGCAACTTCAAATCTGTTGAAGAGGAAACTTTTTAAGAAATCAAAGGGGTCTACTTTCCAAGCTAGGATTGTAGAAAGGTTGCAGGTCGAACCATTATCAAGTTTGTTGGAGGGCTTCGTGATCAAATCCAAGAACTTGAGAAGTGAGCTGAAGTAGCAAGGCAACTGCCCTGTGAAGAAGCTGAGTCGCAAGAGCAGCCAGCTATGTGATCAAGGCTATCTCCAAACTGTTCACCACTTTGTAAACTGATCTGTTACATAGTGGATTCCTCCAGGAGTTGGAGAAGGGAGAATTAGAAGAATTACCCCATCTTCGAACCTCTATAAAATATTTGTGTCATTTACTTTCAGCAAATTTACTTTCTTGTATTTTCTTTTTATATCTGCTGTTAGATTCATAATTGCTATCCAACTGATACATAACCAAGTGCTAAGAATCAAGTGTTGAAAACAAACTTAAAACAAATCTAAGGGTGTGACGCCCGGGGCCGAAGAGGGCGGGGAGTGATCGCCGGTGCAAGAAGGCACGGACAAGGAGCGGCTCCTGGCAGGCTTCTAGGCGGAGGGGGACATGAATGATCCGATCCCACACCCGAATAAGAGGAGATTCTGAGACTGTGTAGGTATGGGACTATACAGTTGAGGAGAGCTTAAAAGATTTGATAGGCACTACTCATATCAACAAGATGCATCTTCTTTTCTGGTGCTCATCATGTAAAAACTCTGAAGTTAAGCGTGCTTGGCCCGGAGCAATGTCATGATGGGTGACCCCCTGGGAAGCTGCTCTCAGGGTGCGCGTGAGTGAGGACAAAGCGCGCTGGAAAGACTTGTGTTGGTTTGTAGGGACAGTCGTCGATCTGGAAGGCGGGTCATTACAGATGGTATCAGAGTGGGACCTCTCCTAGTACGGTGTGGTTCGGGGACGAACCAAGCAGAAGCTGGTGGGCATGTGACGCCCAGGGCCGAAGAGGGCGGGGAGTGATCGTCGGTGCAAGAAGGCACGGACAAGGAGCGGCTCCTGGCAGGCTTCTAGGCGGAGGGGGACAAGAATGAACCGATCCCACACCCGAATAAGAGGAGATTCTAAGACTGTGTAGGTATGGGACTATACAGTTGAGGAGAGCTTAAAAGATTTGATAGGCACTACTCATATCAACAAGATGCATCTTCTTTTCTGGTGCTCATCATGTAAAAACTCTGAAGTTAAGCGTGCTTGGCCCGGAGCAATGTCATGATGGGTGACCCCCTGAGAAGCTGCTCCCAGGGTGAGCGTGAGTGAGGACAAAGCGCGCTGGAAAGACTTGTGTTGGTTTGTGGGGACAGTCGTCGATCTGGAAGGCGGGTCGCTACAAAGGGTGTTAAGTCTTCCTCTGTTAAAAACCAATCAGCCAAGTTAAGTATTTGGCTTGAGCAGCCAAGTTATACTATCAACAACTCTATCGAATCTGTTGAGTGGGTAACTTAGCTGAAAAGCCAACTTTGCTGTCTATCAAGGACACAACTGTTTGAGTCAACTCTGTTGAATTAATTTAAAAGGACTAAATCGAAAATTTGGTAAGGTTTATTCAACCCCCCCTCTAAACCTTACTTTACACCCCTTGGGACCTACAAGTGGTATCAGAGCGGTTGGTTCATTGAGCCTTCTGCACTGGTTACTGAACTAGATCTCTATCTTTTCAAAAAGTTTTTAAACACTTGTACTTCCAAAAACTTTCATTTTAAGCAATGTTATTATCATGGAAGCAAATCTAACACGCATTCCTATGTTCACTGTTGAAGATGATGATTGGAAAATTCGTATGCAGGCTCATCTATCTGCATTACATGATGAAATGTGGCTTGTGATAGAGGATGGGCCACTAAAAATATTAAAAGTGAACACGAGGAGAACAAAGTAAAGAATTTGAAAATTTCAAAAAGCATTGCAAATTCATTGAATTGAAGGAGAAGAAGTTGTTGCTGAAGCAAGACCAGCCATGGTTGAAAAGCCAAGGACTGAGTGGACTAATGAAGATAGGAACATATACAATTTGGACAATGTGGCCAAAGACATACTCTACAAGACATTGGACAAAGCAATGTTCAATAAAGTCAAATCTTGCAAATCTGCAAAAAAAATGGAATAAACTGACTTTAATTTGTGAAGGACCAGAACAAATTAAAGAAAACAAACTGTCAGTTGCTGTTCAAAAATTTGAAAATTTCAAAATGCTTGCAGGTGAAACCATGGATCAGTTGGATGTCAAATTCATTGAGATCACAAATGAGATTTCAGCTCTTGTAAAGGAATATACACAAAAGGAAATGTGTATGAAGATCTTAAGAAGCCTCCCAGCTGAATGGAAAATGAAGACTATGGCCCTGAGACATTCAATGGACCTCTAAAAAACATCCAATCATGAGCTATTCTCAGATCTCAAAGCCTATGAGTTTGAGCTGAGAAGAAAAGAGCAAGAGGAGACAGTTGTACCCAAGACAGGTCAAGACTACGGCCCGAGACATTCAATGGACCTCTAAAAACATGACCGATGGCCAATGATGGAATGATGGAAAGAGAGCTGAACCCAAGGAAGCCATAGACCAGGAGGAAATTGCCCTGATGGTCAAAAGATTCAACAAGTTCTTCAATAAGAACTATAAAAGAAATAAGGGTGAGACCTCCAGAAGACATTCAGCTCCTTCCAAGTCAAAGGAAGACATGCTACCCAAGAGAGCTGAACATCAAATGGTTGAATATCAGAGAGCTGATAACCCAAGAACAGAAAGAGCTGATCAAAGAGCTGAGAACCTATGTTGAACTGCAGACAAACAGACACTTTGCAGTTGATTGTTCCTATCCACCAGTCAACAAATATAGGAATGAGGAAGATAGAAAAGTCTTCAGGGAAAGAAGACAAGAAAAGAAGAAAGCCATGTTGGCTGCTGAGACTACTGAGATAGTCAAGTCCAAACGAGCAGCAGACTAAGAGAGTAGTGAAGCTGACTACTCAAGTGATTCTGAGGAAGAGGCCATGATTTGCCTTATGGCTAAAGAACAAGATCAACCAGATCAAGAAGATGAGGTACATTCTAACTCATCTCATTCTGATTCAAGTGATAGTGATTGTGATACACACACTTCATCACCCAGTGATCTTTATGATTCATTAGGCAAAATGATGAAAGATTTTGAACACATAAAATCCTCACACACAATTCTAAATGAGGAAAACAGCCAGCTTAAAAGCCAAAACTCACAACTGACTAAAGAGCTGAGTACTCTAAATCATATAGCTGATGAGAACACTAAGCTGAAGGCAGAAAATGCAAAGATCACAGCAGAGTAAGCTGCTATAGAAAAGAGGGAAAAATATCTCAAAAATGTGATTGGCTCATTTACAAAGGCATCCAAATCATTGGATGATCTTATCACGAGTCAAAAAGAATATGGAGATAAGACAGGCATATGATTTACTTCCTTTGTGCACAGTCAAACTCCAAGAGTGATTTTGGAAAAAGGATCTTCAAGTGATGAAGCATCTCAAAAATCCAAAACACCAAATGTTGCGCCCACATTCACTCCAAAGCACAACCACAAACAAACTGGCCTTGGATACAAAGGGAAAAGAAAACAGCCAGTTGAGTATGCTGAGAGGACAACTGAGAAAAAATCTAGCCGAGTTCCTCAGCAAACTCCAAACAGAAAATACTCTGTAAAAAGTAAACAGAGCTACCAAAAACTCCAAAAATTTCATCAGAGAAACACACATGATGGGAATGGTAGAAACTACCCAAACTATGCTGATTGGAATAATGTGAAACATCAGCAAAGACCTATGGAATACAAGCCAAGATGGCAAAGACCTAAAATCAGCAAAGGTCATTCCAAAGGAAAAAGGGCTATTATCGACACACATACGCACCCAAGCACTATACTCAGAAATACCACAACTATCCCAAGAAAGCAATTGCTAAAACACAAACACAGGCATACAGACAAAAGAGACAGTTGTATGAACCTAAAACCCCTAAGCAATTTGTTAATGTGCACTATGATTATGGAACTGATAGATGGCAACCTCTTAGAGTCAAGTCTTTTGGCTATAGGTTGATTGGATCATCTTATAGCACTAACCCCTCAGGACCCAGGCAAGTATGGGTACCTAAAAACTGATTTCCTTGATTGCAGGTTCAAGGAACAGCTGAGTGCCAAGGAACCTGGTACATGGATAGTGGTTGTTCCAGACATATTACAAGAAACAAGAAAAACATGTCAACATTCAAGGAGATTAGAGGTGAAAAAGTCATATTTGGAGGAAATGAAGCTCCAAGGGAAATCAAAGGCACAGGATCTATCAAGAATAATGGTTTGGAAATCACAAATGTTGCTTATGTTGAAAGCCTCAACTTCAACTTGTTAAGCATCAGCCAACTCTGTGATAAAGGATACAATGTTGGATTCAACATGGGAGTGTGCCAGATCAAAGAAGTTGAATCAAATGAAATAGTGCTACAAGGATCAAGATAGAAGAATATGTATGTGGTAGATTGGTCCACTGCTACACCAAGAACTTGTCTGCTAGCAAAGAGTACAGCTGAATCAAGTTGGATGTGGCACAAGAAGCTGAGTCATCTGAATTTCAAGACAATCAACAAGCTTGCAAGAAGTTATCTTGTAGAAGGATTGCCAGACTCAGTGTACAATAAAGAAAGTGTATGTAATGCATGCTAGATGGGAAAGCAAATAAAGTCTTCATTCAAGGATAAGCCAAGTCCTTCTTCAACAAGGATATTACATCTGTTGCATATGGATTTATTTGGTCCAGTTGAGCCAGCCAGCATAAGTGGAAAAAAATACACCTTGGTGGTGGTAGATGACTAATCAAGATATACATGGACAATCTTCATGTGTAAAAAGAAGGAAACTTTGCAGAAATTACCTCAGCTGATGAAAAGAATTCAAAATGAAAGAGCCAAATAGGATGGGAATGGGGAGGGTTCAAACCTGGACCTGCAATGAGCCCGCCCCGCCTAGACCCGTAAAAAACCCATCCCGCCCGGTCCGGGATGGGTAACGGGTATATGTTTTTAAACCAGAGCGGGTCTGGGGCAGGTCCCGGGTCTGGCTAGACCCGTCCCGGACCCGCCTCGTAGATATTAACAGTATATTGGCGGAGACTTTGGATTAGGAAATTTATGCTCCATATGCTACTACTTAATGACTTTACCTCTTCTTTTTCTTTTTCTCCCTTTTTTTGTGTATTTTCATTTTTTTATTTATTATACTTTTGGTTGTTGAAATTATTGCAAGTCTGCAATAAGTCTCCAAGCTCCAAGCCTTCAACAGATTGCTGCTGAATTTATCTTTTTGAAATAATTCAACAGAATCATGCACTCTGAAATTTAATATTATATAGAGAAAAATCATGACCAAAACTCCTGAGTTGAGCACACTCTACCTCAGTGACATAACGACCAAGCATGAAGCTGAATTCAGAATAAATTTTTTTGCAGGTCAGGCGGGTTCAACCCGTCGGGTCCATGGCGGGGCGGGGCGGGGCGGGTCTTGAGGCGGGGGGGCAGGTCCCGAGTCTATTTTTCCCTTGGCGGGGCGGGTCCCGGGTTTGACCAAACCCGCCCCGTTGCCATCCCTAGAGGCAAACCGTTATAAAAATAAGATCTGACAGAGGAACTGAGTTTGTTAATGGGATAATAACTCAGTATTGTGTTGAAAATGGGATAGCTCATGAATTATCAGCTGCAAGAACTCCACAACAGAATGGAGTGGCTGAAAGAAGAAATAGAACTCTCAAGGAAGCTGCAAGGACCATGTTAGCTGAATCTGGATTGCCTAAGAGATTTTGGGCTGAAGCCATCAACATAGCATGCTATACTCAAAATAGATGCATGATCAATAGGCAACTGACCAAGACTCCCTATGAAATTTGGATAGGGAGAACACCAATTGGTGGATATTTCAGGATATTTGGATGTAAATGTTTCATCCATAACAATGGCAAAGATAATTTAAAGCTTTTGATGCTAAAGCTGATGAAGGTATCTTTTTGGGATACTCACCTGAGAGTAGAGCCTATAGAGTGCTGAATAAGAGGACTATGGTTACAGAGGAGTCTATCCATGTGGTTTTTGCTGAACCTAATGTAAATGGGGAAGACATTGAAGAGTTAGCTGATAAGTTGAATCAGTCAACTAAGCAGAAGAGTCCTTATGTTGAAGCTGAAGTAAAAGCAATCAACCCAGATGAAGATGAGATAGCTGAATATCAAAGACAGTTGGAAAGTCTACAGCTGAATGAAGACGAAAGAGTTGTTCAAGACAACTTAGCTGTGAGACGGCTAAATTCAGCAGACTTACTCCAACCTGATGTGAGATGGCTGAGAGACCATCCACCAGAGTTAGTTATTGGAGATGTTAGAGATGGCATAAGAACCGGATCCAGAGCACAGCATGAAGTTATGTTTACTTGTTTTATTTCCCAGATAGAGCCTAAAGATGTGTCTCAAGCATTGGATGACACACATTGGATTCAAGCCATGCAAGAAGAGCTGAATCAGTTTGAAAGAAACAAAGTATGGGAATTAGTGCAGAGACTAACCCATCAAAATGTTATTGGCACAAAATGGGTTTTCAGAAATAAGATGAATGAGGAAGGATCTGTTGTAAGAAACAAAGCAAGATTGGTAGCCAAAGGGTATTGCCAAGAAGAAGGTATAGATTTTGATGAAAGCTTTGCTCATGTTGCACATAAGAACTTCACTGTGTATCTAATGGATATGAAGAGTGCATTTCTGAATGGTCTGTTAGAAGAAGAAGTTTATGTTGAACGACCTCCAGATTTTGAGCATAAAACTATTGGAGATAAAGTCTACAAGCTCAAGAAAGCATTATATGGATTGAAACAAGCACCAAGAGCATGGTATGATACATTGTCTCAATTTCTAACTGACAATAGATTCACCAAAGGCAAAGTTGATAGAACACTCTTCAGAATTTAAGATGGAGAGAGTATACTGGTTGTTCATATATATGTGAATGACATCATTTTTGGTTCCACAAACAAGAGCTGTGTGACAAGTTCTCAAACCCCATGCAAGGTAAATTTGAGATGAGCATGATGGGAGAGTGGGCTTTCTTCCTAGGACTTCAAGTCAAGCAAATGAAGGATGGAACCTTCATAAGTCAAACAAAATATACCAGAGATTTGATGAAGAAATTTGGTATGGAAGAGAAGTCTTATGTGAAAATTCCAATGAATACATCAGTCAAGATGGACATGGATGCAGATGGCAAAGCAGTAGATCAAACCAGATATAGAGCACTCATTGGATCATTGCTCTATCTAACAGCAAGCAGGCCAGACATCACCTTTGTAGTAGGTGTATGTGCAAGATTTCAATCTGCACCGAAGGAGAGCCACATGACTGCAGCTAAGAGAATCCTAAGATATTTGAAGGGATGCCAGGAAGTTGGCTTATGGTATCCAAAGGAAGGTGGATTCAAGCTAATTTGTTACTCAAACTCAGACTATGCTCGATGTAGAGTTGACAGGAAGAGTACTTCAGGTACATGTCAAATGCTTGGAAATAGATTGGTTTCTTGGTTCAGTAAGAAACAAAATTCAATTGCCACATCCACAGCTGAAGCAGAGTACATAGTTGCGGGCAGTTGTTGTGCCCAAGTCTTATGGATGAGACAACAGGTAAGAGATTATGATATTGAAGAAAAAAAGATTCCAGTTATGTGTGATAACACTAGTGCTATTGCAATCACTCAGAATTCTGTGTTGCATTCAAGAACAAAGCACATTGATGTCAGATATCATTTCATAAGAGATCATGTTGAAAAGAAATACATCACCTTGGAATACATCTCAACTGATAAACAGTTAACTGATATATTCACTAAGCCTCTATGTGAATCAAGATTTGAAGAGCTCAAAAATGAGTTAGGGTTAATTGAGCTGAGTTGAAACTCGGAAGACTAAATCAGCAGAGCAAGAAAATGAGAAAATCAAAGCAGAGCAAGTTTCACACTTCAGCCAAGTAAATTAATCTAATTGGAAAGTCAGCTGTATCGAGTTTGCTGTCAGCTGAGTTACTTCATAAGAAGAGAGAAGCAGAGTTAAGTCACGTTGGATATAAACTGAATCTTTTATGAGCTAAGTGACAAGAACGCAGTAGTTTTAATTGAGCGGGAATATTTTTAAGGATGACGTCAGCGTAATAATGACGGTCACAGTAAAAGCTGCACATAGAAGCCATATGATTGGATATAAATGCTGATGCATTTAATGCGGGGAATTAAATGCGGTTTTGACGTTCTAATCTTAGCCGTTGATTTTGATCAAAAAAATTCAAAATCCAAAATATGTCCTTTCACGACCTTTATATACAGAACTTTGCACTTCTCTCTCCTGACGCAAATTTTTCATCTTCAAGCAAAGGAAGCATTTTCTCTCTGAAACCGAGTGCAAACCCTAGTCTTTCTCAAGCAAAATTTTCGTATTTTCGATTGGTAAAAACATCTGAAAATGGCCCCAAAGTACGATTTTGTGAAGCTTTCAAAGCAAATCCACAATGGTGCCTCAGTGGATTTTGACGGGATGATCAAACAGGGTGTCGATGAAACCCTGGTTTAGAAGATAGCTGCGATGTTAGAGAAGTCCGGGCTGAAAGACTTTTTGACAATGGAATACTCTCATATGTACCTTGAGGAGGTAGTATGTTTTACGTAAATGCAGAAGTGCAGGACGACGAAATCAAATATTCCGTCCACAGCAAGAAAGTCATAAAACTCAGAGCAAAAGACCTTGCTGAGCACTGTTTGTTGCCCTCGGAGGGCTTGAAAGAGATCTATGAGGCTGATGTCGACTTAGCTGCTGCTTGGAAGGAAGTTGCCAAGCCTGAGTATGCTGCGAAAGTGGTTTACACGGCCAAGAAGGAACTGTTGAAAGACGACTATCACAAGCTGATGGATGTCGTCTCGAAATGCATTGACATGAAATTTGGAAGTTTCAATCAGCTATCCAAAACTATGCTGATCGTGACGGCTGCAAGGTTAACTGGGCTGAGTTTGTTTACAGCAGACTCTACCAGAATGTGCCGAACAGGACCTTCAAGAAGTATGAGTCCCTTGGATGCTCATTGGGCTATGGCCTTGTGATTGGCCATCTTATGGAGGTAAAGGGCATTGCTCTTCGCCATGGCAAGCCTTTCCACGTGAACAAGAAGATGTTCAGGGCAAATCTCTCTGTGCCCAGAAGAGAGCTCATGCTAAGAAAGCCGATACAAGTGAGGGGGAATCAGCTGACCCTGAATACTCAGTTGAGACCCCTCCCCCAAAGAAGAGAGTTGCGGCAACCAAGCCTGCTCCTGCCCCCGCAGCCAAGCCAAAGAAAGCACCTGCTCCCACAGCAAAGTCCAAAGCACCTTCCCATGCAGCTAAGTCACCTGCCCGAGCAGCTGAGACTCCTGCCCCCGCAGCCGAGATAGAGGAGAAACACCATATTCTCTCCCCTATCGTAAAGAAAAAGAGGATTGCCAAGTCAAGAAAGGCAGCTGCCTCTAAGAAAAGTCCAAAAGCTTTCACTTTTGAGGAACCTGAGGATGTTGAACAAGAAGTTCCTCTGCTCCCATCCAGGAAGAGGAGGTTGTTCAGGCGATCTGAGCTTGAAAAGACAGCTAAATTCAGTACTCAGCCGGAGAAAGCAACTGAGACTGCTGGTGATCAAGAAGAGCAGTCTCCGAAAATTATTGATGAGTTGATGCATTCTGCTGATGACGATCAACAGAGATCTGTCGACGACCCAGCTGTAAGGAAGACAGCTGAGAAAAGCGAAGCAACTGAGACAACTGAGCCTAATGTTGAAAGAATTGTCTCCCCTCCTATAATTGATGCTGCTGCATCTGAGGAAGCGCAAGGTCTCTTGCCTCCTATTCCGGAAACTGGAGGTGAAGATGATGATGATGATGTAATCATGTATTCTCCAGTTTATCCAGATATTCAATGATGCTTAAGAGAATGGAGAGCATGGAAGCTGGATCACTCGAGGGAGTTCACGCGCCCTGAGTTCTTTGAAGAAGAAGAAGAGCTTCTATGATTCCTCTACGTAAATGATGTCAGATCTGCCCTAAATGAAGAAAACTGTTTAGACATCCTTTGCATTCTCAAAGAGGAAGAAAAGGAGAAAGCTGCCGAGCAAGCCTGAGCCTTGGAGAAATTCAAGATATGCCAATTTACAGGCTCTCTAGAGCATACTCACACACATCTTGATATGCTCACAGATAGCGATGAGGACATCGATCCTGCTACTGCAG
Source organism: Rehmannia glutinosa (assembly GCA_016081115.2). Lineage (NCBI taxonomy): Eukaryota > Viridiplantae > Streptophyta > Magnoliopsida > Lamiales > Orobanchaceae > Rehmannia > Rehmannia glutinosa. The sequence continues at coordinate 39,111,691 of CM071924.1, forward strand.
CTGAGAAGTTGGAGATGCAGCAAGCCTTGCAGGAATCCAAAGCCATGCACGGGAAATGTTTGTTAGAAGGTCCAGGAGAGTCATCTCAAACTCTTCTGCAGACTGATCCTCTGGGAGTGGCACAGCAGACCGCTTCGGACATTGCTGCAGCCACATCCCCCATGCAATCAGATGATGGCTCCAAGGGAATTGGCAATGAAGCTGGGAAGTTAGGCACCCAAGCTGAGCCAACCCCTGCAGAAGGTGTTCTCACACCTGCCCCGGCGGCTGAGCACTCAACGGACAAAGCCGCATCTCTGGAATAGAGTGACCCCACAATCAGTGACTCAGCTGGTGTACCAGCTGAGGGGGAAACTCTCTCCACCACAGCTAGGTTGGAGGTTGCTGGGGGAGACACATCAATGAAGGAAGGAGGCGAAGGTTGAACAACAGCAAACTGACATGGACGAAGCTCGGACAGTTGAGTCTGTCTCAGCTGAAATGTCAATTGCTTTGAAGGCCGATTGTAATAGCCGAGTCTTTCGCTACTCATTGGCCATTATAGTTCATGCACTACAAGTTGTTTATGTGCCACTTGCATTGATATCAGTATTTGCATAATTTATTTTATTTCAGATGGCATGATTAATTTTATAATTTGGAACTCTCATATAGTACTACTGGTTGGGTTACTAATAACTTGAGCAGTTGATCATATATTTAAATGAGAACATCTAGGTGTCAAACTGGTAGATACCATTAATTACACATGATAAATTTAGGGGTAAAAGATGACAACAAGGTATGTATCGGGAAACATAAAATACGAACAAATTGATTGAATGGATTAATATAATATATGATCGAGAACCTGATAGTAAGATGATATATTATTTGAGATTAATAATTTTATTATTATAATAATAATAATAGGGGTCAAGATCATAATTAGAAAATAAGGTGAGGGACTTAAGTGTAAATACATATAAAATAATTTATTTATATAAGTAATAATAATATTAATCAACCCTATATAGTAGAAGAAAAAGAAAAAGCTGCCACATGTCATCACCTCTGTAATTTAGTACACGTGTCAACACCTTAGTCTTCCAAATCCACATGTCACCTTCATATTTAGCCATGTGGCAAAACATGTCACCACCTTATTCTTCCAATTATAAATTGATTTACTATCAATTTATCATCAACTTATTAATTAAATTTCTGTATTTCCATATATAACTATTGACTCAATTGATTTTCCTTATAACGTATTAATTAATTTCCGTATATAACTATTGGCTCAATTGGTTTTATCAAAATTTAATCCAATCAAATATTGATATATTAATTAAATTTATGTATTGTCATGACTCAATTTATTTTCCATATAACGTATTAATTAATTTTCCGTATATAACTATTAACTCAATTGATTTTCCATATATTTGGATTAATTAATTTACTATCAATTTGGATAAATTGATTTTTTTAGCTTCTAATTATGAGTTGATTTTCTTTCCAAAGAGACCATAAAAGACAACAAAAAAATTGCATTAATTTTGACCGCATGCAAATTAATCGGCAAAAGTAATTTTTAATCCAATCATATATATAATATATGTATGTATATTCGACAAGTTTAATTCACTCAATATTTAATCCAAACAAATATTTAATCCAATGAATATTTAATCGCCAAACCATATATTTTATATACGAGTTTTGAAAAAAGATATGTAATATATTTATATAATATGTATGTATATCCGACAAGTTTAATCAAAATAATATGTAATCCAATCAATATTTAATCGGCAAACCGTATATTTTATATACGAGTTTTTAAAAAAGATATTCAATATATTTATATAATATGTATGTAGCTTTCAAATTTATTTTTTTTAAAATCAGTATTTTAAGTCTCTTCTAACTATCACAAACAAATTTGAGATACTAAAATTTTATCTTTTGGACAAAACCCGTGTAACACACGGGTGTTTTTCTAGTATAAATATATATAATGAATTATAGCATATAACTATTTTATATATATATATATATACACGTAACCCAAGTATATCCATATGAATATATATATATATATATTCTGTTAATATATAATTACATCCATAAGAATCTTAATGTGTGTGATATATATATATATATATATATATATATATATATATATATATAGGGGTGGGTTCTTGTGAGATCATATAATGGGGTGAGACCGTAGGACCTCATCCAGGCCGTAGGAATTTATCAATGGATGGACAAGATTAGAAATTAAATATAGAAGCTTTTGCAAGCATTAAAACCGTGTGGGGGTATAAAGGTAAAACACTAAAATCGTTATTTATGCATGATATTGAAGAATCTAATTTACCATAACCACCTCCTATAATTTAGGTGGTGGAATCAACGTTTATCTCTACTAAAAACGCAGGAACCGATCCTATCCTATAATCTGACGTTTTTCCTACCAAAAAAACACAATTATCATAAACCCATTGATGAAAGAAGGCGACGCCAGAGGAAGAAAATAAAATTGATACATCACGCAATTTTGAAAAAAAAATCAAGCATGGATTATTGTACGGACGTCAACAACGGTGAAGAAGATTATTCTGGTGGGTATATGTTAAATACTTTCAGATTGAATGTTAAAATCGTTGCATAATCGAATCGTTAACATGCTTCAAAAAATGCTACGGTTATAGTACCAATATATTTCGGTGCGATTTTTTGTAGGTATTTATGTTGTTTTAAATGTTGTATGTTTAGTCATATCTTAATGTATATATAAGTTTATAAAGTTGCATAGGGTAATGTTCATTTTGAGTGTGAAACTAAATTCATATTACCTGGGGTTTTACGTATATTTTTTTAATACGGGCTATATTGAATTCATGCATATGTAACTATATGTTGATGCACATATACGGAAAATATGATGTAAACATTTGTGACCCTCATAAAATGTTGTAGCTTTATCATTATTTAAATGCATATATAGTTTTTTAAATATGCATGTGGTAATTTCAGAAAATATGCATAATTAAATGTCCAAAATAATGAATACAAAATTCGACTATATATTTAGTTTATAATTGTTGCCTATATAGCTTGCAAAAAAAAAAAAAAAAAATTGAACAATACGGCTGCACAATAAAATGCAAGAATTATAAGTTTTTTTAAGGAATTTGTATGTATAAATAGCAGCATAATTATGCATATTTAGCATACATATGTTGTATATTTGAAAAATATTAAAAAACAGTAATTTTATATCAATGCATTATTTTCCAGTTTACATTCACACTATATAAATGTATGATGCATATTTTACATGTGAATCCTGTCTGCCTGGGTCTGCTGGATATCAACTAGTGTGTATATTTAAAGACAACAATTCGCATGTATGAATAGGTAAATTAATTTGCAATTTAACATGCATATGTACCCTTCTGTTGATGCATATATACTTATAATATATTACATATTAAACATTTTTCACACTCAGGGTATATCATTCTTAATAAATATTATGATGCATTATTTATATTATTTATTGTATATTTACTAATAATTATATGTCTATAGGTGCAACTAACACCCAAAAGGGGAGGATTGAAATATCTCCTGGGTCAACAAAATACTGGATTCCCGAAGTAGAGTATGACAAAATTCCGTGTGTGGGAATGGAATTTTCTACATTAGAGGCTGGTGTTCATTTCTACATGGAATACGGCTCGATATGTGGTTTCGATATCCGAAGAAACACAACAAGACAATTTAGAGATGAGGTCATACGTGTGCAATATGTACTATGCAACAGGGAAGGTTTTAAAAACTCAAAGATCCCGAATCCAACCACGTTAAATGATGATGATACAAATAACACAAACACAACACGCCGCAGGAGAGTTTCCAATAGGGTTGGATGCAACGCACGTTGCATTTTTTAGTACAAGAATAGCCATGCTTACCAAGTAAAATTTTTCGAAGAGCGCCACACTCATTCCTTGAAATCAGAAGAATACAAGCAATTTCTCAAGGTCAATAGGAATCTTAATTTTGGTCATCAACAGTTCCTACTTAATTGTTCTCGAGCAAATATAGGTACCAATAAATCCGTTAGATTGATGAAGGAGATGGTTGGGGGGTACTCAAATGTCGGTGCACTGCAGGTTGATTTTAAGAACTTCAAGAGAGATTTAAAAGCATATATAGTTGGGGCAGATGCGCAGTTGATAATTGACAAATTTCTCAAGAAAAAAGAAGTTTGGAGGGCATGTCATTTAATTATGACGTCGGTGAAAACGAGCAGTTAACACGGCTTTTCTGGGCAGATCAGACGTCAATAATGAACTACAAGATATTCGGCGATGTGATGTCATTTGACGCCACCTACAACACCAATCGGTATTCCCAAAATCCCACATTGAGTTAAATATGTTTCACATAACTATATTAAGTGCTACGAGAGTTGAAAAATACAAAAAATAATGAATACAAAATTCAAATATATATTTAGTTTAAGCATGCGGCCTATATAGCTTGTAAAAAAATTATTGAACAATACTGCTGCACAATAAAATGCAAGAATTATAAGGTTTTTTAGGAATTGGTATGTATAAATAGCATATATATTATGCATATTTAGCATACATATGTTGTATATTTGTAAAATATTAAAAATCAGTAAGTGTATATGATTCTATTTTTTTCTAGTTTACAATCACACTATATAAATGTATGATGCATATTTCACATGCAAATCTTGTCTGGCCGGGTATGGTGCATATCAACTAGCATGTATATTTAAAGACAATAATTCGTATGTATAATTATGTAAATTATATTGCATATTTAACATGCATATACTGTAATTTAGAGTATGATGCATATTAGGTTATAAAATGATGCATAATTTGTATACATATGTTGTCTATCCATTAGTGGTACGGATAAATTCGCAATAATAGGTATTTTGTTTTAACTTTTTTTGATGCATACTTGACTATTATTAACTGTATCACAATGATTGTACATCAAAAAAAAAATTCAGGTACAAGATGGTGTTCGCGCCATTTACGGGGGTCGACAACCACATAAAATGTATCACTTTTGCAGCAGGACTGATATTGAAGGAAGATGTTGAATCATATGTGTGGTTGTTCAAGTGCTTCTTAGAAGCAATGGGGAAGGAACCAATATACATCATTACAGATCAAGACCCCGCAATGAAAAATGCCATCCAGATAGTCTTCAAAAACACCATTCACAGGTTGTGCATGTGGCATATAATGGAAAAGGTTAACACAAAGGTCGGTCAAGCATTGCTCAAGGATGATGACTTCAGAAAAAGACTCAGTTGTGTTGTGTGGGACAGCTACTCGGAACCGGCTGATTTTGAGAGAAAGTGGACTGATGTTATGACTGATTTCAATCTAACATCGCATCCATGGTTTATAACTATGTTTGAAATTATAAGTAATTGGATTCCAGCCTACTTTAGAGACGTACCAATGGGGGCTCTATTGAGGACTACCTCGAGATCAGAAAGCACAAACAGTTGGTTTGGGGGATACACCAACCCGCAAGCAACCTTGGTTGAATTTATCATGCATTTTGACAGTGCTACGGACTCACAAAGGCATGCATCAGACAAACTGAACAGGGAGAGTGAATCATTTCATCCAACTTGCACGACACCTTTAGATATTGAAAAGCATGCATCCTACATGTACACACATACTTTGTTCTCCGATGTTATTAAGGAAGTCCAGGAGGCCTGCTACAAATGCACAGTGGTGCAAATAAGTCAAAACGCATAAGGGTGTTCCTACACAATAAGAGATAGCACAACTAAATTGTTTATAGTGAACTGCTACAATGACAATTCGGTCATGAAGTGTAATTGCAAGATGTTTGAAGGCCAAGGTCTCATTTGCCGGCATATGTTCGTGCTTCTAAAGGACCAGAAGGAAATTCCAAGCAAATATTTGATGAAACGTTGGATGAAGACCACATCATTGAGGCCATCAAATGCATGTCTATACCAATTTGCAGGGGGCGACGCCTCTGGGGCAACACTCAATAACCTATGGTCAGATTTCCACAGTTTTATAGGGCTAGCTCAAGGAGATGTCGAAAAACTTGCAAATTTATCGCGTCTCCTAGCTGAGGAGAAAGAAAGGATGACTGTGGAACATGAGTCCAGAGTTTCTGTGCTGAGCAAGGAAGCTGTGATTCAAAATTTTTGTGGCTCAACATCGCAAATAGAGGTTTCTGTGCTACCACCAAAGCAAGCAAAGAATAAAGGTAGTGGTAGTCGTGTAAAGAGTCGCATACAGAGCCAAAAGGAGAAGGCTATCAGGGCAAGCACCAAGATGAAAAGGAAGTGTGGTACATGTGGAGAACTCGCCCCACATAATAGCAGAACTTGTCCAAAGCGCATTGATACATTGTAGACATTAATCTATTGCATGGATATTGCTTTAATTTTCTAGGACTACTTTCCATTTTCCGCGAAATATTTTGAATATATATGAGTATGTTACCTGCATAAATCTAGTACTATTATTGTATAGTTTGACGAATAATTGTGCGGTGCAATTTTCCGGCAGATTTAAAAACAAGTTACATATGCATAATATTGTAACAAACTATGCAATGTGAAGTGACTAAGTATACATCAGAAATAAACTCATAAGTTGCACAAGATGGCCAGAGGTTTTTTTGTAAATTTTTATAACGCACAATTAGACCATTAAACACTAAATCATGCAGACGATTTATTCTATATATACATCAAAATATTCTATATATACATCAAAAATCATTCAAGCATGTTAAACAAATAAATCTGTATATTTCTATGTATGCAAAATAATATCTTTACATATGCAACATCTTTGTAAAAAGCGTATATAGGAAATTTACCAATTGATTAGCCATCCAAAAATCTGCCTAAATATGCGTCAAAATATATCTATGCATCCACAATATGCAATGTAATTTGCCTAAATATGCGTCAAAATTCAACTTATAGCATTTAGGAATTCAATTATGTATTGTCCTGATTTTGATATCAATAAAATCTATCTGACTATGCATTATAATTTCGCACATGCGTCCACTAAAGAAACCCAACAATTATATAAAATGATAATGATGCCAAAATAATTGAATTGTCTACAAAAACACAAACCATCAACTAGGCAAAAGATCCAAAATCCAAACTAGCAAACCATCCATAAAACCGTGTCTCAAAAACAGAATGCATTATCCAACATAAAGACTTTCATATAAAACTAAACTAAGTAACGTTCTTTCCTGTCAAAAGCCTCCCTGCTTCAATCAGATTTTTCTCCCTGTGCTCATTAAACTGGTCAACAACAATCTCATGGCAAATCTTTGTCCTCAAATTTGTAATCTGGGAATCATTGCCCTTTTGGAGACCACAGTTGCACCCTCTCACGCCTCCTCCTTCGTAAGTTTCCATGTGCCTCATTGTAAAAATGCCACAATCAATCTTATTGACATTATCCCTCCATGGCATGACCAACCTAACAACTCTTGAATGTTGTATTGCCCACGCCATTTGCTCGCATTCCCTTGTTGCCAAGTATTGAGATACAAGTCGAATCTGTGAAAGGCATTAATAGCATCAAAAATACTCTTTCTATGCATTATCTTACAAGTATATATGCATTATTCTTTTTCAATCTATATGTTCTTCCCTCTATATGCTATAAAAAGCCATAACACCTACTAAATAGATTATGTATGGGACTGAATTTTTCTTAATCTATATGTGAATATGAATTATATCAAGGTACAATACATATGATGTAACAATGCATAAACTCGATTTAAAAAAAATGGAAATATGTGTTTGTAAAAGGAAGCAATAAATAGAAAATCAAATATACTTACCAACTTATCTGGCAATTCTCCGTATTTCCCCAGATCCGAGCCGCCAACAGATGAGTTGTCCAGTATATGGCACTGCCTCCTCTTCACATCAAACACAATCACGAAAATGTGCTCGCTCTTGATGATAGGAAAGAAGAACTGCAATATTGCAACGTATAAAAAATACAATAAAATACTTAAAAAAAATTCAGTGAACTGATTATCTGAATATCATGACTATATTATAATTTATCTAACCATTTCAATTTTTTGCAATCTGGAGGGATCTGAGACGCCAATTTCAGCATCTAAACTCTGTGAAAAATCATCAAGCAAATCCTTCTCGTCCAAGCCATCCTTGAACAAAACCAACGTATACAACTACAAAAAAAAGGGGAATGACATAATGTAACCAATGAAATCAGTAAAATTTATTAAATTAATTAACTAAAATTTAAATTTTTTAGTTCAAATAAAAATGTACAGTGCTGAAGGATGTTGCAAAAAATCTGTTGACGGCATCTCCTCCCCTCAAAATCTCCTTTGAATTCAATATTCTCGCCCATGTATCCACCACGGCCATAGAAACGTATTGTCCCGGTGTCAATGTCGCTAAATCTTCTCTGGTAAGCATGCAATCTCCACTCTTATATATTGTCTCTTCCCTGAGGGGTACATGAATTAATTTCACATTCAACAGAAACATCCTACCAATGCATCACATATTTTATTTACAAAATACAAAAAAGTGTTACTGCTGTATATGCAAATTAAAAACCTTGACTATGCATCTTGTTAAAAGTATACATGCATAATAAATGTTCATTTAAATAACCATATAAGAATCAGCCATATACAACAAAAAGGTAACTTCTATATATCAAAAGTACTGCATAACATTTTATACTTTGCAATTATACTTGAGAAGCAACTAAGACAATTAATTCATAAGAATGCATCTTAACACTAAATCATGCAAATGATTTATTCTATATATACATCAAAATTCATTCAATCATGTTAAACGATTTATTCTGTATATTTCTACATATGCAACAAAATAACCGTATATATGCAACATTGTAGAACTGTATATGCAGTAAAAAAAAATTATTCAATTAAAGCGTATAAAAATCGTCCATATGCATCCAAAAAGATATATCTATGCATCAAATAGTCCTCCATATCATAAAGAATATGATGTACTTACTTTTCAGCCGAACCATTCTCAAAAATCCACTTACAAACCATATACTGTGAAGCATCCGGAGGCGTATCAATGTCAATCGAAACTCCAGTAATAGGCGTTGCCAACGGTTCTGGCTTCTTCAATTTCCTACCCCCTTTTTTCTCAATCTTGCTTGCATTTCCATCCTTCTTTGTCCCGTCTACAACGATATCCTTCTGCATAGTTTCAGCATCATTATTGGCACCACCGATAACACCTCCAACATTGTCAATTTCTTTGACAATCTTCCCGTGAGAGGCCTCCACATAATGCCGTGAGGTCTCAAGAACAGCTTGCCAATTCGCCGCTTCATCCTGCTGAGTCATGCCAATATTGAATGTAGGCCTGTCAATCCATTTCTTAAACTCAAGCCGCTTCAATACTGCATTTTCTATTTTTTCAATAGTGGCAATATTCTCGGGGTTGTTCCAAAAAGCATCGTTCTGTTGAGATAAGCTGAATTCATTGACATCATCTGCTGGTTGTCCATCGAACTGTTTCCCATTAAAACAAATGAGATTATTCGCCGCTTCGCCTAATTTCGCAAAAACAGAATGACATTCAAAATCCTTGGGCGCATTCTGTAGTAAGTTGATAATATCAACCACATCTGTCACAAGGCAGGATAACTTAGACAACACCTCCAAAGTGAAAACTTGTAAACATATAACATGAATTATTTTAGAAAAAAAAAAATTGATCTAAAACCCTGAATTGTACATGAAGCAACATATTTCAATTAATTATGTAGGAAGATATAACATGAATTATGTTTTAAGAAAAAACTGACTAACCAAAATATACTCGATACCGGCTCTATGTAATGTATGCTAAATACATTATATATCTTAAATTATGCAATGAATTGTAACTAAATATGCATCAAGTTATAACTAAATATGCATGAAAAAACGAATCAAATAATAAGTTCTGTGCAGTTTGCAATTACAAATCATGTGGACAATTTATACCTTTATGTCTCCACTTTTGATCTTGTCAATGGTTCCATTGTCCAACGCTGATATCTTATCGTCTGGAAATTGATTTGAATACAAAAATGAAACAAATATTTGGTCAATAAACATGATATGTACAACTTTAACATGTAGAAAATTAAAAAAAAAATCACAAAAAACCACAAAATAAAACGAAAAAATACACAACCTGTAACGCGTCACCGCCAACTGCCACCCGTGTGCATAAAGAAAGTTCTCTCTCGCTTGGGTCCGCCGCGTGAATAACATTACCACCTGAAGAACCCTCGGCATTAAAAGGGGGATCGACATATCCAAACCCGAAAGCGCCATATGCAACTTCATTCCGATACCGTTTCTTCAACTTCTCGTCAGTCCATCCAATTAAACTAGGAATACCTCTTGGCATGTCACACATACATACTACCACCACGGTCTAAGTACAAAACCTGAATCAAGGTGTAAAAAATGAAAAACAATTATAATCAGTTCACATTTTGGAAAAAAAAAAGAAGAATAA